>CACRXP010000837.1:136360-173124 GCA_902702965.1 Spirometra erinaceieuropaei
CACCACCACCACTGGCACCACCACCACTGGCACCACCACCACCACCAAAGTCAGTCAAATATCTCATGCATATTAGTGGCGAATCGCAGAATTCGAAAGAACTTGAGCCTGTCAAAAACACTCCTTTGGAAGAGACTGAGTCTCTCAATCCTTCGACCTCATGATATCAAGGGATTACAGATACGCCAGCTAGAGGCTTCTTGAAATCCTCCTTTTCCAGTACCACTGTATAGTACATTTACAGTGAGTGACCGATTTCGTGGAATGTTGGCCAAAATTCTGAAATGCGTTTACGATTATGAAGGATCACTTGGGTGGAGTTGTAAGATTGATTATCCCGCGGCATAATGCTATGGTATTTCGGACTCGTCAGGATGTCGTCTTTTAAATGTATGCCTTTTCCATCTCCCGTAGAAACCGTACTCGGTAAAAAATGGCTGCCTACGTGGCACGCATTTTTCACACTTATTTTCGATGGTCTTATAAATTTTTAAATATTTTTTATGAAAACCATGAACAAAAATATTCTTTATTTCTCTCGTTTCACAGAGAATCACGTCGTCTTCAAATTGTATACGTGAAGAAAGAGTATGACTAGGTTTTAAAAAAGTTTCTAATTATGAGATTTTTAAGACCGTGTAATGTCTATTCATACAGCATCGTACCTGTACGTTTACCACTGCTCCTCATGAAATGTACATTATAGTCTGCCATAGAAGAATATATGATTTTCTGTACGCGGAACGCATGCACCTTGTAGACTGAAATCACTAGGCGCCAGTGGGCTGATCAGGCTCCAAGTTATTAAGGAATCAGAAAACTTTTCTAAAACCTAGCTATACACTTTTTCGAATATAAAATATAAAGATGACTTGATCCTCTATCAGACGACTGAAAGAAAGTATGTTTTTATTCGTGGCTTCTATAAAATATATATTGGAATTTGCAAAACCATCGAACATCATAGAGAAAAATGTATGCCATTTAGGTAGTCATTTTTTACCGAGTACGGTTTCTGCAGGAGATTGAAAAGAAATACATTTAAAAGCCGACATCCCGCCACATCAAAAATATTATAGGTCATGCCTAAACAATCCTTTTTAATCGAAAACGCATTGCAGAATTTCAGCTAATATTTCTTGAGACCGGTCACTCACAGTAGGATTATGTTACAAGGCTACTAATAATAAGACCCTACTCAAGTAATCTTCTCAAGTCGAATCCGCACTTTTAAATTTCGGGAAACGTTTCATTTTCCTGCTTCTTGAAATCCTCAGTTACCAGTACCACTGTATGATACAGTAGGTGGGCTAACTCATGAAATGTCAACCGAGATTCCAAAATGCGTTTTCGTTTCGAAAGGATTAATTAAGTAGGGTTGTGAAACTAGTCAGTCTTCAACATAATTTTATAATATTTCAGTTACCGCAGGATGCCGGCTTTCGAATGAACTCCCCTCTGGCTGCATGCAAAAACCATACTCTGTAAGAAATGACTACTTAAGTAGCATGACTCTTTCTCGTTGATTTTCTATGCACATGAAAGTCCAATTATATTTCATGGAAAACATGTATAAAACTATTCACTCTTTCGTTCATTCGTTAGAAAAGTACGTCTTTTTCTAATTTTATACTCAAAGGAGAGACCTAATTTGGTTGTAAAAAGTTTCTAATTGTGGACGTTTAAATACCGTGAAATGGCCGTTCATAAATCGTCATGTCTCTTCATTTATCAATGGGGCTCGTAAATTTAACAATATGGATCAAATCCACTGCTAAATTTTATGAACACTATATGGTCCTCCTTTAGTGCCGTAGAAAAATGTGTGGTTTTCCGTACGCGTAGAATATACGGTTTGTAGTTTGAAACCCTGAATCCATGTATAACGGTAGAGCGGTTTCAAAACTATTCGGGAAGTGGAAAAGTTTTTGAAATCCGAATTATACCCTTCCTTCGAGTATGAGCTTGGAAGAAGGCGTAATGTTCTACCGAATGAGCAAAAGAATAAATATTTTTATGCATATTTTCCATGAAATATAATTGAACTTTTAGGGACAGGGAAACTCAATGAGAAAAATGCATGTTACTTAAGTAGCCACTTTTTACAGGGCGTAGTTTTTGCATGCAGCAGGAAAGATGTTCGTTCGAAAGCCGGCACCCTGAGGTAACTGAATTATGTTAGAATTATGTTTCAGGCGGACTAGTTTTACAACTCTAGTTAATTAAGCTTTTCGAAACGAAAACTTATTTCGGAATTTCGGTTGACATTTCATGAATTAGCCCACCTAATGTCCATTGAGGACGCGGACCCACAACCGTAAAAAAGGTGTCCAATACTTTGAGTACCAAAATGGGTGGTAACAGGATAACGGGATGTTACCCAGTCCGTCTTTGTTTCAGAGCTACTCGTTTTCTATTACGCCTGACTATGGGCGAAAATAAACCTCTGATTTTTAACACTGAATGTGCTTATTCCTCGAGATCCTCGATGACTACTTATCCCTGAGTATCCTAGTGGCATTTACCGGCACCTTCCCGCTTAACGCTAGTAAAGGTCGTTACGCAAAGAACCTACGTAGTCAAAGCCTTATTCAAAGTCTAAGAAAACCTCTTATCTTCTCTTAGATGCCTCTCTGTTGTACCACTTCATCATGAATTGCCTTCACAAATGTCTTAAGCTGCGGATCCTCATAACACATTAACTGACACCATTGAATGTGTCATGAAATAGAAAAATCATCAGTGAAACCGCGGCATACAATATGTCACCTAACAGTTATCTTTATTCACAAAACGTTTTATTATACCAGTATACGTGGGGGTATCTCAAAAAAACGAGAATTATTTTTCTGTAGGCAGGTTGGTTGTCCGTGTTACTCTCTCCCGCCAGGTACGTTTACTAGACACTTCCTCTGCTTAGTTAGTCAAAGTAGCGTTCATGAGAAACTGTCGCAGCGGACAGAGTGGTTGTTTTAGTAAACCTCCTCTCAACGCTCTCCGCGATTTTTCATACGGCAAGCGGAATCACGTTCGAAGTTCATGAGGGTTGGTTTTTTCTACATCAAAGTAGTCATTTACATTGAATTTTTTCCTCATAGCACCAAAGGCAACCAACCTTACAAGTTGCAAGTGTTGAAGCAAATTGGATGAGGGAGTGAGAACAAGAATGATCTGAATGCTGACGATCGGGGGTTCTGGTTGCTTCATCACTACAACACGCCTGCCCACATAGCATTCAAAATCAGCCAGTTTTTGATGAAAAACAGCATGTTAACAATTTCTCACTCCCTTTACTCGCCCGATCTAGCCCCCTGCGGCATTTTCCTTTTCTCGGGGATGAAAACTTAAAGGAAAAGTGTTTTCAGAATGTAAAAGGCAATTTATTAGAAGAATTTTAAAATAATTTGATCAGTGGAAAACTGATTGGGACAAGTGTTTATCATCAAGTGGTCAGGGGCTTGAAGGGGATTAATACTTTTAAGATGTTAATTGACATAAAAAATATTTATATTGACCGAACTATGAAAATCTCGACGCCTCAGTAGGATTCGAAACCACGACAGTAAGCGGAAGACTTTAGTACAGTTAACGCTTTAACCACCTGAGCTACGAGGCCCCATTGGGAGACGTTAGGTTAATAACATTTAGGTCAAGTTATCCGCCCAGCCTACGCAACGTTTGGAATCCACCAAATCTGACACAGTAAGCTGACTGCCAAGCAGGATTTGTTTAGCACCAGATGGCTGCCAGACTTACGTAATTCATAGATGTTTTGGCAGATTTTAAATAATTCATATTGATCCAATAAATAAATCTCGTTTTCTGGGTACCTCTCATAGCTTCGGTTGGACAACGATGGCAAGCTATTGAGCTCTTACACGGCAGCTTGCGTGTGTATAGACTAACTTCTGTGTCTCTTAAGCCTTCTTTCGAGGCAAGCAGAATGTTTCGAAATTGTCCCAGAGTTTTCCAGGTTTTAGTACAGATAATTGTGGTAACATGGTGCTGAAAAAGGAAACATTTTCTGAAAGCATTTTTTGGGAGTCTCAAAATCGCCTAAAAACTTCTTTCATAAATTATACTAAAATTGAACATGTGTTGCCATTTTCCTCCCGCCTCATGCACTTATCGCCATCTTTTGCTTGTGCGTAAGAAGCTGACTACTTCTCCCGACACAAACGAAGTCTTCTTTGATGATCCATGCTAATTAATGACGCTATTAACTGATTGGGTCTGTAGGTCTCTGAGAGAAATTGACACCCGGATGATTAATTTCATTCTTACCTTTTGCGCATCTATGCCCCGATAAACTTTGCCCTCAGGTTTCGAGTTTCACGAAGACGGGAGTGCCGCCAATTAGCAGTTTTGTAAATCTTTCCTGGGAGAATTTTATCAAGTAAAAGTACTGAATGCTGTAGTGTATTACCTAATCATGCATCCGACAATCCGGATCCCGTATCTCAGCTGTAAAGCGTTTGACTCGATGACCAAATGTCCCGGTTTGGAATCACGCATCTGCTGGATCTGCGGCTGGAGAATGACTAGGTAAAGACCACCCCTGAACCACAAGATACCATCACAGTCTTTATGGGCTCTGTCGGAAATACTTATTTGTGGCTTGATTAGACACATAGACACCATGATTTATGCTCATATCCAGAAATATTCTTGATTAAAGACATTTCACTGCGGCGTAGGAAAAGGGAATAGTATTACCGACAAAAGACAAGCGAGACTGGAATGGCCATTTCTGGCTTATTAGCTGCCGTCAGCCGGAACCCCGAAGTGTGGAACACCTGGGACTCGATCGCATGACCTGTTAGTTAGAAGCCCAACGCCTCTAACAACTTAGCCATGGGCTCGTTGCCTTGTCTGTTGCGATCGGTAACATACAATGGTAGAGCGAGGCTCACAGATCGTTTTTACGGAACTCACTCGTTCCGCTTTGTCCTAGGGCTCTCTCTCTCTCGAGCCCAACCAGCAGCCGCACAGCGCCGCATGATATAGGCAGAGCAGTACTACCGAAAAAGACAAGGGAGACTAGAATGGCCATTTTTGGCTTATTAGCCGTTGTCAGCCAGTCATACGCAACCTCGAGATGTGGAACACCCGAGGCTCGAACTCGCGACCTGTTAGTCAGAGGTCCACGCCTCTAACCACTGGGCCACGAGCCCGTTGCCCTGTCAGTTTCGATCAGGAATATACAATGGTAGGGGGTGCCCACTGATCGTTCTTACGCAACTCACTCGTCCCGTTGTGCCTTACGGGCTCTCACCCGAGCCCAACAAGCAGCCGCACAGCGGCGCATGGTACAGGCAGAATGGTATTACCGACAAAGACAAGAGAGACTGGAATGGCCTTTTCTGGCTTATTAGCCGTCGTCATGTAGGGGACTTTTGGCCAATATTTCACGTGTTTCTGCGAGTCCGGTACGCCCATTACGACTTGTCAACACCGTGACTTTTCTTTATGCGAAACCGCGACCTCTCTAGGTAGGCAGGCGGACGAAACCCTGTACGGACACGCAACATGAGCACTGTTTACGCCGCCTGCGGCTGGGAAAGGTGGGCAGATGTCTTGATTAGTTGTTATCGCTACCGCCTGATCGATTTCTTGCTGGTTCGCGCCAGTCCACGCGTCCGCAAAGGGACAGTGACGCAGCAGGAGCTTGGATGGCTGATAAAATCAAAAGTTGGGAGGAAACCGCCTGAGAAATTCGCTTCGGGCTTATTCAGAGGGCACAAGCTGGTGCGGAGCACTCGTTTGGTCAAAGTTTCCGCGTCTTTTTCGTCTGGGAATTTCATTTCCCGGAGCATGGCTGCGAGGCGACAAGTTTGGGTGCAGATACTACAGTAGGTGGGCTAACTCATGAAATGTCAACCGAAATTCCGAAATGCGTTTGCGTTTCGAAAAGATTAATTTACTAGGGTTGTAAAACTAGTCAGCCTGCAACATAATTCTATAATATTTCAGTTTCCTCAAGATGCCGGCTTTTGAATGAACTTCCCTCTGGCTGCATGCCGAAACTATACTCTGTAAGAAATGACTGCTTAAGTAGCATGGCTCTTTCTCGATAATTTTCTATGCACATGAAATTACAATTATATTTTATGGAAAAATGTATAAAACTATTAACCCTTTTGCTCATTCGTTAGAAAAGTACGTCTTTTTCTAATTTTATACTCAAAGGAGGGACATAATTTGGTTGTAAAAAAGTTTCTAATTGTGGGACGTTTAAATACCGTAAAATGGCCGTTCATAAATCGTCATGTCTCTTCATTTATCAATGGGGCTCGTAAATTTAACAATATGAATCAAATCCACTGCTAAATTTTATGAACACTGTATGGTCCCCCTTTACAACCGCAGAGAAATTTGTGGTTTTCCGTACGCGGAAAATACACGGCTTGTAGTTTGGAAACCCTGAATCCAAGTGTAACGGTAGAGCCGGTTCAAAATTATTCGAGAAGTGGATAAGTTTTTGGAAACCGAATAATACCCTTCCGTCGAGTATAAAATTAGAAGAAGACGTAATTATCTGTCAGATGAGCAAAAGAATGAATACTATGCGTGTTTTTCAGGAAATATAATTGGACTTTTAGGGGCATCGAAAATCAAAGACAAAAATGCATGCTACTTAAGTAGTTATTTCTTACAAAGTATAGTTTTGCTTGCAATCAGAAGGAAGTTTATTCGAAAGCCGGCATCCTGAGGTAACTGAAATTTTATAGGACTGTGTTGCAGGCTGACTAGTTTTGCAGCCTTACTTAATTAATCTTTTCGAAACGAAAACGCATTTCGGAATTTTGGTTGACATTTCATGAATTAGCTCACCTACTGTACGGTTCTTTATATATAAGGAGAATTTTTCTTCCATAGTCTTTCTGGCGGCGGTCGAGTCCAATGTATACGTTCCTGTCTCGCCTCATTGTCCGAAATGCTGACTTCTGTAGTTTGTGTTCGTCAGAGCCCTCAAGGTAAAACATTTATGAAAAGCTTTTATTGAAGATGTTGGCTCTCGGGAGTTCATTTTTTCACAACTGACGGTTAGGGTCATATTTGCAGACCTACTTAAATATGAAGCCAACTCGTCGAAGAAAATGGACGTTCACTACGACGGTCTACGGTGAAGGCGCATTTGGCACTCTTAAATAATTTATCTCTCTCTGCTAAAAGTGCTTTACTAGGGTGTTTCGCTGACGCACGTTCCCGCATCTTTCGTCCCTGTGGAGTATTTTGCCAGCTTATGTGCTCTCTTGGAAGATAAACGAAAAAACTGCCTTTCCCTTACATTATCTTCGTCTACTTTTAAGCTCTGACTTACGGTTACGAATGTACTACAGAGTGGCCATATAGATGGAAAGATATGCCTCAGACGGCTAACAGTGTACAGCGTTGGAAGAGACTAAATAACACGACAGTTTGGCCGTCGTTTCCGACAGTGACGTGCGCATGAATTGGTTTATACGGATAGTAGACTTGCGCAGCATCCATCGCACTCTCTCATCCTCCCCCACCTGGGCCCAGTGTCATGACAGATTCAAGAAGACCGAAGAAGGTGTAGGTAGCTGGCACGGCGGAAACCCGCACGTGGGCGTGGCAACACACCCCCTTAGTCCACCACGTGCAGCTAACCAAGATTTTACACAACAAAAAAGCGGGGCGGCTTGGATCCCAGCTGTGAGTGGGAGTGGGCACATTGCAGCCGAGGAGGACTGAGTTATCCAATGAGTTGGCAACCTTCAAAGCCACGACTTTTAGCGCACCGTGATAGATTCAAGCGCGTCAGACCATTTGTAGTGAGAAATATGCGCTGGGACCCTCCACCACACTCTCTCATCCCATTCTCGGGGACCAGTTCGCTGTTTTGTGATGCTGGGAGTGGGCGCAGTGGCTGACCTTGTCTGCGCGCGCACCACACGCACTACCTGGCCCCGCAAACACAAACACCAGGTTTTCACACAACGCGGGTTCGGCGGCATACGTCTCACATGCGTGAGAGTGCTGCAGGTCAAGTTAAGAAGGAGCCGTTTCAGCGTGGCTCTCAGCTCACCAGTCCGCCATTCCACACAAACACACACACACAACTGGACAGACTGCACGCACAACACACATGACCTGTCCCTCCTCCCCAAGCGCACACACCAGGATTACACACACAAGGAGAGGCGGCTTGAATCTCACATGTGTGTCGAGAGCGTGACTTTCGGCCTGTCAGTCGGCCACGCAACGCACAGATACACACTGGGTTTACTTCGAGGTCCGAAATATCCCGTCAGTCGGCAAACGTCCAAGCCATGGATTTTAGCGTACCGTGAAAGTCTCAAGCGGGTCAGATTGTTTATAGTGAGGAAGTATGCGCTGAGAGTCGACCTCATTCCCTTTCCCGTGCACCAGTTGACTGTCCGAGTCGATCAATCAGAACTGACAGAATAACCCGTCTGCGCGTGCCACACACACGACCGGATTTTCCGTACACATACGCACCAGGATTTCACACAAGATGGATAGACTGTTCAGACGCCACATGTGACAGAGGGAACACATGCAGAAGGGAGTCGAAAACCGCACTTCCTGCTTACGTGATATGGGCTGTTAAAGGTGCTTGTGTGTGGTGCATGTGTTGATGGTAGAATTGAGCTGTGATGAAAACATACATAAAAATATTCGTTCTTCTACTTATTCGGTAGAAACGTACATGCTCTTTCACCTTATGCTCGAAGAAAGAGTATAATTCGGTTTTAAAGAACTTTTCTAATTCCCGAATAATTTTGAACCCGACCTGCTGTTACACTTGCATTCAGGGTTTCAAAACTGCAAGCCTTATATTTTCCGTGTACCGAAAACCATGCATTTCTGTACCGTACTAGGAGGAGACCATATGGAGCTCATTAAATAAAGTAGTGGAATGGAGCAATATTGTTCACTTTACAAGCTACATTCGTAAATGCAGATACAGGACGTTTCATGAACGGCCATTTAACGGTATTAAAAAATCTTACAAGTAGAAACTTTTTTAAAACCGAATTATACTCTTCTTTTGAGTATGCAATTGGAAGAAGACGTGATTTTCTACCGAATAAGTAAAAGAATGAATATTTTTATGCATGTTTTCCATGAAGAATAACCGAATTTTTATTGGCGTCGAAAATCAATAAGAAAATTGCATACTACATAAGTAGTCATTTTTTGAAGAGTATAGATTTTGCATGCAGCCGAAAATAAGTTCTTTCGAAAGTCGACACCCTGAGGTAACTGGATCATTATAGATTTATGCTGCATCATTATTAGTTTTACAACATCACTTAATTTATCTTTTCGAAACGAGAACGCATTACGAAATTTTGGTTGACATTTCATGAGTTAGCACATTTACTGTATTTAACTGAGTGGGTCTGTGCGATTGCTGAATGTGCGTGGGCAATGCGCACAATCGAGGCGACAGCTTTTAGTGTTTGATGGTGTACGATGCTCTAATTTACCCCTCTCTGTACGATGGACTTGCGAGTGACCTACCAAGCCGATGCCTGGCGTGTATGTTCAGTGGCAGTGTAGGCAGGATTAGTTGGGAGATTCTGAGTTGGTTGTCGTTATGATGCTGCTGATGGTAGCCACGCTTGTTGATGGAGAGTTGGCAGGGCTGGGTAGAGGGGAGTCGCTGGGTGCGCAGGGTGTATTTGATGTGTCAGTATCGAGGTGAATTCTGTAGTCATTGATGCGTAAATGACCGAATAGTCTCGTGCAGTGGGTGAATGCGCGTGGACAGTGGAGGCGGATGGAGCTCCTGCGCCGGTCGCAGTGCGATGGATTCGTAGGTGCCCGACCAGGCGGATGCGTGGGGTGGATATGCGATCGCAATGCGGACAGGTTGGAACCTAGTCCACATCGCTGGATGTGGGGGAGCGATGGTTGACGGGTCTTCTCAACGGTGACGGGAGCGGGAGAGCTAGTCGTCGTCTTCGTCGTAGCGGGGGTAGTGGCAGAGGCGATGGAGATGGCGGTGGTCGACGGCGGCAGTGCACCAGAATTGTGATCACCGGTGGGGTGTGAGGTCGTCGCCGCCGACGCCGTGAGATTTGATATAGGGAGTGAGGGTGGCGCGGTTGTGGCGGGGGTCGATCCGCGCGCGGAATGTTCGTTGCTAGGGCGGACACGTTGGAGGAAGTTGGATGTTGATGTGACGCAAGTCAGGGACGCTTGAGATTTGCAAGCAGATCGCCTGGTTTTGGCAACTGTATGCTCAACAGTCGAATTGGGCATTTGATGGTGGGACATTTCACGGCTAGACACGAAATCTTTAAAGATGCCTGGAAATTACGGCTGTGTTTTAGCACAAATGATTGTCTGCTGGGTCGACTACTGTTTTTTAGGGTGTAAACTACACATACGAACAAATCAGAATCTTTGAAAAAAATAAGCTTCTCTCTTGTGTTTGTGTAAAAATAACCTATCCACAACCAGCTACACCTGATTTACATGGGCTGAAAAAATTCAAGCGTTACTTTGGCTACAGATATTTTTAGTTTGGAGTAATCACCTCTGCCAGACTAGCGCGCATACAGTTCGTGACCTATCTGATGAAATGTCACGAACTGTGAACTTAAATGGCTGTAGCACACAATACGCCCACCCCGCATCCACGAAAGTTATATTGCATAAGATATACGACCGAGCTTCAAAACAAGGCATAGTTTGATTTATTAAGTATTATTTATTGACTAAGAAATAACTTATTTAAGGAAAAACCACCAAATCAAAAAATCGATTGTATGACAGGCCGACTATTCACCGTCTAATATAACTGTCAGCAGAGAAGATAAGTTTCACAAAACGACAAAAAATGACAAAAAACAGTAACAAATACAACGTATTAGTACTTTGTTGATTGTCCTTTAGCCTTTAAAATTGCTGTAAGGCGGGAGGGCATGAAGACTACCAAGTTGTCTATGGTGGTTTGGTCTATGTAAGTATTAAGCAAAAATTCCAACTTCTGCCCCATGGAAACATGTTTTCTTGCCTTGTCCCAATTGCTATTGGTTAGTGCAAAAATATTTTCGATGGGATTTAGGTCCGGACTGTTGGCGGGGATAAAAATGCTTCGAAGACCGCAAGCAGAGTGGCTGGCTGTGGTCTAAAATATTAGATTATAGTCGGATGCTGATTTGGAATCATACCTCCTTTGAGCGGTGGAGGGGGGCATTATTCTGCAACATTACTGTGTCCATTCGACGTCGATAAACTCCGTTGTAACCGAAGGCATCCTTTACGATGTCGACGAACACCTTGCTATTTAACGTCTCCACTGTTGAACGTCAGACCGATCGCTCTCCGAATTTGATGGCCATCCAAACCATCAGGCGTCGACAGTTCTTGAATGTTGGCGTCGATATAGTGTGCTCTCGTTGGATGTTCTTCATACATATTACCACCTGGGCCGACCTCGGAGGGTTGCCTTAAAATAAGACCTCATCACAAAAGTAAATGCTTTTCCAGAAGGAAAGTCTGTTATCAATATATGTTGGAGCAAACAAAAAACGTTCTGTAATAAGTTTTCTAGTTAAAATGGCTTTTTCACGGCGTTTTGCTGATGATGACCGAACTCTTTCATTCTATTTCTAATCATGCGCAAAGAAAACATTGACAGGTGTTCCCTGTAAATAGCCTTAAGGGGCAAATAATGACACTTTTTCAGTGTTTGACGACCGTTTTGCCCACCTTACTTAGTTTTAGGGGTTGTTTTATTATTAATAATTCTCCAGAGAGTGACCTGGCTAATGTTGAAAATACTAGCTAACGACTCACGCGGCAACTCTTCGGCCACCTCTTTTCGTATCCGCTCAAAGCCAACTTCCGATAGGAACTGTTTTGACATCCTTGCTGCACGACGTGGCAAGAAAAGTGGCAGCATGTAGAGCGCATTCTCTATGTACGTGTTTACGCCTACTAGTTCCCAGTGTAGTAAAACAAACACAGTCGAACAAGCTTATTACTGCGTTTAACGATATAAAGCGTTACATTTTTGTTAAATAGCATTTAGGAAGAGCAAATTACTTCTTGATTCATGAGAATAATGTTTTTTACATACTTGACTTGACCCGATTTTCATGAACTAAAAATCACAATTTCCGTTTCCAGAGTGGCTTCCTTTAATATTCTTTTGTGTTATATGAAAGTTCCTTTATAACGCATCGCGTGCAAACAAGAGGTTTAAATAGGGGATACTTATCCGGATATCCGGAAACGTCAAAATGTGCCTAATTTTGGTCTGCTTCCTCTCAATAAAACCGAACTAGCGTGACTTCTTCTTTAGAAAAGGGCTTTTTTAGATTTCAGTCAATTTTTAAAACAAACAAAAACCATACACAAAATATATGTCGTCCTACTACTCAAATACTGGTCTCGACATTTCATGAGTTAGGTCATCTACTGTACATTGTCTGAATATAAGATAACGTTGATGTCCGTCCTAAGCTCTAAGGTCTTCCCCACAATATAGTATGCTCCGAATTAGACAAATTGTCTTAAAATTCTCACGTAATCTTTAAGAACTCAGTAACCTAAACGCAGAAATTAAAGGATAATCAAGTTTTCTGTGTATACGGGTTTATTTACTTATCCACCTACAAGTCAAGCATTCCTAGGGGCGGATTCGAATAAATAAATATGAAAATCAGGCATTTTTCATTGTTTTCCGACTTGTTTAACTGACATGTTTTAAATTCATTAAAGGCCGGGGTGCAGCGCTCCGACTTCACTTCGTAAATGTCATCAAATCACGCATTCTTGGCGTGGGATCTGGTCCACTGGAAGGTCGCTCATGGCGCGAGTTACGAGAAATCGTGAAATTGATGGGCTCGAAACTCAGGTCGAAGAACAACAAACGACTGCAGAAATTACTGAACTGTGTGTGTGCTAGCGCCCTGCGTTCCGTCCCAATGGAGGGAGGCATTCTGCGCAATTCGTCCCTGAACTTGGCCTTTTGCGACGACCATCTAACCAATCGAGGCATTCTTTCACGCACTGCCGCTCTCCTAATGCCGAAGGAATTAACAGTCATCGGCTTTTACGCAATTAGGAACTGCGGCTAAGGCATCCTGCAGGTGAAAGTGGTCCTTTTAAGGGCTTTTGCAGCTTAGTTAAGTTCCTGATGAGCGATTTCGTTATAGGGGACGGCCGAGTGAAGACGAAGAACTTCAAATGAACTAACCAAGTCCAGGATAGCATTACCGACAAGAACAAGGGAGACTGGAGTGGCCATTTCTGGCTAGAAATACCCAACCGCGAGATGTGGAACACCTGTGGCTCGATCGCGTGACCTGTTAGTTAGAAGTGCAGCGCCTCTAACCACTGAGCCACGGGCTTGTTGCCCTATCGGTTACAATCGGGAATTTACAATGGTACAGGGAGGCGCTCATCGATCGTTTTGACGGAACTCACTCCTCCCGTTGTGACTTACGGGCTCCCCAATGCCCTGAAGGACCTGTCTAAATTTTCTGTGGGAGTCGCGCTACCATCAGGAGCTTTAAACATTAAGTTGGCAGTTTTGCGTCATGCCACTGGGGATCATTTGAGTAGATAAGCAGAACACCCTGGAAATTTCTTTTTCGGCAGAGCCCCTCACACCTTCCCGAGGAATTAATGAAAGATCGGAGAATTCAGGGATTCGGGAACGCCAGTGCTGTTTTTGCGCGTTTGCGCGTACTCTGGACTAAAACAGGATTTAAATTGAATAAGGGACACGATTGCTGGGACAAGAGCTTTATTACCCTAACATTTCGGATTCCTGCTCAAACCCATCATCAGGGAAAAATGCAGATACGGGTGGTTCATGCACAAGTGTTGTACTATTTGTAGGATACAGCCGCCATGCTACCGCATACCTCTGAATATTCACGGCTCCCCCCTTCATCAGGGATCGTTGCACTTGTAGTGATGACTGTTCTGTGGCCGATATTCGTGTCGTTACTTGATGCAATTTCATCACGGGTGTTGGATATTGGTGTGATGATTGTTTGACCATCTGACCAACCGACCTTGGCGTTGGGAAAAATGTTCACCTTTGCGCTCCCTGCGTGACCAATTATTCCGCCTAGGCGACGCCTCAGCACCGAGTACGGAATGGGAAGATCATTGCACTTGTTAATGGACTGGGGGCCAGTAAACCGTGACTCAAGCAGCTCCCGGCTCACGCGGTTGTCACCTCTTGCGAGAATTTCGGCCTCGTCAAATTTGAATGTGGGGCCGGATCTCGTCGAATGAGCCGCACCTTGAGAGCTAGCGTCATTTTTCCGTACCGCTGCAGCATGTTCGGCCATTCTCGTTCGGAGCTGTCTTCCGGTTTTGCCGACGTAGTTGCTTTGTCCGCAACGGCATCAGATCCGATGAACGACTCCAGACGTTTCTTGCCGTGGCAGCGGGTCTGTTGGTTTCATTAATTGACGCCTGATGGTTGCCTCTGGTCTGTGTGCAACTCCAGGGTCAGTGCGTCAGATGATCGAGCAATCATCACACCAACATCCAACACACGTGATGAAATTGCTGCAATTAACGGCGCGAATATCGGCTATTAAACGGTCAACACACTACGTGCAGCGATCCCTGCCGAAGGGGGGGTGGGAGCCGTGAATATTCATAGGTATGCGATAGCATGGCGACTGCATCCTATAAATACTGCAGCCCCTTGTGCATGAACCACCCTTATCTGCTTTTGTCTCTGATGATGGGTTCGAGCAGGAGTCCGAAACGTCAGGCGAATAAAGCTGTTGTCCCAGCGATCGTGTCTCCTTCTTTAAGACTGCTTCCTGGGTCTCGTCTTTTCGCCTCTGTTGAAGTTAAATTGACTCACTGCGCGCGTTTGTCGGGCCGTGCTGGGTCCGTACGAGACCACAACTGATGCCGAACATGCGTTCGGCCGCCGATACACCTAATCTCATCTGTTTGAAAGGTCCTGACAGTCAACTGGTGCATGGAAGATGGAAAAATGAGGCCGGATACTTGAGAATTCGTCTTTACGTTAAGTCGCAATTCTTTACTAATACTAAATACAACGCGCTAAGAGCTCTGACCTGGAAGGTCCCCCTGAGAGCCACACTGCAATAGCTCCTTCCCAATCTAGCTTTTGTGGCACTCACCCATGTTAGGCAGGCGTAGATGGGTTGCGTAGCCTTGCCGACACCTGCAGCAGAGCCCATCCGCGGTTGCTCTGATATCCTCTCACAATCGAAGCTAAGTGGGTGAGGGAAGAGAGAGAGGGTGAGAGGTAGATGCTGTGTAAGCCTGCCTCACTATAACCCAATTCACGTGCATGTCACCAGTGCTGTGTCCATTCTGTGTGACAAGTGGTCTTAGTCGTCTTTTGCCATGGTTTAACGGTCGTACCCGGTGTGAATGATTGAAACTGAGTATTGGAATATCTAGCTTTTAGTAGAACCCGCTGTTTGATCAGCAGCAATTGAATCTACTATTAGTATCATAACTGAACTGAAGCTTAATCCAAACCTTGGACAGGTCGTTTCGTAGTCAAACTCCTTATCGAGTACTAATTACTACTACTACTACTACTACTACTACTACTACTACTACTACTACTACTACTACTACTATCAGTACCACTACTATCACTCCTGCCTCTACTGGTGTTGCTTCTGCTACTGCTAACACTAATACTGCTAATACTATTACTACTATTACCACTACTGCTATTACTACTGCCACCACTGATATTGTTGCTAATAGTACTACTAATATTGGCTATGCCTTAATCCAAGCCTTGGGGAAGTCTCTTCCTGGCTTGTCGGGTGCTAATTACCACCACCACTACTACTACCACCACCACCACCACCACCACCACCACCACTGGCACCACCACTGCTGCTACGGCCACTACTACTGCCACCGCTACTACTACTACTACTACTACTACTACTACTACTACTACTACTACTACTACTACTACTACTATCGCCACTGGCACCGATACTTTTGCCGCTGCCCTCATCACACTTAGCTATTTTGCCGATGAAAACACTACACCATGTCCCTCATTTTTCTTACAGGCTTGACGGAAGTCCGGATAACGGCTTCTCTCGCCTTCAGCCTGGCACACAGCCCGATGTCTCAGACAACAAAGACGAGGTTGAGAAGGTGGGGCCGGATGAAAACGAGAGTGAAAAGAAATGTCTCGTTCTGCAGAAGGTCTCCGGTTGGTGGGCGGAACGAAACTGTGATGGTGGACCGGATGATGGGCAGAACGCCTTGGCGGTTTGCAAAACCCGCCCACCCGTCACTACCACTGAAACCTTGTTCACACCATCGGCGCCCGAAGACCTAGGCATCAAGGATGTGGACAACCGGTAGGCTTTTTGGGTCTTCTACCTCCCCCCTTTTTTGTTCAGCCAATTACCGGCCAAGAATGTTGCATCTTTAGCGCTAATCTGATCATCTTCTCTGTGGTTGTACGCAACAGTAGTGAGACGAACTTGTACTAGCAGTACTTCTCTACTGGCGGAGTTGATTACGGTGGCAGATCGAACTGCGCCAGCCATAACGAAGTCCACCGTGCGTCCGACGGAATGGACACAGTCTTGAGGACATGCGTGTGAAGTAGTTTGTTGTGGGGCAGAATTGCGCAGCATCTACCGCACTGCCTCCCACCCTCTCCCCCCCTCCGGCTCCGATAAGAAGACAATATCGAGACAATCGAGGTGGGCTCGGATGCAACCCGTCTACGCGTACCACACACAACCTGGTCCCCGCACTAGGTCCACACTTTGCTACACGTTCTCTTCCGCTGTGACGTTTAGCGCGCAGTCATCTGCGAACAGTACTTTATGAACGTCGGCCTTGAATGACCCCGAAGAAGCTTCCAGGCGACGATTTTTTTTAGCAGCTTTCCGTTTGTTCGGTAGTTGACGTCTAGAGGTTTGCTGGTCTAGAGGTTGATCCTCATTTGCTGGTACTTCTGCGATGGTGTTTGTGGAATCCGCACTACACTTCCGAAACAAGTCCCTGCTCCAGGAGCGCATTCTGGCTAAACTTTTTCTCGCGGTGTTCAAAAGGGAGGTGCCTGTGTGGTGTCGGCGCACCAAAGTCACGGGTCCGCTGTACTCCGGGAGAATATCCGGAATATAAATTTATCTCGAATGGAAGAGAATATGCGCATCCCAGGTTTTTGATTAAAAGAAGACGAAGGCACGATCACTGGGACGGTAGATTTATTGGCCTTAGCTTTCGATCTCGAACTGGAGTTCAGCAACGTGTTAACATTTATGTCGTTGTGTCGTGAGGTGGGTGGGGGGGGGAGGGGGGAGGACTACGTTCGTGGCTAGGTCTGGCTTGTGCTGCCTGGCCCCGACGTGGTGACGCCGTTTGTACTTCGCGGCGATGTGAGCTGCGCCACCTGGCTGCGTGGGCGGAGCGCGTGATAACACGCAGGCAAATCAATGTGTCTACTGATAGAGTTGGTGTCCGACACCCACGCCTCCAACAGTTCTCACCCCGTCTTGTCGCCGGTTCGCGCCCATATCCGCGTGTTGGCGAAGTCGAACTCATGGCCTTCCTCCAGCGTGTGAGTGGCGACTTGAGATAGTGGGTCGCCTCTCCAAACGGCCCGTTTGTGCTCAAGTATTCGTGAGCTGAGACGTCGTTTTGTTTGACCTGTGTAGTGGCAAGGATAGTTATGGCACGGGCTTTGGTAGACTACGCCCGACAGCTCACCTGCGTCCAGCCGATCATTCATTTTCATGATCCTGCTACGCATGGTAGCCGCCGGATGAAGAGCGATGCCCACGCCTAACTCTGACGCAATCGTTCTGTAGCCTCGGACACATTCTTTATGTACGGTGGGGAGTGCCGAATTGTTGGTGTCTCTATTCCGTTTGTCCGTCGTGGGTGCGTGCGTATGCAGCGGCTGATGAAACTATTTGGGTAGCCGTTCTTTGTTAATTGGTCCCGGAGATGCCGTAGTTCTTGCATCCTTCCTTCGGGCTCGCTACAGTGCGTTTTTACCCGGTCGGAAAGCGCCCTCACACAGCCCCGTTTGTGCATTAATGGGTGGTTGCTATGATAATTAAGGACCTGGGTTGTTCAGAAGACGAAGATGCGATCACTGGAACAAGAAATTTATTGGCCTGACGTTTCGGATTCTCACTCGAATCCATCCTCAGAGTCATTCGGGTTGTATTGGTCGCCTTTCTGTACACTGTAGTGCTGAGTTTACCATCGCGTGTACGCGTGACGAGCACGTCAAGGAAGGGTAGTTTCTCGGCCTCCTTGTCTTCTCTTGTAAACTGAATGTCGGGGAAGAAGGTGGCGCAGCTCACATCGCCGCGAAGAACAAACAGCGTCACCACGCCGGGGGACCATTTTAGACCAGGCGGCACAAGCCAGACCTAGCCACGGGCGTAGTCTCCCCCATTCACGACACAACGATATAAACATTCACACGTTGCTGCACTCAAGCCGTCTCTGATGATGAACTCAAGTTCGAATTCGAAAGCTAAGGCCAATAAATCTACCGTCCCAGCGATCCTGTCTTCGTCTTCTTTTAAACATAAATTTGTGTTAGAGGCGAGTTCACCGATCGGGTTACGACCCGTTACGCCTCGCAGGCAGTCGCATGGCGACCAGGGCCATACACTGGAACTAGTCTTGACAAAGGAAAAGGGAACTGGGACGACCATTTCTGGCTAAGCGGCCATCATCATTCAGCAAAAATAATTAGCTTAAAGTTCATCCCCCAAAACCAACAAACTGCCTTCCATGTAAGGCCCCTGCCCAGCATCGCAGGAAGTTAGCGAAAGTAATATTCCATGTTGGTGGCTGACGGCAGACGGACCGGAACAGTGACTATTTTCAGCCTCGAAGCCCCCCCCCGGTCGGTGTCCGAGGAGCAACACCCTAACGGTTCCATTTCAAAGTCTCAGGCGAATCGCGTGAGAGCTCATATCCAACGCTTTTAACCCGCATGTTCTATTTCCTTCTCCCACCCCGCCATGAAGAGTTATATAGCGGTCCTGGCATTGCGGGATTACCGCACACTCTCGACGGGAGTCATGGCGCTGCAACGTGCACGCACGTAGAACTACTTTACTGTCAAATGAACAGATGGGGGCGGGAAGGGGTGTTTTCCCCCCTCCCCCTCTCACAACGCGTGTGGTTTTGGAATTCGTTTGCAACCGCAGCAGTTACGACTCCCTGAAGTTCTCAGCCACCCCGCTCCCCCCCCCCCCAAAAAAGTGTCATGCTTGCTTTGGCTAGAGACAGGTATGAGATTGACTATCCAGCTTCCAAGAAGACTCGACCGCTGCAGCAGGGATTTCATTCTCCTGATGTTTCGGATGTCTTCCCTAACGCATCATCAGAAACGGCAACATGTACAGTCAGCGTTGACACAGGGTTCAGTATTTAGGACCGGCTCCAAATTTTGGCGAGCTCTTCCGTACGTGAAGACTGTCTCGGAAGCCCTCAGTCACCTTCTTACACCCCTTGGAATTGGAGTTGCACACAGACCGGCGGCAGCTATAATGCGCCAGATCATGAGTTTGAAAGACCCACTGCCACGGCGAGAAACATTCCGAATTGTTTACGAATTCTGGTGCAGCTGTGGGCAAAGCAACTATCTCGGAGAAGCCAGAAGACTTCTCTTGACGCGGGTGGCCGAGCACGCAGCAACAGCCGGGAAGGGCGACGCCAACTCCAAAGTCGCGGCTCATTCGATGGGATCCAACCATTCATTTCGGTTTGACAAAGTAGAAATTCTTCCTAGCGGACTAAAATCGCGTGAACCGTGAACTGCTCGTGTCATGGTTTTCGGGTCCTCAATCAATGAACAGGCGCAACTACCTCCCCGCTCCATATTTGACGCTGAGACTTTGCCTGGGCAAAGTAGTTAGCCGCGAAGATAACGTGCGGATGAACACTGTTCCTGATGTCAATGTTGGCGAGCCAAATTGCCCGAGTTCACACGGATGACGAGATCCGGCAGTCAGCAGCTCGACTGCCTGCGATGAGTGTGGGAGCCGATAGTCTTAACCGGCACACAGTCACATAGCAACTGCACACTTCGACATATGGTCAGTTGAGCCGTGATGCACTCGGGAGCGACCTAGCGACTAAATCCTATAAATACTGCAACACCTGCGCAACCCACTACCCGTATCTGCTATTGTCTCTGCTGATTGGTTCGAGTGAGAATCTGGAATGTCAGATTAATAAACCTCTTCTTTGTGTCTTCGATCGTGTCTCCTCCTTCACTAGTATGTCGCCGAGTCCAAAGCATCGGGGCAGTAGAAGTCCTGCTTCAGCAATCGAATCTCGTCGGCTCCGTACTCTATCAGATACGCATTCCTTCCACGCCTCAAATGCTCTCTCTACTCCCCATGCGGCCTCCCCGCTCCGATGAAGTCGGTCAGATAATACTTTTCGCCAGGACTGTCAATTTCTGACTCACTTGCTGATTCCAGCCGGCAACGCCACGCCACAGTCTTGAAGGCTGGCTTCCTGTTCTTGCCTGAAAGACATCTCGCTTGGTGAGAAGTCTTCGCTACGCGAAGGCTGTAGACTGGGCTCTTTTTCTGCCCTGCGTTGGAAGTAAATCCGTGAGTACCAATGCCACATTACCTGGCGAACAGTCGGTGATTGCCAGAGGCCCTGCGCTCGGCTTAAGTGACGCAGGTGTTTAACTGGCTTTTTTGCAATTCCTGAGCAGTGTGGAGGTCAGCTGTGACTTTGTTACCGCTTTTAACTGCCGTGTATTGATAATAATGGAGCAGGTGTATTTAACACGCTGGTCTTTCCTCGAGCGGGACGGGACTCACGCAACATAAGATGAAAATCTGAAATGCGATTTTTTTTAGAAAAATTCACACGGATGAATTTGCAATGAGTTTTATCAAGCAGCATAATCCCAAGATATTTCAGTCACGCCGGAATGCCGACTTCTTTCTATGCGCCCTTGCAAAATCGGCATTCGGGCGGAAGTGACTTTTACTACCATGTGACCAAGGGGATAATACGCACCCATCGGGGAGGTGATAAATGCGAATCACTGGACGAGGCGTTTGTGACCTCATGAAAGACATTACCTAAGCCCTCCGACAGGCGGATGTCGGCTGTTAATTCCCGTTTTGTGTCTACATCGTCGTACTCAGTTTCGTAGTTTTTTTCGTGGATTTCGATCGATCCAATTTGCAGTCTATCGTGGAATAAAGTCAGGCTGTTTATTATGACCATTATTATAAAAACGAGATCCGCTCACTACTTCTGTCACCCTCCCACTCTAACTGGGTACTCTGGCTATTGGGACAGATATTAGTGTCAATAGAAGCGATGTGACAATTCCCAGGAAACAGTCTTGACGAAGGAGACACGATCGCTGGGACAAGAGCTTTATTCGCCCAACGTTTCGGATTCCTGCTCGAACCCATCATCGGAGACAAAAGCAGATACGGGTGGTTCATGCACAAGGGGCTGCAGTATTTGTAGGATGCAGTAGCCATGCCACCGCATACCTTCCTCCTCATCAGGGACAGGTGCACTTGGTGCGATGACCGTTTGATGGTCGACGTTCGCGTAGTTAATTGCTGCAACTTCATCACGTGCGTTGGATGTTGGTGTGATGATTACTCGACCATCTGACCCACCGACCCTGGCGTTGGTAACAGTGTTCGCATGTGCGCTCCCCGCGTGTCTAATTACTTCGCTCAGGCGAAGTCTCAGTAACGAGTGTGGAATTCGAGGGACGACTGATTCCTGAGACTCGTCTCTTCACTTCTATTGGCAATTCGTACATCCTCCTATGGTAGAACGTCAAACTCCATGACCAAACATCCCGAGTTCGAATCTCAAGTAGTCCGTAGTTGAAACGATGACGGTTAGTAAGGCAGAACTTCCTGTTCTGGTTTACCTTGCACTAGATATGAACCGTACTATGTAGTTTGCGTGCGGCATTGATGAACGCACAGATACGAGGCTATTTGACTACACATTCAACGGTTTCCTAAAGTCCCATAATTACAGACTTTTCTGAAATCGGGGGATAACCTTTCTCCAGGCCTAAGCTTTTAAGAAGACGCGTATCTTACTACCGGCTGAGTATAAGAAGGCATATTTTGTGCATGCTTCCTATAAACTACGTTTAAATCAATAAGGGCGCCGAGTATTGATGGGAAAAACACATTTATTCATGTTTCACGATAAACAGCATTTGTTGTGTGCGTTTTAATATTACGGTCCGACCATATGAACTGTTTATATTTTCTGAAACACTACTTGGCCTCTAGATTCCTGAATTTTTACGATCTGCGCTGTATGCCAGTTTTCCTCGAAGACATTTGGCTTTGTCTACCAGATGCATCGATCGGATTGTGTTGCTGGCATGCAGAGTGAATATAAACAGGAGGTAGGGTAATTTGTAAAATATGCATAACTTTAGTAACAATATCTAATCAATCGGAAATCAACCCAGCGGTGCCGACTGAAACTTCTAGTTACGTGTGAACGGCCTTAAGTTAAATGAAAATACATATGAAGTCACGCGGACAACATTATGTTAGTTAGAATTCACAATTCTTTAAAAAAAGGAAATCCCACGATGCGGAAACTTGCGTTAAATGATAAAAAATATTTTTTTCAAATTGTCGTGAAGTACGTTAATGCAAGTAGACCAAATAAACAGAACGGCATAAGCAAAAGGACGCCTAAAATATCTTTTCCAAGGAGTATGGCAACTGATCAACTGCTTGGTGCTTGCTTATGTATTTCCAAATGATATCATGGGAATTCTGTGTGATTTTTTCGGAGAGAACAAAACCCGATTTTGTGGACAGGGTCGTCAAATGGGTAAGATTTTTTCGGGCATCGAACTGCCGTCCGGCGACTAATAACTCAGAATACACTTGCCCGGTCCAGTCGAAGCATACCATTTTCTGTGTATCAAAAGGATTTTTGCGTGATATTATTACGTGCCTTGAGGCGACAAAGTTTTTCTGGTGTCACTGATTTGTAATTTACTTTTTCATACCTTGAAATGACCGTCCATAAAACGTTATGTCTCTGCATTTAACAATATGGTTTTTGAAGTTAGCAATATGGCTTAAATCCACTGTTGAATTTCATGAACCCCATATAGTCTCCCCTTAATACTGTAGCGAAATTTATAGTTTTCCGTACGCCGAAAATAGAAGGTTTGTGCTCTGGTGACCCTGAATGCAAATGTAACGGCAGGTTGGGTTCAAAATTATTCTGGAGTTGAAAAGGTTTTCGGAAACCAAATTATACCCTTCCTTCAAATATAAAAATATGGAGGCAATTATAAATGAGAGCGCTGAATATAAGTGCAGCGGATAATAAGGGAAGAATCATGACCGAAGTCTCTCAAAAATGCCTTAGATGAGCTTGTAGTTAGGCCTTTTCAGTTTTTGAATTTTTAAAAATTGATTAGTAAATTGTGCATACGGGCAATAAGGTGCATCAGAGGAAGAAGCGATTGCTGAAACAAGGGCTTTATTTGCCCGACGTTCCGGATTCTCACTTGAACCCATCATCAGAGACAGTGACAGAGAAGTTACACAGGAAGTTACAGCATTTATAGGAGGCAGTCGCTATGCTACCACATGCCTATAGTAATTAACCGCGACGAACGCCACGCAAATACTGAACTTCAACAGTAACCACCCAATTAGCCATAAACGCAGTTGCGCAAGAACACTGTATCGGTGTGTTGAAACGCACTGCAGCAAACCGGAAGACAAGGTTGCCAAATCCCAATATCTTCGACGGGTTTTCAGAGAAAATGGTTGCCCGCGCAATTTCGCCAAACGCTGTATGCTAAAAAGAGACGAGCGACAAAATCGTGCCGATCCCAAATTTATGCGAGCTATCCCATGCTTCAATAAGGTCTCCGAGGCCTTTAGTCGCTTTCTCGCACCACTTGGGGTTGGAGTTGCACACTGACCGGAGGCCACCAAAAGGCGTCAGGTGATGAGACCAAAAGACCCACTGCCACGACAAGTAACATCTGGGGTCGGTTACCGCATCTGGTGCACTTGCGGACAAAGCAACTATGTTGAAAAAAAACTAGAAGACTGCTCCGAACGCGAATTGCCTAACACGCGGCAACGATACGTAGAAATGGCGCCAAACTCTCAGGTCGCGGCCCATTCGACGAGACCCAGCCACACATTCAAGTTCGATGAGGCCGAAATTCTCGCGAGAGTGGATAATCGCGTGAGCCGCGAGTTGCTAGAGTCATGGTTCACGGGATCTCAGTCTATCAACAAGTGCAACGACATCCCCACTCCATATTCCGTGCTGAGGCATAGGCTGGCCAAAGTAATTGACCACTCGAGGAGCGCGCGAGCCGGTGAGCCAGATGACCGAGCAATCATTACGCCAGCATCCAACACCGGTGATGACATTTTGGCAATTAACAACTTGCATGCCGGCCATCAAGCAAGTAACGCACCAGCGGGCAACAATCCTTGATGAAGGGGAGGGCGGTTAATTGCTATAGGTATGCGGTAGCATAGCGTGTGCATCCTATAAATGCCGCAACTTCCTGTGCCACTGCCTCTGATGATGGGTCCAAGTGAGAATCCGAAACGTCAGACGAATAAGGACTTTGCTCCAGCGATCGTTTCTTCTTCTGATCAACTAGTTTCTATAACGCATCTTCGCTTGTATCGACTGAATTATCTCGCAAATTTGCAAGCCTTCAAGCCATGACCGAGAGCTCATCGTGATGGATTCATGCGTTTAAGTCTTGATAATAGTTTGACCTGGGCCGTCACTCTTCAAGGCTGGGTAACCAAACAGCCGTCGGCTGAGAAGCATTACCTTTAAAGCACACACATTCCTCACAGAATAGTTAAGACGGAACCGGGACAGGCTGGTTCTCAACCCACCAGTCCGCCACTCTACGCAACTACAGACGACAACTGGTCAGACTGCGTGGACTGAATTGAGGCGTCAGTCGACAGCCTTCCATACCATGCGGCTTGGCGCACCGTGATAACCTCAGACTCAGACCACACATGCAGCCGTATGGAAATGAGCCCAGAGGCATACTTCCCACTTGCGTGGGTGGTGTCAGTTGGGTGTTTGTGGTGGGTGATGGTGTTGGGAGGTGCGAGGGGCTGGTGGCGGAAAGTGTGATGATGTGGTGTAGCCCGTGGTTGTCTACCGCAGGTTTTCGTGAATGCGCATGTGTCCTAGTAAGCCTGTGAGATGAGTGATGGCGCGGGTGTCGTGAGGACAATTGGGGCGGATGCGGCGAGTGTAGGTTGGCACTGCAGCCACTGGTTCGCCAGTCTCCGTGCGTTGGATTCGCAAGTGACCGACCAGGCCGATGTGTGGGGGGAATGTGCGATCGCAATGAGGACAGGCATGAATCGAGTCCACATCTCTGGAGGTAGGAATTGCGGTGATGTTTGAAGTGAATGAGACGTCGGACGTCGTCCCATCGGTGGGGATAGGGCGTAAAAACCTGATGATATTGGTGCTAGCCGCCATGTGGGCTGAGTAACGGTCATCATGCCTATGTCGACGCATTGACTGCTCCGTGCGGTCGACCGGCAACCTCCACTGTTAAACTACCTGTACCGAAACTATCAGTGACCATCAGCAAAGGCAAAAACAAGTCTGTAAACCTCGGATAACATTTAAATGTCGTCAGATTGTGTTAGGATTCCAGCTCTTTGACTTGTCTGGTGCTTCATAAAAATGTGCCCAGATGTTTGTCCATATCATGTCAGCTGGTCGCTTTGATCATCTAACGAATCCAACACAGTTATCCGCCTGAGAGAGAACTAGTTGGAGGATTCAGTTGAACAAAATCATGGCTCCTTTCGGTGTGACGTCGGTGTTCACATCGATTCCACCGACGTTGACGCACGAAGGTCTTCGCCCACCCAAAATTCAGCATGGAATATGGCCGTTCAAACTTTGTTGTCGAGAAGCTTACTTTATCTTTACTGGTGAAACCTATGAGCAGATCAAGAGGACTCCGATAAGCATCCCAATATCCGCTTTAGTGGTAGAACTGGTTCAACAGTAGCTAAAAAAATATCGATTTCATTCAGCATGAACCGTGCTGCTTGATTTCCCGCGCAGCAGGTGACATCTTGTCAGGTGAAGTTCTAAGGACGAAATTGAAACAACGGTTTACAGGAAGACAGAAAACATCACTTAGCCTCACAGTTTTGACATGAACCATGCCGTGACTCACAAACGAAGCTGTGTGAGAACGCTCGTCAGACGAATTCAGACTTACTGGGGCAATCCGTAAAAAACATGAGAATCGATATCTCCCGGACCACTTTATGCGGAATGGCTATCTGAAAGCTTTTATGAGCCAATGGCCTGGCGGATCCTAGCAAAAACACCACCGACGATATTAGCATACTCTGACATATATGAAAGGCGTTTCAAAGGCGACCGAGTGCATTGTGGTGGCAACAAGTACCGGGAATCGCGCACTGGCCCAAAGCACGTCAAGATCATGACGGATTATCAACAGTGGTTGCTCATACCTACGCAACGGGTCATGAATTCGGCTTCGCAGCCATCAAGATAATCGTCGACGCAGAAAGCGGGACAAGCCGCAAATTGATTGATGCCTGAACCTCCGATGAGAGTTCGGTCAATCGATTTGTTGACCTGACACAGCCCTGATCATGTAGTACTGGTCGTTGATTGGCTGCTGATGCCTATGACTGCCACCTGTTGCTGTCGGCTTGGCGATGGACTCCTGTACGAGTTTGAATGAAAAGTAAATAATTGGTTCCGATGCTGGATCAGTCTACTTATTTCTTTCTCGTCCATGCATGCGCAACTCAAATACTGGCCTCCGTTCGTAACACTGGAAGATCTGTATGCAATTGTCTTCTCTAGTATCAATCTTAGGCACGACAACTACGAGGAATTTGTATAACGTTCAATATGGTAGGCAGTCGAATTTATAGGATTGATCAAGTGTTGTTTATTAAGATGGAATGAGAGTATCTTTTTCTGTGTATAAGGGGGCTTCCATTTCATAAAATTTTTGTACACTTTCTGGCAAAGATAACGACTATCAAGTCTCAAGTCGTCCTTAAAATGTCAGTCAACACGACTATTTTCGTTACCCCTAGGCAATCGCTATAAGGAAATTGTTTTTTTTGTATCTTCCGGTCTCTGTAATATATTTTCAAGAGTTTTTGCGTGCGTAGATGACACTTTCAGGCGTATTTGCCCACCGACCTAAACGTGAAAGCTCATTAATCGTGAAAATTGACTACCACAAACAAAATTCTAGGTGAATATGTGTTTTTCCAAGTAAAAACATTTTTAATGAACGCTTTCCCTTTAAAAATAACCGATTCGCCAGGACATTAGGCAAACAAATTTCGGGGCTTTTTTCCCAAAAAAATCCAGAGAAAATACCACAAAAATGGTATCTGTGCCTGTGCTTTCCTAATTGATATTTTTTATGCCTTACGCTCTTCAAACTGGCGCCGTTCTCATTATCTCTGCTTAGTTCAAAACCCCCAGTCAACTTTTGTAAATGCTTGTACAAATAATAAAGTATTTGCCGGTGGACGATTCACCATACCGGCTAGACAAATGCTCAAACACTGGAGTTATTGATTTTATACCGCTGATTGAAGTAGCTGCGAGGAATTCGGCTCGTCAGAAGGTCACTTAATGTCTCGTTTGTGCTTTCTGGTAGATATTTCATTTTTCGCTGCTGTTTTCACTAATTTTCCCGGAAATTAATGTACTCACTTGGGGTAAATTCTTCGGGACGAATCTATGTAGTCTTGTCCCGAAATTCGATATTAATATTTGAGCTGGAATCCGCCAGCATCAGCTGGATAACCGCGTAATATTCATAAACTGCCAGCAGGCAGTTAGTAGTATGCGCACGTTGTATGATTTAACCATACTTACAGAACAGCAGCATAAAATAGAATAGAATAGGATTTTTATAGCACCTTCTAAAACAAACTCATCCTTTTCGATCGTACTTTGAATACATTTATTATGAGTGTCTTCCTAGTCAATAGAGCGCGAGTATGGAGTTTGCGCTAAATCAGAAAACATTAATTCCGGGACATAACAATGGGAGACGGTAAGAAAAAAAACAAGATATACAGTAAAAGGGACTTAGGTTTCTTGCTTGGTAGCTTTTGGGGTCACGAATATTTCGCCTTTCGTGGAACTTGGAGAGCTCTGATTTCGTCCGGAGGTTAAATTAACTGCTAGCTAATCAATTAGGATGCTTGCAAGTTGCCGTGTAACGGCCGAAGGCGTTGTGGGCAGCCCACTCGAGGCAAGAATAAGCCCGGGAGATAATTCTTTACCAAAACAGGGCTGAAAAGAGTTGTTAAATGCATCGTCACTCTTATCCAAGCAAGGAATAAGAAAAGTCAGACAATACGAAATATATTGTTCGTGACCTATCTGATGAAAGGTCACGAACTGCGAACTTAAATCATTGTAGCGCACTAAACGCCCACCCCGCATCCACGAAAGTTTTACTGCGTTGAAGATATGACCGAGCTTCAAAATAAGGCACAGTTGGATTTATAAAGTATTATTTATTGACTAAGAAATAATTTATTTCACGAAAAACTACCAAATCAAAAAAGCGACTATATGACGTGTCAACTACTCAAGGCCTAAAATAACTGCCAGCAGAGAAGGGGAACGTCAGAAAACGACAAAATGATGAAAAATAGTAACAAATACAACGTGTTAGTACTTTGCCGATTGTCCCGTAGCTTTTAAAGATGCCGTAAGTTGAGATGGCATGGAGACTACCAAGTTGTCTAAGGTGGTTTGATTTATGTAATTATTAAGCATAAATTCCAACTTCTGTTCCATAGAAAGATGTTTTCTTGCCTTGTTCTAATTTCTTTTGGTTAATGCAAAACGATTTTCGATGGGATTTAGGCCCGAACTGTTGTCGGGGATAAAAATGATTCGAAGGCCGCAGGCAGAGAGGCTGGCTGTGGTCTAAAATATTAGATTATATTCGGAAGCTGATTTGGAATCATACCTCCTTTGAGCTGTGGACGGGGGCATTATTCTGCAACATTACAGTGTCCATTCGACGTCGATAAACGCCGTTGTAACTGAAGGCATCCTTTACGATGTCAATGAAAACCTTACTACTTATCGTCTCCGCTGTTTAACGCCAGACCGGTCGCTCTCCGAATTCGATGGCCATTCAAACCATAAGCCGTCGAAAGTTCTTGGGTGTTGGCGTCGACATTGTGTGCTCTCGTGGAAAGTTCTTCATACATATTTCCACCTGGGCCGACTTCGGAGGCTTGTCTAAAAATAAGACCTCGTCACAGAAGTAAATGCTCTTCCAGATGGAAATCCTGTGATTAATATATTTTTGAGCAAACATAAAACGTTCTCTTGTAAGTTTTCTAGTTACAAATGGCTTTGTCATGGCGTTTTGCTGATGAAGACCGAACTCCTTCATTCTTTCTCTAATTATGCGCATAGAAAACATTGACAGGTGTCCCCTGTAAACAGCCTTAAGGGGCATAAAATGACACTTTTTCAGTGTTTGACGAATGAAATCGTCCTCTTGCTCGCTTGTGGACCGTTTTGGCCCACCTTACTTAGTTCTAGGCGTCGTTTTATTATTAATAATTCTCCAGAGAGTGACCTGGCTAATGTTGAAAGTACTAGCTAACGATTCACGCGGCAGCCTTTCGGCTGCCAATTTTCGTATTCGTTCAAAGTCAACTTCCGATAGGAACTGCTTTGACATCTTTGCTGCACGGCGTGGCGAAGAAAAGTGGCAGTATGTAGCGCGCATTCTATATGTACGTGTTTACGCCTACTAGTTCCCGGTGTAGTAAAACAAATACGGTCTAACAAGCCTATTACTGCGTTCAACGATATAAAACGTTGCAGTCTTGATAAATAGAATTTATAAAGAGCAAAGGACTTCATGCTTGATGAGAATAATATTTTTTTACATACTCGACTCAATCTGATTTCCATGAATTAAAAATCACAATTCCCGTTTCCAGAATGGCCTCTTTTGATATTTTTCATCTTTCTTGGTTATATGAAAGTTCCTTTATAGCGCAACGCGTGCAAATAAGAGGTTTTAATAGGGTATTCTTATTAGAATGGGAAATTAAGCGGATATCCGGAGACGTCAAAATTTGCCTAATTTTGTTTCATATTCCCTCAAAAAACTGAACTAAAATTACCTCTTTATCAGAAAAGGGCTTTTTTGGATTTCAATCAATTCTAAAATCAAACAAAAACCATACACAAAAGATATGTCGTCCCACCAACTCAAATACCGATCTCGACATTTCATGAATTAGGTCACGTACTATATATATGTTAGGAACGGGAAGTCTAGTACACAGGAAGATGGCAAAAGATGCAAAGGCAGATAAGAGTTACAACAGGAATGCAGCGCTGTCGGCAACTGCGCGGTAGGGCCGTGGAAAGTGCCGTAGTGGAACGAAACGGTAACAGCGGTAGTTGCGGGAAAGGGGCCTGCGGGTACGTGAGGAGAGGACACCGGTTATTTTTACTGACACGCGGTTGCACCCATCTCCGTCCTGGATTCGCGCTAAAAAATGCTCACCTCACTCAAACAACTCTATCAAATCCACGGTTCGGTACAGCCAGTTGTCAGTTTTCGGACAATTGCTTAGATTTTATCGCATGGTTCATTTGTGTCTTGTCATAGTTATCTTGACCAGAGCATGAAGCTTTCAGCGACACCAAAGGTTTCAAAAGTAATATTATATCAGGTGTCATATTGTAGCTGATAATATGAGATGTTTGGCAAATTGATCGATTGTACAGGTGAAACACATGTCTGGTCTTTTAGTTGGTGCCTGTGCTGTCTGTAAATCGATCTACTGTTGGCAGTTTGTGAAAATTACGCGGTTTTGCCGCTGAAGTATAGGAATTTCAGCTCAAATATTCATATAAACTTTCGGACCGAGACTGGGAAGGTTTATCTCGACGAATTTACTTCAAGTTAGTTCATTGATTTCTGAGGAAATTAAAAAGCTCTCAGATGACTAACTCAGTAGTCATTTTTCTTTCCAAACTACACATTGACATTCATGTTGGTTCAGGACACAACGTTGGACGGTGTAATATATCGGTCTTTCGGAAGCCGAGTATGCTTCTGTTTCGTCAAGGACAACCTGTTTATTCGATTCTTACCTTGCCTAATTTACTCTAGCCAAAAAGAAGTACGTTCAAATTGATGGTCGTCGTTTTGACATTTTTCCCACTTATTTTGATATCCTCTCCACAATAAGAGCACGCAGAGATGTCGGCCGAGGCTGATGGATTTATTTGCATTGAAAATCACGTTGCATATTTCAATTTACACTTAAAATGTCGCTTTTCATTTGCTTTTGCAAATGTGGTTCACCTAAGACGTAGACTTTTTGGCTAAAATGTCGGCAGTTTTGCCGCCGGCTGTAGGTCATTGAAATGTCCTCTTAAATTGCACTGACGTTGTACATGCTAGATAAATCACACTCGCGTGCAGATCGCCACTTTTATGGGGTGAAGTTGCGACCCAGTTATTTTTTGAAGGTTTGTGAAGACCAAATCATACTTCGTGAAAAATCCGCATGAAATTCGGTGACACTACCTATTTGCCGCAAAGTACGCATTTTTTGAATCACACACATGAAAGGAGTAAATGTTACGAGTTTGAAGGAAATCGTAACTGGGGAGTGGGGATCTTTTGATTGGTCCAACTTGTTTGATGCTACTTTCAAGGCAGTATCTACTGAACTATGCTACAAGGACCTGGGTGTCTCGCCACAAGGACATAAACTGATTTTAGAGGAAGTATTAGGAATGGGTTGTAGGTCGCTTTTGCGAAAGATGGAGAAATTACCATGCATTTTCAAACTAAAACGCCAAATTGAACGGAAGGCGTAATTTTTTCAAAAAAAGGCACTATATAATTTTTATGCTTTTCCTGAAAAATGTGCTTACATTCATACAAGCTTCAAAAATCGATGAAAACCATGTGTTACTTAATTAGGGATTTTTTTCTAGTATGTGGCTGCATGCTACCTAGTTCTATAATACCATTCATAAAATCTGCTCAACTTAAAGGAGCCTTTAGATATTTGAGATAATAACAAGGATTTTTGTTTATTGTGACACCGCTTGATAGGCATCTTCATTAGTTTCAGTGTTTACTTTAATCTTTAATTGGTTCAAAGTTTTCGGTTGAAGGCTGTCGAGGATCCCCCAACAATATTACATACCCATTTGCAAGCAATTAGAGATGTAAGTAGTACGTTGGCTTCTCTCTGGTCCTCAGTCAGTTTCCTTTAGAGAGGATGGACATAAGGTCCATTCATCCTAGCCCTTTTTTCGAAAATTACCCTTTCCCACATCTTAGGTGAACATGCTTAGATTTTGTATTGACCTAGGAGCTTTGACCTCTGATGTGTCCCGATTGCAGTATGAAATTTTGACTATCTTGTGAAAACCCTCCCGCGTGTCTGTGACTTGTTATTTCAGGAGGCGGGTCTGTGCTCCGACCGCTAAAGTACTTCACCCAAATGTTAAATGAGCAACTGCCTTTTGTTCAAATCTTGGGTTGCCCAGGACTTGACTTTGGACTACGGTCGGCTGACGACGTTAAACAAACTAAAACTGGTCATTTTGCTCGTCCATAACATGTCACAATTAGAAGAGGTCACGAGTTTGTTCACATACATGCGCAGAAGACGAAGATGCGATCACTGGAACAAGAAATTTATTTGCCTGACGTTTCGGATTCTCCCTCGAATCCATCATCAGAGACGTTAGCAGACAAAGGTAATGGTGGCACCAGGAGTGCAGTATTTATAGCACGTGGCTGCCGTGGGACCGTATGTGCGCTGTATTTAACAGCTCTCGCCACCACCGCTGCTGGGGCCGTAATTGATGCGATGGTGGCTTGTCAGTCCGACTCCGAGTCGTTAATTGCCGCGACTTCGTCATCCGTGCTGGATGCTAGTGTGACGATTGCTCGGCAAATTGGCTCACTGTCACTGGGATAATTGCTCGTCCGCGCTCTCCCCTCGGACTGACAAACCATCATCGCATCAATTACGACCCCAGCGGTGATTGCGGGAGCTGTTAATTACAGCGCACATATGATCCCACGGCAGCCATGTGCTATAAATACTGCACTCCTTGTGCCACCATCGCCTTTATCTGCGACTGTCTCTGATGATGGATTCGAGTGTGAATGCGAAACGTCATGCCAATAAATTTCTTGTTCCAGTGATCGCATCTTCATCTTCTGAACTGCTACCTGGAACTGGCCTGTTCGCTTCTATCAGCAATACATGCGCAGGCTGACATGAAACCCTATACCTCGTCTCCCCTGGGTGATAGTACACGTGGAGCTGATGACCGGCTCGTGCGTGGCACGCGTAAACGAACCGTCTAGCCTTGTCATTGTGCATGGATGAGGGAAGAGGAAGTGGAGCCTGTACTGACGGACCCATACCCAGGGCAAGCCAGCGCGTTCCTCTCTCTAATAGATCCGACCTGCCATCCGTCGTGGCTTGAGAAGCTGACAACCGACGCACTCACTCGGTGCTTTTGAGGTTTGAAGGTCAGACTGCAGTGGCTTCCCTTTAACTTGACCCTTATGGCATTCCCCCCCTCCCCGCATGTAAGTCCCGAGTCTCTCTGAATAAGGCGTGGTCCTCGAGGAATGCCGTCCAGGCCGTCGTGGGGAACGCGTAGACGGGTTGTTACGAAATAGCCAGCAATAGCGGTCACTTTGGCTTTGTCTTGCCGTTTGGGTAGCGTGAGTTTTGGACAAAAGTGTTAGGCTTGTGCGAGGCAAGTCAGCTTCGTGCTCACTATGTACACTCCCCTTATATAAGCAGAATAGTATTACCGACAAAGACAAGGGAGACTGGAATGGCCATTTCTGGCTTATTAGCCGTCGTCAGCCAGCCATACCCAAGCCCGAAGTGTGGGACACCCGAGCATTGAACTCGCGACCTGTTGGTTTAGAAGTCCACGCCTCTACCCACCGGGCCACGAGCCCGTTGCCCTGTCGGTTTTCGATCGGGAATATACAATGGTAGGGGGCGCTCACCGATTGATTAGACGGAACTCACTCGTTCCGTTGTGCCTTAAGGGCTCTCTCTCGAGCCCAACCAGCAGCCGCACAGCGGCGCATGATATATAGGCAGAATTGTATTACCGACAAAGACAAGGGAGACTGGAATGGCCATTTCTGGCTTATTAGCCGTCGTCAGCCAGCCATACCCAAGCCCGAAGTGTGGAACACCCGAGCCTCGAACTCGCGACCTGTTGGTTTAGAAGTGCACGCCTCTACCCACCGGGTCACGAGCCCGTTGCCCTCTCCGTATGCTAGTCTTTGAAGCACAGTAGGTTTCCCGGCTAGTTGCTAATATTTCAAGACCTTTTCAAATAAGAGCAAAGGTCGATTATTGAGCGTCTTGAGCCCCGAAATATTCAATGCCATTTAACCTCGGTTTCCACTAAAACAACTGCAGCAAGTTGCACTTCTACTGTTTCTTTCCTTTAAATGGAGTAACAAGTATTGAGCATATAAATTTCCTTATCGGGAATTTGAGCTCTTCCATGGTGACGTCGTCAGAGCTGAATCAAGGGATTCTCGTGAGAAAACAAACATCTCGTGAATTAGTCTAATTTTTTTCCATAATCAAGTTTTCTCAGTAAACACGCACCAACTGTCGACGCATATCCTAGTTCACACCGTGCAGCATAGTTGAACTACAAAAGTGTCTTTTCTCCCCCTCCTCTTCTTCTCCCCCCCCCTCCTCCTCCTCCTCCCCCCCTTCTTCTTCTTCTTCTTCTTCTAGAACTGCCCAGAAGACACAAACAGGCACAGCATATATTTCAGCTGCGTAGCGAGTTTGGTCTGACATTGTTTCTTCAAAAGTTTCCCGAAAGTTTGCCCTCCCTTAGCCCCGCCGTCTGTCGCCATAAAGTGTTCCAGTTGTTTAACATTCCAGACTCTGACAAGTACCTAACGCATCATCGAGAACACCACTGTTGCTACAGTGAGGATATTTGACCTTCATCGCATCGACACAGTCGTTCCGACCGGGAAGAAGACTCGTTTTGCTGGGTAGAGCGCGTGGGTGTTTTGAGTGGAGGGGGGGGGAGAGAACGGGTCGGCGCGTCACTGTCTGACGATAACCAATTTTCACCTCTCTGACTTTCCTGATCGCGTTAGTCTTTTTGAATCGTGCTTCAGCGCTCTAAATTTCCACGGAGGGTAGTGTGGAAAAAGTTTTAATCCAACCCACTGGCATGCGACTTGTCCTTCTTTCTTCGCTTCATTTCGTATCCTGATTAGTCTTTGGTACATTTGAAAGCGACTCATTTCCGATTCACGCTCGGAGCGTCGCGTCTGCCCCTCCCGAATGGTCACTTTTCACGCACGTTCTCCTCTGACAGTCTGGTACTTTTCGCGCAAGAAAGTGGACTCCGCTCGGACTGCGGGCAGTTATCTGGAGCCTCGTTTCTCTTAGCTTTTTTTCAGTTACGGCTCACTGTCAGCCTAAAGTAGCTCGTGTTTCTGCCTCCGACCAACCGTCCCCTCCCACGCCCTGCGCACGACCAGCCCAGTCCCTCGCCCAGACTTCATTTTTTAGGGTTAGCGAACATGCCTCGAACGTAACTGACCATCAGGGCCTAGAGCCAGCGTGTGCGTGTTTGTCTGCATGCATGCCTTTTGATTGGAGTCCCAAATTGAAGTGCATTAAAAAGTTGGAGAGGCGAGGGGGAGGGATCTGGGTCGGCGATCCGAATGTAAGTAGACGTTGTTAGCGTCCTTCTCCCCTCCCCCCTCCTTCGAGTTTTCTCGAAGACACGGCTATCCCAGAAAGTTTGCCCTGGAAGTTGGTGTCGTTAAATGCAACCGTAACGATCTCATAACGGACTCCTGGGGATTCAGTGTCTACCTGTGCAATCCTGAAACTCTGGCTCATACAGATTTGTATTTGTGAGTAAGTAAGTAATCAATACAGAACGCTGTTTCCCTAACTCTTGTTGGTAACGCATTCCAATGATTTATTGCTGGCCAGTACGCGGAGCCTATGATGGCTGGAGACCCGAATCTCCAAGCGAAAGGGGTCGCTCATTTTCCTCTCGCAAACAAGATAGATCACGCACATAACTTTTGATTGCATGTTTGACCGCAGCGTTCTCCTCCTAGATTGATGGTTTAAGATCCCTATCTCATTTCGTGGTTGCTACGGGAGACGGTTAATGGAATCGCCGCCATGGTCAGAATGCCATCTCTTTTCGTGATTATACAGCGGAAAACAGATATCGAGACACATTGATTATCGATAAGGCTGGTGTTCCCTCCGCATGATTAATTACTTGGTCCACTAAAAGTCTGAAAATTATATATATATATATATATATATAGGCAGAATGATATTACCGACAAAGACAAGGGAGACTGGAATGGCCATTTCTGGCTTATTAGCCGTCGTCAGCCAGCCATACCCAAGCCCGAAGTGTGGAACACCCGAGCCTCGAACTCGCGACCTGTTGGTTTAGAAGTCAACGCCTCTACTCACCGGGCCACGAGCCCGTTGCCTTGTCGGTTTTCGATCGGGAATATACAATGTTAGGGGGCGCTCACCGATCGTTCATACGGAACTCACTCGTTCCGTTGTGCCTTATGGACTCTCTCTCGAGCCCAACCAGCAGCCGCACAGCGGCGCATGATATATAGGCAGAAT
>CACRXP010000837.1:175654-244150 GCA_902702965.1 Spirometra erinaceieuropaei
TGCACTCATTCTTTCCACATATAACTTATAGATGTGCAGCTAACTTCAAAAGCAAACAGTAGCTATGATTTACTACCAAGAGTTCATTTGTACTTGCAAGTGATTGCGAACTTCAAGCTTTGAATCTCATTACGATATTTAAATGAGCTTTAACATCCGCTGATTTGGTGTCCGCCGAAATGTACTGTGATGATGAAAAAATCATTAATATGTATCACGGAGGGGGAAATCGTCGATTAGTTTGCGCCAGGACAATGTGCAAGGGAAGTATAGGCAAAGGCAAATAGAATAAGGATGCACCAAACTGCAGATTTGGTTAATTTGAGATTGAAACACTTTCACGAATCAGGCCACAGCGAACGCCCCCCCCCTACTATGCTAAATACTTTTGGTTTAAACGGACGGGACAAGTGACTGCGTACTCATTGAAAGAGCACTGAACTTTACAGCCAGTGACCAACGAGTGCAGGTTGTGGTTGGCTGATGACGGTTAAACGATTGAAAGTGCCCATCCTAATCTTCGTCCTCCCTTGTGTGCTGTCTTTTGTAAATATATACATTAAGTGGGCTAATTCATGAAATGTCGACTTACATTCCTAAATGCGTTTTCGTTTTAAAATAATCAATCAAATAATGTTGCAAACTTAATATCGTACACCATAATTCTATAATGATTCAGTTACCGAGAGATGCCGACTTAAATGAGTTAGCCCACCTACTGTATGCATGACACGGCGACTAGGCTTCTTTCCGGTGAAGCACGCCTTCTTTATATCGGCATAGACTATATGTAAAATCTCTGAAGTAATAAACAAGAGGTCGCGGTTTTGATGTTCGCGTTTTTCCAAATCTGGAGATGAGTAAGGATGGCTGACGTCGGTCTACCAACCATAAACGCTCACCACAGTCACCTCTGTATTTGCTGGTTATCTCAGTCTGTATGAATATATATAGATATTTAGGGTGGAGGGACACTCATCAATCTTTCTTATAAAAGTCACCGATTTTGTTGTGTTTTACGGGCTCTCCCTTGAGCCCACCCAGCAGCTGCACAGTGGCGCATGATATAGGCAACATGTTATAACCGACATAGAAGATCGGTGAACGTCCCTCCACCATTGTATATTCAGATCGAAACCGACGGCCCAATTGTGAAAAAATCGACGGCGCTATAGTGATTCAAACCCACGACAGCGAGCGCAAGGCCTGTGCACAGATAACACTTCAACAACCTGAGCTACGAGACCGCAACCTATTCAATGTGTTCATAAATGTCCGCTGAGACTCATTCGCATAGGTTAGAACTTGATCAGGTCTTTCGGAATCATAAGGACCAATGTAGTATACCGTGAGAGAAATTATTTCAAAACTCGGCCTAGAGGACTCGGAATAAGTCCTAAGGATGAAGTACAGTGCAAGCACTTCATATTGCCTGAGGTTAACTGAGGACAGGATGAATTCAAATACAGTTTGTGCAACTGGGAATAAACGAATTGTACGTTATTCTTTATCTAGCGAGTTCTCCTCTTCTAACGATATGAACTTCGAAGGCAATTTAAAAGTCGCTTTCCTCCTTCAAAGTTTTAGGGATCAATTGCGCAGCTCGTCACCAGATGCGTATGGTGCGTTTACTGATATCAAACCGCACATTTGTACACATGATTAAGACGTATCACTGTGCTAACGAGACACAGTCTCTGAGGTGGTGATATTCATGTGGGTATGGAAGACACTCGTGTATTGGTGAAAGCCCCTCGATGTCGACGCTCACACAAGGTGGAAGTAAACGCGATGTCCTGGGAGCAGTCCACACGAATGAGGCTTGCGCTAATAATTGCCGATTAAGATGTCTCCTGAAATTGCGACATATAGGAACAAAAAGAAGCAGCGAATAACCCAAGCGGATGATGGGATGCAGAAGCCGCATGCCGACGCAAACTGCTACAAACTCTACAAACGTTTGCTAAGCACGGGAGAACTTGTATGACAAGCGAACAACTTGTAATGTGGCTTGTCATTCAGTAGAACTTGAGCGTCTCTTAATCCTCCGAGCCCCCTATCCCTCTTGTCTGCATCGAAAGCCACTGCACCGGTAGACGCTAGCTCCTGCATAAATAGGTAGACGAATTACGATTAAGAAGTCTACCGGGCTTCTAGGTACTAATGCCGTCCGATTACAGGCACTGCCCTTGAATCATCTGATAGACTGAGCCTGCAAGCCCTGTTCGCTGCGTGTGCGTCTGCTTGTATCTCTCGTCTCAGGTGACGTTTGTGGGTATGACTGACCAAATAAAGGCGACTTTGGCATTGAGGTTTTGGGAGATTTTGAATAAAACTCATTAACTACACAAGCTTAGTAGTCATCTAGTAGATCGCGGGGGAATGACCTAGGAAATCTTGCTTGGTCAGTTAGCTAACGTTATTAAATTTGGTGGATTCTATATGTTGAAGTAGGCTGCGCGAGCAACTCGACCCATAGATGATTAAACTCACGTCTCCCGGTGGCTAGATCGTCGGCTGCACTAACGCTCATCGAGGCGCCGAGATTTTTACAGTTGGGTCAACATAAAGTAGACATAAGTCTCCTGACAGACAGAGCCGTTCGCCAACACTCTAACTTCTGGATAAAATGAGGCTTAAGTATATAGTTGGGGGAGAGCGAACATGAGCCGCTCATCAGAACTATGAATGGCAGGCTTCGGCTAGCAGTAGATAATCAAACCGCGTCGGTCCGCAGCAGGCATGCAAATCTAGCTAGCGCAAATATTACTTAAGAAAAAAAGATAAATATGCAGATACGTTTATGGCAATTACCTGGATCAACTGGAATTGCAAACGGATGAACACATCCATTTTAATCGACCAAGGCAGAATGAAATGAAGGGGAATGGTAAGTATGAGTATTTCCAAGTAACAGTTAAGCTGTCAGCAGCCATTAAGAATTGCAATATCCGAGCTATCTTTAGTTATTTTGGTACCTTGCACATTCAAGCTATCCTTAGGTGCCTGCGAAATTCGCTTAGCCTATTAGGAGTATACATAAAAGCAATTTTGAAGAGAAAGAAATCCTAACTAGACCCGCAAAAACATCGTTTCATGCTCGGACCAGGATGTCACAACGAACGCAAATTAGGATATGCTTTTTAAGAAATGAAATTTTGCTTCCTTTACCTGGCGGTGGGATGGCCACAACTCCACCACCACCACCACCACCACCACCACCACCACCACCACCACCACCACCACCACCACCACCACCACCACCACCACCACCACCCCCTCCTCCTCCTCCTCCTCCTCCTCCTCCTCCTCCGAATCCTCCTCCGAATCCTGCTCCGCCGAGTAAAATAAAAAAACTTGCAATTTAAAAGCTGATATGCTTTGTTTCTACACGACATGTCATGAAAAGCTGTGTGACACTTAGGAATTGATCGCCATGTAAAGGTTTTAAGCATAAAAGCACCACAGAAGGGAAAAAATAGGGTTTACCTGTAGTTGTGATGACTGTCGTAACTGTAGTCGAAACAGCTGAAGTGGTAAAAATTTGAGGTAAATAGCAAAACCTGTCCGACATTTTTCTGACTGGTTCTAAATCCTGTGTAATATAGGCCAAACCGAAATCAGAAACGCATTGCCAAAATCAAATTTGTTCCTCATCCCGACAATGAAAATTATTTATGCAATGGTAAGAGGGCGCGAATCGACCATGTTAGGGAATGAACTCCTCCCTTTATGCCCTCCCTCTCTTTCCACCATTAACCGCGCAGGGGGAGTCATATAGGCAGAATAGCATGACCAACTAAGACAAGGAAGATTGCAATGACGATGCCTGGTTTATTAACTGTCAACAGCCAACCAAACCCTAGCCCCTGAGTCTTTGTTCGTTGTCATCTCGATAGAGGTCAAGTTGATGAGCGCTCCCCGATCGCAACCGACGGGATGAGACAAGACTCAGTGGTCTGGGGATTGGACTTTTAGCCAACAGATCGGGAAATCGGGTCTAATGGGATGCATATCCTGGGGCTGTGTACAGTACTGGCGGGTGACGACTAACAGGCCGAAAATGGCTACTGCAGTTTTCGTTGTTTCTGCGGAAATTATTTTCCTGTCTGCATACTTATTTATGCTGTGACTCTAAGTACACAGATGTCTCGATCGCAATAGAAACAATTTGGCGCGGAACCTTAAACACAATTCAAATTTTCTGCTGTAGGTAGGAAAATAGGGTAATAATTAGCCGCATTGCCACTGGTTTAAACATAGACTTAGAAGACGGCCGTACACAGAGAAAAACAGGTTATAAAAAGGGATTTCTACAACCCTCATAAATAACCTTAACTGACCTAAGGTGAACAGTAACAGTCAGCCATAAACCCTAACATTTATGTACGGGCAAATTTTGTTGTCTTCTGGCTTCTATTTAGAAGACATTTTTTTGCAGTTTAGGGGCAAAAAGTCAGTTTTAACCATTTTGCGCAGATTAACCTAAGCCATTCTAAAACATATATGTTTATGCTTGTTACTTCATGATGGGTCCAAGTAAGAATCCGAAACGTCCGTCCAATGATCGAATCTCCGTCCTTTGAATTGACTCCTGGAACTCGCCTGTTTGCCTTTATTATCATTCTGTTTCATCGGCCTTAGCCGACAAATAAATGAGGAAGGCGAAACCAAAGTACACTGGACGTTTTGTTTTTGGATAAATGAAGGGTAGTACGATGAATCCGCCGCCGCATATTAGCAAAAAACATAATTTTTTTTCTTTTTCGAGAGACAGGACAATACGCCTCTGCAGCTTATCACACACTACGCAAGAAAACTTTACCTCCGAATAGTCCTGTAAGGAAAGTTATAACTCCACCCGCAAATGCCCCTCCTAAAAAAGAAGACAAAAATACGTTTCAGCAATCAAGCAATTGAAATGGGTTTTGCTAGAGCAAGTGCATATGTCGATGGCTGATGTTCTTCTAAAAACAGATGCCTCTCAAAGGAGTATTTGGCAACGGTATAGAGCAGGACCCACCTTAACTGCCAGTATATTATGGATCGTGTCATGCGTGATTTATGGTAAAGGGAGTTGTATGGGTGGGGCAGCACTCTTTGGTAGGAAATCACGTTGTCACCACATTTGGTACTCACAGAAAGAAAATTCGTCATTTTTAAGTACTTTTAAATTATGAAATTTTTTTAAGACCGGAGAATGTCCATTCTTACATCATCGTACCATAGTTTTATTGATGCTCCTCTCAAGATATACAACATAGTCAGCAAACGTTAAAGGCATGGAGGAGTATACGATTTTGCTTATGAGGAAAGCATTCACTTTGTAGACTAACATTACTAAGCGTTAATGCAAATGTTGAGATGGGTCAAAATTAATCGGGAATCGGAAAACTTTTTCGGCAATGCTATGGAGAAGGACCCCACTTAATTGTCGGTAGACTGTGGATCCTGTCATATGGGGGTTTATCTTGGCATACGTTTGCACGCTGGTGCAGAAATTACACTGCCAACAACGATTATTTCCCATAACCTCACACCTGAACACAACACCAGTTAGTTGTGGAATTTACTTTTCATTTATTATCTGATTACTAATTTCATTTCCGTTGTCATACAATATCATAGGATAAGATTTTTGACCTAAATCCAGGCAATTTTTGTGTTTTCGTTCACTTTGTCAACTTACTGTCTAGCGTGCCGCCAAACCCATAAAACTCCCTTTACCATAATTTGCGTATGGCACGATCAACAGCCAGCTGATTGCTAAGTGGGGTCCTTCTTTATTCCATTGTCCCTTTTTCAAAACCTCAACATACATTTCATAAAATTTTGCCATGGATGCGGGCTATGTTGTACATTTCATAAGGAACATTTGTAAACGGACAGGAACAAAGTTGCTTGAATGATCATTATGCGGTTTTGAAAAATCTCCTAGCAAGGAACTTTTGAAAATCGAAAGAAGTCCTTTCTTCGAATAAAAAATATAAAGAAAACGGGATATTCTACCAAGTGAGTAAAATAAAGCACATTTTAGTGCACGATTTCCTAAAAATATATTTAAATTTGTAAGACCTTCGATGATACGTGAAGCAGTCAGAATCTGTTATAACTATCTGCTCAAAACCTGTTTTCTACACAGGTGGCCTGAAGTAGACTGCAAAAGGAAGATTTAGTGTCAAACATCCCGATTTGCGAACAAAAAATCATAAGAGACTGTTGCTTCTTAGGAGTTTAGAAATACATAAAAGGATGATTAGATAAGAAAACAAACAATATTGAAAACCATTATCACTTTGAATGGGCAACGTCTATTTTTGTTCAGCAAGCAGTCATACGGGCGCATATATGAGGTTCCAAGTTTCTCTGTCAGGACTAATCAGACCGAGTGCCATTGTTTCATTTATTTAAATAAAACCTCATGGCTCATCACATTGCGACCGCTCGTCTAAGACGGTTTCTTTTGGGTTAGAATAAAAAATACTGACTGAAGAAACCTGTCCACGAAATGTTCCCTGACAGGATCCTACGGCCATCTGCGTAGTCACAGATGAATAGGAGTTCTAATGTGCACCCTGCAGTTAACTGAAATTGATTCCCACGTCATTTTTGCATCATATTTCTGTAAGGACAATTTGTGGTAGCCTAATGTGCGTAATATGCAGTTTGTCAACGGTTTGACTGTACGTATTTACCGCCGAAGTGCAAAATAAGGAAATAAAACGCAATGAACTTTTTACTGTTTATCGTTTGTTCAAGTATGCTCTCTCCCGGCCAATCTAAATATAGTAGGCGGTCGATACAGACAGCGAACAATGTTGCACGATAGAGAAGCCGCCTGATTAGTCTAACGAATTTTCCCGACAGTTAAACATAAGACATATGCAGTCGGATATTATCCTGATGCATCGTTTGCATACGCAAATCGATCTTAGTGTAGGATGCATATTACCGACTTCTCCTAATTACTGTGCATTCCGAGGGCTTCAACATTCCGAATGACAGTCGCTTCAGCAGAGTAGAGGGATAAGGGTTTGAGATGAAATGCTCACAGCTTTCCTCCGCGATGCTGGGGATAAAAAGTGCACGATATAGGGACGAATTTCTGTCTTAAAATTGGTGTACTTGATAAGTCTGCTTATGACAACCTCCGAAATAAGTTCGCAGACAAATATTTCGCAAAACTCCTTTTCTTCAAACTGCTTGTTGAACGCAAAATAAAATCTGCATGAGACGAAATGGATTTATGCCTAGACTTTGACGTCTTGCTGCAATACAAGCTACACATAACTTGTCTTTCACTTCTGTTCATTACCTCCAGCTACAAGTCCACCGCCGATTCCTCCGCCGAGTCCACCACCGAGCCCACCGCCGACTCCGCCTCCTGTTCCTCCCCCTCCTCCACCTCCTGATCCTCCACCGCCACCGCCTCCTCCTCCACCACCGCCACCGCCTCCGCCACCACCACCGCCGCCGCCGCCACCACCGCCGCCGCCAAAAGCTTCTAATGATGACGAAACGCATATGATCACACGATGATTCATATAACAGGATATGTTCAATCTCTGAGACATCTAAGTGGACGGAGTACTTACTTTTTAATAGCTTTTTGAAAAGTTCTAAAGGTCAAAAAGGGGAAGGGAGTTAGGTGATTGTAGAGAAAAAGGGGAAGCGATGAGAGAACAGAAATATTTCATGAGCTGATTGGAGTAGACTTACTTTCTGCTATTTTTTTCAGCGCTCTCTTAAGTTGATCAAGAACTGTTGGGGAAAAAGGGTTATTTGTGTTAAATTTTTAAGTAAGTTTTCATAAAATACATGGAAAAAAAATAAATTGAGCTAAATGGTAAGATATGTAAAATACCTTCAGACTGTCCATTATTTTTCTAGTTCAATGACAAAAAGTCAGCAACCCCTATCGTGAACACACACACTTTTCAAAAATAAAAGGCTTAACTTTGCTTCGATTTTTAACTATTATTTTTATTATTTATTTATTTATTATTTATTATTATTTATTTATTATTATTTTTAACTATTAATTCTTATCTACCAAGTTTCTCTCCTAAAATTGTTTTTGAGATGGAGACCAAATCCGTTTATATTAGGCTCTCTCCTCAAACCCGGAGAGTGTGCTTACTTTAACAAACTGCTGATAAGTTTGTCATGTTTACAACCCTTTAGGATTGGGTATTTAGCGGTCAGTTCTTAAGCATTTTACTGAACGTAATAGATTGCTGAAGCAATGAAAATTAACCTGCGTCTGCAAAAGAAACTGCATAATCAAGCATTATTAACGTTAAGAATTTTTCATGCGGTCTTTCCAACAATTCAAGTTGAGCATATGTTCGATTTGTTCTAATATACACATGTCAGGATTATTTAAACTGTATTTCACACGTGGTATTTTTTATGCTTTATTGTTGTCACTCAATGTACGCCCTTCTGTACTCAAATTTGTATGTCATTGATTGGGAATAGTTCTGTAATAGTAAAAATATTATGTCCATATATATTACCATGAAATAGGTGAAAACTCAGTTAATGTAGAACATAAACATCCCGAAAATGTATATGTGCAACTTACCTTTTTTGGCTAAAATATTAGGAATAAATGTCGTTTAGCACGGTAATTTTTTATAGTTTAAAGCTAATACAGTAATGGGGGAGGGGAGAACCAATTGCAAAACGGCGTTACTTGTTCAGCTTCGTTCTGAGGCTCTCTCTCGACCGCAACCAGCAGTCACACAGTCGCGTTGTATAGGTTCTTAACGACAAAGACAATGAAGACTGGGGCCGCCGTAAGCCAACCATACCCGGCCCCAGGATATAAAACCGATGTCGATGGTTTGAACACGCTGTAAACCACTCCTATAATCAAGAGGTTTGGCGAACAGCAGATGTCAATGGCCAAGGAGTCGGCGAAAAAGCTGGGTGGACAGCATAACCCACTGAGGTTGTGGCTGCTGGAAGGACTCTCGGGAAACCCCAAGGCAAAATGGGACGAGTAAGTTTCTCAACGTGATCTGTGCGTACCGCCGTCAGGAAAACAGGCCGGTGGCTCACTGGTTAGAAGCGTTGGCCCTCTAACGATCAATTCACGAGATCGAACCTTAGGTGTTCCACACTTCGGGATTGAGAGTGACTGACTGACGCCGGCTAATAGGCCTGAAATAGCCATTCCGGTCTCCTTTGCCTTTGTTTGTAATAACATACTGACTATATCATACGCCGCTGTGCGACTGTTAGCTGGGATCGAGAGATGGAGCCCTAAGGAACAACGGGACGATGAGTTCTGTAAAAAACGATTGGTGAGCGCCCGACTCCATCACTGCATATTGCCGATTGCGATCGAGGGGTCACCGAGCCTGTGGTTCATTGGTTAGAGGCGTTGGACTCCTAATCAACAGATCGCGAGGCCCAGCCTTGGAAGCCGAAATTTCTTGTATTTGGGCATGGCTGGCTGACGACGACTAACAAGCCGAACATGACCATCTCAGGCTTTGTTATTCAAACCAAAATAGTACCCACTTCTAGATGTTTAATGAATGCGACCCTCAAGCGTGGATACCTTAAACCTCCATTCTACACACGGAAGACGTGAATTTACAAAAGGCCTACATATTATCTGATACCACAGTTATTGCTGAACTCACAGAAACTATTTGTGTTCCCGATATCATTGGCGTCGTTACTGTCATCATCGTCATCGTCGTCGTCATCCGCAGGCTTCTTTGTCGCTTAAAAAGGAACAATTTTTTTCATGTTTAGTAGTGCATGTGGACAAATAACCGTCGACAAGACATAATTTCTAGATGCAGTTTTCTTGGCACAGTAGAATGCTACTAATAAAGAATATAATTTAGGAAAGTTGAGACTTATCAAAAACATAGGTTGTATAAAACCAAGATTAGTTTTTGGTTAAAATTATCAAACTGAAAGTTCGAACTGAGTATGCAGAATAACTTTAGGATGTTAACTATTCATTCATTAGAAATGACGCCCAGTCAAATTTCAGCATGCTACTGTGTAGGTGATCTTATGGAATTCAATCTACATTAAGTATCTTAGGATGTAGCGGTGACGCGCTTAATTTGGGTTACCAGGTTTAGGCAGTGATTTGTATATGGGAAAAGCATGAACCGTAACTGTAAGCACCGAAAAAAAAGTTTCTTTCTTTGAGGAAACTGTTTTGGAATCCGATATTGACCAAATCGTGCAAAACTCTGTGTCTCGATGGGATTCGAACCCATGACAGCAAGCCAACCCTCTAGCCACGTAAGCTTCAAGACGCCAACGGAAGACGTGAGTTTGATCACATTTGGGACGGGTTAATCGTTTAACCTACTGCAACGTCTAGAATCCACCAAACCTTTTACAGTTATTTGACTGGCCAAGCAGGGTTTCCTAAGAAATCATCCTAGAATCCACCAGATGACCGCTAGGCTCACGTAATTCATAGATGTTTGCACAAAAGTCATCCAGGGCTCAGCATGTTAATGTCGAATATGAATTGAATTTCGACCACATGGCCCTGTGATACATAATCGGTCACATGTGTCTTAACATGTGCCACATGTTTTGATGCGGCATACGACCGCACAAATATGTGTTAACACACGTCTTCAATTCCTTTAAGCAAGCTGTACACAAAAACACTTTCTGAGTCCCCTTCTAATCCACCCAGTGTTTTCCAAACTGGCAACAGGCAAAGATGGAAAGTGTGGTTGAAATACACTAGTTTCTGCTGCAATAAATGTTAAGTGAAGACATAATTGTCAAATTATGAAAATAAAAAAAGTTCTTTGACGGTTGAGACCTCTTTAATGGGGACGATTTTACAATCTTACAGTTGATAAGCTGAGGAGGCGACATAACAAAACCAGCCCTACTATCTATCAGTTAAGTTGTATCAGTAATTTGTCCTTTGAAATTTATATAACAAATGCCAAGGGCTTGCAAGTTAAAAACTTCAGGAAGATTTGCATTCTAGCGGTAGAAAATGTTATTTTACACAGGAATAAATGAGTCATATTACTCAAATTATGAGCAATACTCCCACTGAATAGAAAACATTCATTTTGGTCTATTCAACCGCAGGTGACTAAACAGCTTGAAATACAAACACATGAGCAAATGTTTAATTGTTATTGCACGCAAAATTAACTGGGCACGAAGTGAACTCTGAGCAGAAATGATGGTTTACAGGGTTTAGTTGTTTTCAAACATAGCGCGGTTTAAATCTGCTGACATAACTGCCAAATAGACCTTGTTGAAATTTCGCTATGAGTTATTTTTAAAAGTCTGGTTTTCGGACGAAACCCCTTGACCGTATATGTATGGCCGACCCACATAGCCGTGACAGGAATTCTGCAAACGAACAAGGTACGTACTAATCTTCCTCGTAGTGCTTTTTCTTGTGGATGATGTTGTAGATGTTGTTGATCCTGTTGTTGTTGTTGTTGATTCTGTTGTTATTGATGATCCTGTAGTCGTTTCTATTGTCGTCTCTTCTGTTGTCTCCGTCGTTGATGTTTCTTAACGAGCAAAATTATTCAGATAATATCTAAGATGCGCCGAATGATTTTGTGGGTGTCGTCTTAAAAACTTTAATTTTTCGCCGTTCCAAATAACATTTTTCATTTAATGATTCGAGGAATGTATATGCAGTTGTAGAATTAGGCGCCTTTGTAAATATTAAAGCAATCTATTTTTACATAGGCATGCAACCTGCGGTAAAGGGAACAATGACGTTTTCTTGTGCGTACACGATCTGCCTCCATAAGTGAACAGGCAACTGTTGCTTCTTCTCATCATGACCGATTTAACTTACAAACCAGACCTATCAAAGCGCACATGAGAATACAACTCTTATGTCATTGATTCTAATTAAAGAGATATGGAAAATGCAACAAAGTGTGTTTAAATGCATTTTGCTTACCTGTTGTTGTTTCTGTGTGTTTCACAAGAAGTAACTTAATTTGGGCGTCAACCAAACGTGTGAAACGATCCTAAAGATGTAGCGCTACGGACTTACCATTACAAATCTGCTCGACAGTCTGATTAAGACCTATTTTAAGCCGCCCTAGTGTTCAAAAGAAAGGTACGATGAGCAAAAGGACAGAGGTAATCTAACGATGTAAATGCGAGTTAGTCGATGATGCTTACAATCTTTCTTGTTAAACTCAATTCTCTCCACTTTCTCCTCCCCCTCCTCCTCGTCCACCTCGTCTGAAATGAACCAGATATCGTGAAAAATAAAAAAGGTGAGTTTATTTTGGCAGGACTAAGTTACACACTTATTTTTTAACAGTTAATTTCAAAAAGCGTTAGTGAAATTTATTGAATATCGAGTGCTTTGTGGGTGTTTGCGAAGCGGTTTTCTCGTGTACTGACGAACCACTGCGGCTATGGTCATTTCCGCAGCAGAACTGATGGAAGTCAATTTTTCTGCGAGGTTGAATGCCCTCGATTTCAGCATCCACCGGACAACTGCGGATTTCAGCGCTGGGACAGGAAAAGCATAGCTTCGGATCTTGCAGATACCTCTGGTTGGTATGTGACCGGACGCTTAGGTTCATTAACACGGATTTTGCGATAAAAAGCTGGTCAACTCTCGCTGGTGTTTAATTGAACCAGTACCGCCTCTGCTTAAAATTTACATCAGCAAGCACATCAAGAAAGCTTAGAGTCATAGTATTGTTCGGAGATTAATCAAATGTTCTAGCAGAAATCGTACTGAAAGGGCATCAGTTTTGATTACAAGACATTAAACTTTTGGGTCAAATTTCGCCTAAATGTCCAAGAACCCCGGGATTATCAGCTCTTAAGAAAAGTCGCATTTGAAGACCGAACATTAACTCTTGCAATTAAGATAAAAAAATGTCACCCGCCTAAATGGTGGAGGCTTAGCAAATTTGAAAAATCAAACAATATTCCTGGAGCCCATCCATTCGTAAGGGCCTCTACAAACTAAATACCTGGTCCACAAATTCTTCTATGCCGAATATGCTTTGTTTTGATTCCAGTTATATATGAGATATTTCTTTTACCCCTTTTTTCAAATGTTAATGCCACATTCGAAGAGCACTTTTAATGTTTCACTTTTAGCATCAGAAACCAACAAAACGAAGCGGATGGATAGGGCGCTAAAACGGTCAAAATAGCATAAATGTCGACACTCAAGACAGAGGGCCACCTGCATAATTCATCGGAAAATAACAAAAATTCGAAGAATTTCACATTTAAAAAGCGTGAGTTAATTAATGTGGGAATATATAAAAATATAAGAACGTCGTTTTAAGGTAGGATCGGGGGAAATAGGGAATGATGAACATTTTGGGAAGGAAACGCAGATATGTAGTCATAAATATATTCACATACCCAAGTCCGTAGCGTCCGAGTGTGAGTCCCTCGTGGTGTTTGCATATTCTGAAAAATTGACAAGAACGGACACTTGGCAGGGAATCACGCCTGGAGAAGCCAACACTCAAACGAATCGGGAACTTCTTTGCTTCTCCAATTAGAGAAATTTTGGTAACACCCAGGCTGACCACAAAACGAAAGTGGTCAATCGAATCAGTAGATTTTAATTTCTACATGCGGATTGGACTGGAAGTAAATAATTTTGAGCAAAATTACCCTTGAAAACTGGGCGCTGTCTAAGTTAAAAATTTGCATGATGTCATGTCTCGATGAAATTTGAGACATGGTGTTTTTGTCATAGTATAGCCTGGAGCATGAGCTGTGACTTGTCATTCTTTTTTAACTAATACCCGCATCTCCCGTGTAAAAGGCACGCATCAACAAAAGACTAAGTATACACTGTCTCACCTAAACCGAAGTTGACGTCTAAAATAAGCCCCATCTTAAAAATAATTAGGTGCCAGATGCATGTCAGTTCAATGGTCGTGAACGTTTAAAAGATTGAAGAAGAATTTGACACACAGTGAAACAGCACCAACGACATGAACATGCGTTTCCGAGTACTATTGAAAGCCGACGTTAGTTTATCCACCCTAGCCCCTAGGGTGGGGGAATAGACAACAGGTTAACTGATGGAAAGAAAAAGTCGAAGAAGCGACAGTGGCTGAAACGTGGGTAAAGCTGAGCATCCGAAACGTCGGGCGAATAAAGCCCTTGTTCCAGCGATCGTCTCTTCTTCTTATCAACTAACTCCTGGAACCCGCATGTCCGCTTGTATCGGCAACATTTTAGCTGACGTTTCTAGCGCTACCCAAATCGTCTGTCACATGTTGTTACCGTTCTACAGGACGGACCACCTAACGATAAGACAAGAAAACTACCGCGTAAAGTAACTGGAAATGAACAATGTTTTTACGGACAATTTATTAATCTCCTTTCTAACGCGAAATTCATAAACTAGATGAAAAACGTCGATGCAGTAAAACATAATATTACCACTAGTTGCATTACCAATTGTGGTCAAATATTCCGGCGTCGTGAATTCCACGGTGCCTGAAGTTCAAAACGGGTCACATTATGTTTCTGGCCATTGCCATTATGAACAAAAGCAAATCTTCGCGATACCGAATGTCAGAGAGCGATGAAATCGTATGCTCCCTTTAGAACTACTCCTATTTACACCCTTATAAGTGCCTAGTGTTCATGTAACGCTGTGGGAGTTGCCATCGTTGACGCACAACAGTTCTGCGATCACCTATCAACATGTCTACTTAAATTATCGAAACCTCTTTGGAGGCACTATTTTTCCCTTGAAACTGAGAACAGTCGCCTGAGTTTCATGATCTCCGCGCAACAATTTGACCGCCAAGCCTGAAGATATCCACCGTATGCTCCCTAGCGAGGTGGGAGCAGGCACAGCAACTTTCGCGTGAGTTAGTTTACAGCGAGTGCGGGCATGCGCAGCATCTACCGCACGCCTTTCTCCCCACCTGGGGCCGGTGTCAAGAAGGCCGGACGCGAGGGATGGCACAGAAGGATGTACAGTGAGTGACCGATCTCATGAAATGTTGGCTGAAATTCTGAAATGCGCCTTCTATAAAGAAGGATTGCTTGGTCGCAGTTGTGATACTGATTATCTTAAGGCATACTCTTATAACATTTCGGACTCGGCAGGATGTTGGCGTTTAAATGCACTTATTTTCAATCTCCTTTAGAAGGCGTACTCGGTAAAAAAATGACTACTAATGTAGCAGGCATCTTTCCGATTGATTTTCGATGGTCTTGGAAATTCAAATATATTTTTTAGAAACCACAAACAAAAATATGCTTTCTTCTAGTCAATCAATAGAGAATTACGTCTTCTTTATATTTTATACTTAAGAAAAGAGCATAATTAGAGTTTACAATATTTTCTAATTATGAGACCTTTTAAGAACGCGAAATGTCCATTCACATAGCATCGTACCTGGCCGTTTGTCACTGCCCCTCATGAAATGTTCAACATGGTCCGCATCCATTGCAATATTTTATGGACTCTCTATGATATTTCTTTAACGGCATAGAAAAATATGTGATTTTCTTTACGTGGAACGCATGCACCTTGTAGAGTGAAATCACTAAGCGCTAATGCATCGAATGATCAGGCTCCAAATTATTCAGCAATTAGAAAACTTTTTTAACACCTAATTATACTCATTCTTTAAGTATAAAATATAAAGAAGACGTAATTCTCTATTGATTGACTAAAAGAAAGCATATTTTTGTTTATGGTTCCTATGAAATATATTTGAATTTCCAAGACTATCGAAAATCAATGGGGGAAATGCATGCAATATGTGAAGTCATTTTTTTTACCGAACACACTTTCTAGAATAGATTGAAAAGAAGTGCATTTAATAGCCGACATCCTGTCGAGTCCAAAATGTTAAAAGAGTATGCCTTAAAATAGTCAGTATTATAACCACGACCAAGTTATCCTTCCTAATAGAAAACGCATTTCAGAATTTCAGCCAATATTTCATGAGATCGGTCACTCACTGTAGCGGACGAGTCCGCACCTTGGCGCTCAATTACCCAACCGCCTGGTCCACACAACGAAACACAATTTGGCTAGGATTTTAAACAAAGACAGAAGTGGTGGTGGCAGGGATCTCACTGTGGGTGATGCGGGCCGGTACCTGGACTTGCCATCGCACCCCGAATATTGACATTTGTAATTATGCGCACTCCGACAACGCCCACCAAGATCAGATATGGCTCCTGTGTGTTGGTCCGACGCATCTGCCGCGTGACCCTTTTGGGACCACACACACCGTATGCATGGCAAGTCTCATTGCGGATTACTATGCATGTGCGTTGAAGCCAAACTTCGTTTACATTTGCCAAAGGATGTGTTCTTCGGGCTAGACGGTGTCTACACGTGGTAAGCACAACGGAAAGAGTGAGTTCCGTAAGAACGATCGGTGAGGGCCCCCTACCATTGTATATTACCGATCGAAACCGACAGGGCAATGGGTTTGTGGCCCAGTGGTCAGAGGCGGGGCCTTCTAACAGGTCGCGAGTTCGAGCCTCGGGTGTTCCACAATTCGGGCTTTGGGTATGACTGGCTGACGACGGCTAATAAGCCAGAAATGGCCATTCTAGTCTCCCTTGCCTTTCTCGGTAATGACATTCTGCCAATCATGGTTTGTCTCTATGTCATCTCGGACACCGCGCCTAAAGTAAACACCATTTGGTGGATGTGTTCGAAAAGTCAACTGGTCCAGATGACAAGTTTATTTTAACAGCAAATCATCCATGTCTACCAAATAATAAATCCGCTGTGCTTAATTTCTCTCGCAACGACTGCTTTCTCTTAATATGTTCGTTATCGCCCATGCATGATCGTGTGATTCGAGGTTTTCTTGAATTAAACCGGATCGTTTGTTTCACCCTCAGAAAAACTTCTCAATTTCTTCATTTCCAGAACAGGCGCCTATCTGTGGTCATCTTAACAGTGAGGTAGATTCAGAGCAAGTCGGCCTCCCAATAACCAGCCTTACATGCAAGCCAACCCCGTGCACATTTTGCAAGACAGCAGTCCGCGTTCTAGATTGTGACCGCCCACCTGACTCAACAAAATTGTTGAGATTAACTTGACTTCATAGTACATTACAGATTCCTCAATCTATGTAATGATGCCTTCGGAATGAGAAGTGTGACTATCAAATGCATGCCATTTCTAGTGCCCTTGACAAGGGGGAGGTTGGACAGGCTTCCACTTGTCAAGAAGAACGGAGGGGGGAGAGGGCACATGTGGTTGGCCCGGCCGGGCCCGCACCTAGGCATACCACCGCACCCCCTTGTCCAAAACAAACACTTGACTTGAGCCTTAACCGGAAACAGAACCCTATGGCTTCGAAGGGTGAGGACGACTGTGCAGGCATGCTGACAACCCCTATACCCATCGTGAGCGAAAGCACATATGCCGGGAGAGAAGCAGGCGCCAGAGGACTGCCAATGCATAATAGGCTGAAGGGGCAATGGTTTGCTGATTATGGCATAGCAAACAATTACGCACCCTGATAAAATGCTGCATGGCGCATGTATCGACAGTTTACTCGGAAAAATAGACGCCTCGAATATCAATTTTACCATCAACATAAAAAGCTCCCGTTGCGCGCGTCAGGCAAGTGATCTGTCAACAGAGAATGAGGCGTTCACCGGGAGAGGCGTATTGGGAGTCTGACGTTTCGAGTAGTCATTTCGTCTGCTCATCTTCAGAGACTGGGAAGTCATGCGCACAGCTCTCCTTATATGGCGCATTTTATTTGATGTGTGTCCTGCCAATGGCGCCTGTGTGGCTGCATCCGACCCGCATGTCACCGTGACCTGAATCGCCCCTGCCCTCGTCGGCCGCGGAGATAGTTGACGGCCGTAATTGTCTCGCGCGATGACTGTCCCCCGTTAAGAAGGTTCGTAAAGTCTGATTGGGGGAGGCAAATTGATGTGGCGGTTGACAGAGCAGTTGGTGGACATCCAAAACGTCAAGCCCCCAATACATCTCTCCCGGTGAACGCCTCATTCCCTTTTGATTTACAAACTGGGAATCGCATTTTCACTACGATCGATGTAAATGATCTGTCCCAATAAACTACATTTTCCATGCAAGAAATTTGAAAGCTCAACTACCTGTATATGTGGCGTCGTGTGTTCAGGACATGAACGAAGATGTTCCTCCATACATAGTGGGTGTGTGAATGTGTACCAAGATGGAGAACATCATTCTCGACGTGTAAGTGCATTTGAGATCACCTTTCATGGCAGCTGATTTTACTTGGCCGTCTGAACAGTATAATCCACCCGAACTCTAATCGGGCATTGTCGGCCTACATCCCGCTTACTGCACAGAGGCCTGCTACTAGTCAAATATCAAAATATTCTCAGTTCGACGCTGCGCTCAACAGCAACACTTTCCGTTTTCGAAGGATGGTTATTGTATGGGACTACGAAAGACAAAACTCTCCGTATACACGATCACGAGCAGGAGAAAAAAGAAGGCCGATTGTGGCCGACTGTGCAGCCAGCTCAAGGAGCCTAAACGTATGCTTGAAATCGGTGCTGAGAACATCTTTCAGCTCATCTTTTTAGTACCTAAAAGAAGAGAGGAATCAAGGATGCGTAGAAGGAAATTATTTCAGTCTGATTCTCCACTACTGTACCAATGTCGACTTACATTCTCAGCTGTTGAAACCCACCTCGTCTGTCGCCTATTCCTACTCTTGTAGGCAATAGATTACGTAATCTCATAGCAATGGGCGTTTGAAAGAGAATTTTAGGTTAAAAAGGTCTTCAGAAGCGATTTAGATGCAAAATGTATGCATGGTTCATGTATGGGTCTACAAAACCACAAATCAGGTCGTGTACACGATTACGAGCGAGAATTGAGAACAAGACTGATTATGGCCGACTTTGTAACGTGCTCGGGCGGGATAAACGTACGTTCGCATACAGTGTTGAAAATATCCTCCAGGTCAACCTTTTTAGACCCTAAAACGGGAGAAGAAGCGGGAATGTGTAGAAGGGAATCGTCGGAGTTTGGTTTTCCTCTATTACACAAATTTCGGCGTACATTCTGGGCTGTTGAAGTCGACTTCGTCTGTCACCTGTTCGTCTTCATCTAAAAGATAGATTGCGCAATCTCATAAAGATACACTGATGAAAGAGGATCAGAGGTGGAACTAGTTTTCACAATTTGATTAAGTTTCAGAATACACCTTCATAAACCATAAGAAAAGCCGTTGATTACCGGTTTTGGAAGCGGTTGTGTTCAAATATGATGGCGTTGTTGCATTGGTGGTTCCTGAAATCGAAATTGAGGAAAATAATAGTTGTGGGCATTGTAGTCACAAATACATATTGAGTCATTGAATGCGACATGTACGTACTTTCGCATATAGTGCTGAAGACATCCTTCAAGTCAACCTTTTTAGACCCTAAGACGAGAGGAAAAGCAGGAGTGTGTAGAAGGAAATTGTTCCATTTTGGTTCCCCTCTAGTGAACAAATGTCGACATACATTCTAAGCTGTTGAAGTCCACTTCATCTGTCACCTGTTCCTCCTCTTCTGAAAGATAGATTACGGAATCTCGTAGAGCTGTGATTATGAAAGTTAATTGGAGATTGGAACGTCTTTTAAAAAAATAATTTAACTGCAAAATACACCTTTATAAACCATGAGTAAAGTCGTTGCTTACCGATTTCAAAAGCGGTTGTGTTCAAATAAGATGGCGTTGTTGCATTGGTGGTTCCTGCAAACCGAAATGAGAGAAGACTTACTTCTGGGCATGGCGGTCAGAAATGCAACTCATCAAAGGCGACAGCACTTTCCGGGGTCTGGTAGGTCTATCAGGCAGAGTTCACAAGAGACAATTCTCAAAGCAACTACTGCGCAATCTTATTCCTCCTTTCGCAAGGACCGCAGCTGTGCAAGGAAATAAAAACCCTTTTGTCGCTAGTGATTTAAAAAGCACTACTTAGCAGTACACTTGATGGGAAATCTCATGCTGTAAGTTTTCTTTGAAATCCTTGAATGTTGGCGCGCCGGTTATACACCCAGGTGCGGGGTCTCTCCCTGATCGTCTGATTTTTGGGTATACTGCGGGGCTTAAAAATTGACTACTGAACTCAACAGACTGTACTCCACTAGTAGGATTCTTATTTAGCATTCGAAAGAAATCAGTAGCACCCATAAGGACGGTTGTCTGATGCAGTCTGCGATGCAGAGTAGATTAGAGATCATTTGTCAGCCGACTGTGCTTTATACAAAAACTTTCAATGCTGTCTGCTGTTGTGGAGAAATGCGAAAACTGGCAGCGAACAGGCGATGTGCATTTTGAAGGCGTTTTTGGTTATATTTTAACCAAACAGCATGCCTCCTGAATTTGAATGCTACGGCTATTGTCTGCGTCATACCTAGATTATATTTTGATATATTTATCGGTGGTGAAATCTTTCAAGGCGGACAGTATTTTACTCTTTGATTCAAATTTAACCTTCTATTCGATGCAAAGAGCAGGCGCAGTTTCAACATGAGCTAAAATCCACTGCGTTTGCCCGGTTATTTCTGGAGCATTTGCCGAATCGATTACATGCATGATTCCCTGGAAGTTCCCTCAACACTGAAGTTTTCGGAAAAGGCTCCGAAACTTGCATTACATTGAATAATGCTCACTGGCATATGTAATATTAATTATAAATGAGCACTTCTCACATTTCTGGAGGACAGAAATGTTCGACTTGCAGATTTTTCAGCTGCCGTAAAACTAGCCAGATCCTATCGGACGTAGCATGATAATTAACTGACAGAGAACATGCTATAAAATGCACGCGTAATTAACTTGCATGTGAAACTTGATCCTTAGCTCTCAGTTCATTCTCAGTTGATCTTCGTGTTTTATTTCTTTACTCCGGCATCCAACTGCCAATCATCCGAACTTAACTAGATTCCACAAGTATAAACACCAGCTAAAAAACACGGTCTACATAAGGCTGATTTGGGTCTTTTATCCCATTGTTTACCGAAATGTTTTCATATTTAAAAACCTACCTGTCTGATGCTAATGGCAGATTGATAAAAAAGTTTCACGTCGACGTAAACATGCTGGTAAGCTGGCGTTGACAGAAGAGTTTTGACAAGCACTCCAGCATATCCCATCCAAGCTGGAAGTCTTTACTCTTCTGCAAGAAATTCGTGGTAACAATTGGAAGATGGCATCCAAAAAAATCCGGCCTGTCTTACGGGACAGGTGGTAATAGGGGTTTTACGAGTGGGGCCTTCGATTGCGTGGATAAATATAAATAATACTAAGAAGTTTTTTCAGAAATGGCTTTTCGAACGATAAAGTTTAACCTCATCACTACATGGCAACACAAATGTGCGCGGTGTCGGATTTACTTGAAGAAGCAGATAATATGAAGTCGATCCAGCTCGTATTCCCTGCCAAATTGCTTTTTTAAATAGAGGATTGAAAGCGAAATGCTGTTGGCTAAAGGAAACGTTCTACGTTGTGCTGTTCATGACCCTATGCCTTCATATCCCCGCTTTCAAAACTGCTCGTTCAATAAACACAGAGTACGTGATTGAAAACATCGCCGCACTTGACCCCGACGAGAGTTGCCATGTTGTGAAATTGCTTAACTGTTGACGCCGTCTGTCTAGGATTGTATGCTTTTAAAGTTTTCTGGCCCTCAGTAAAATACCCTTATTTTATTCCTTTCATCAGCCTGTGGACGAACACTCATGCAGTCCTCCGGCCTATTCTCATCGGTAACGGAATTTTTGAGTGCCACCTTCCGATTGTTACAAGATTCGTTTTTTATGTTCCATGCTTGTATTAAGATAGTTATAGTATGTGCGGAGGTTTCAATAGAAATACCCCAGCCCCACATGGCATTTGAGGAAATATTGTTTTTCTCGAGATTTCCACTTTGCGGACTGATTTCCCTGCACTGTTTTGGGGCGGTCGGATGCCGACTATATGTAAAAACATATTTTGTTTGTAGTTATACTGCGCAGTCCAAAACTGCGAGTTTTATACCCTTTAAAAGGGCACATTTCTTACTTCTTAAATAAGGGTTGCGTTTAGTATCAATATTGTTCTGAGCACTAACAGTCCAATTGTGGGTTACAGGCGTCCTTACTATGCAACTGACCGTTTAAACTGAAAACACTACTGCAAATGGGGCAGTTGCGTTTGCTCACAATGCAACACAATTAAAGTAATTGCTTTTACCATAAATCCTCTATTTATTTGGTTTATAATTCATCAATTTTCGAAAATATGCATAACTCGGGGCGGTCGAAAGAGGAGAAACCAAAGCTCTGGCTCTCGATCCCCTATGTGAAGAACGTTTCAGAGGCAACTTCGAGAATTCTGAAACCTTTTGGAATTGGTGTGGCCTATAAACCCGCATCAACAATCAGACAGCAAATTATGAGGCCCAAAGACTCGCTCCCGGTGACAGAACAATCAGCTGTGGTCTACAGCATACCATGCCAAGATTGTGATGCCAGGTATGTTGGTGAAACGGGAAAACGCCTCGGCAAAATATTGCAGGAGCATCAGCTAGCAATCAACAGCAAGGATCAGCTGTCGTTGGTGTATGGCCACACACTAAAGCGGAATCACTGTTTTGCCTTCGAGAAATCGAGTGTGATCGGCCGAGCCAATGATAAAAAGGCCAGACTAATGTTGGAAAGTTGGTCTTCGACTGGCACACTCAACCGAGCCATAGACCTACATCCAGCCTACCAGGCGCTCCGCGCAAGACTCGAGTCAGTCCAGGCAGGGTCGATGGCACGGATGAAAAGAGTCACACGGGGTCGACCACCGACGCTCGCGGAGAGAGGAGAAGGCGCTGACCGAATGTCACGTGACCGGCGCGGCACACCGTCTCACGGACGTACTCGCGAGGCCGGAAACACCACGCATGAGGAACAAAGATCGATCAGCCCGCCGTCTGCCGAGGGGGAGGCAAACGAGCACGCCGACGCAGCGGCAACCACGTTAGGCATGAGGGGGACACAAGCCACGCCAGTCCGCCAATGGCTGAGATCAGGGAGGCGACAATCAGCCAACGGAAAGCAGGCTAGTCAACAAACGGTTATAATACGGTTATAATACGAGGCAGGCGGCAAGACTGAACGGATCAAGGCCAGCAGGAAACGTCAGCGGACGACTCTGATGATGGAAACGAGTGTGTTTCCGAAACGTCAGTTGGAATACTACCTGGTCCATGAAATCGATTTTTCTTCTTTGTCTTCCTCGGGGGATGATATACACGATAACTATGTGTCTAAGGTTGAAATGAAGTAACTTTGCCCAGGTCAGTGTGCAAAGAAGTCTGAGTGGATTCCAATTTCAATGATAAGAAACTCGAGAACATCTTCTCTGATGACTGACTACCAAGTCAAGGCAGTAGTATCTACTCTAACGTCTACCTAGCAGTGCCAGGCTTGACTGGCAGGTGTCAGTAAATATTGTATGAAAGGCTAGGGAATTATCTTAAATCGGCACTGTCATCAAGTACCAGACTGGAAAATGCAAATCTCTGTCTTTACCACAAACATTGGTGGGGAAATCACCTATGCTTAATCAAGCAAGCACTATTAAATGTGTCCACGTCCGTTACTTCTGTGGCATGTACTCCGTAGCGAAGAAATCCGCAGGTTTTCTTCGATTCGGGCAGGTTACTTAAGTAGGGTTGTAATGCCAAACGTACAATAAAATTCGTAAACGTTTCGGCCACACCATTAGCTTCTCACCGGCTAAAAGCCACATTATCCACAAAAGGTCTTATTATGCAGCATAAATTTTCCCCTCTAATGTTGGACAACAATTTAAATTTAAATGTATTTTTACGGACAGCATATAAAAATAGTCTTTCTTGTATTCATGTAGTAGACAATTATACCCGCTTAACCTTTTGGTCAAAAGACATTTTTACAGGAAATTATTCAGGATCTTGTCATATCAATTAGTAATTCATCGCGATCTTCCTGACGAAAAATGTCAGCCAAATTACTCATGCACAGCAGAAACACTATATAACTGAACCGATAATGCATATTTTAGGCTAAAACATTCTACTCCGGCGCGGTTTATTACTGATTCGGAGAACACAATTTCAGTATCATTTGTCCTAAAACTGCAGGCTGGCTTTTGGCGAATCGTTCTTTCAAATACAGTTGGCGTGTTAACTCATGAAATGTTAAGCAAAATATTGAAGTGCCTTTACCGACTCGGACAGTAGACTAATGCAGTTAGGTTTGTAATAGTAAAGAGCATGCAGCATAATCCCAGTACAATTCTGGATGTCGGTTTCTGAACGAATTACCTTTCGGTCGACTGCGAAAACCACGCTCTGTAAAAATGACTACTTAAGCAGCATGCATTTCTCTCAATTACTTCTGAAATCTTTATAAATTCCAATATACTCCAAGGAAAACGTGCATAAACTGATCATTCCTTTAGTCATGTGGTAGGTAGTTACGTTTTCTTCTAATTTTATGCTTCAATTAAGGATAAAGTTTGGCTTTGAAATTTTTACAATGCCCAATGATTTAAATCCAACTTGAACTTTCATTTGCATTCAAGGTTTATTTACTGCAAACTGCATATTTTCCGTGTATGCAAAACCCATATATTTATATATGCTACTGAGGGGTGACCCTATGGGGTTCATGAAATTAAGCCATGGATTTGAACTACATCGCAAACTTTGCAAGCAACACTAGTAAGCTCAGAGACCTGACGTTTTACGAACGGCCATTTCACTGTCTAAAAAATCTAATAAGTAGAAACTTTCTTAAAACCGATTTATATCTTTCCTCCAAGTATAAAATTTGACGAACAACGTAATTTTCTACCACACGAGTAAAAGAACAAGTATTTTTATGCATGCTGTCATCGAATGTCAACGAGAAAAATTCATACTACTACTGTAGACCATTTGTATAGATTTTGCCGGCCACCGGGTATTTCCTCCAAAGACGGCGTTTTGAAGTGACCATAATATCTTGGGAGTATTTTGTATGGTAATCAATATTGCAACCCTGTGCTAACTCATGAAATGTCACGAATTAACACAGGTTAACGCCTTTAACGCAAAATCGGTAAACACTACGGCTCCCAAAGTCTCATAGCGGAAAATAAACGATGTGCCAAAGAAATAAAGCAAAGTTTGGTTAAGAAAATACTATTTACTGAGATAAAAATAAATAATTTTCGACAAAAGTCACATTTTCGAGAAACGCCTATATTACAACCAAGTTAATAAAGGCTACGTATGAGGACGTATAAAGGAGGAGGGCGCATAAAAGGTCAAAAATAATTAAGGACAGAAACAGATACAAAAAATTAGTACTTTGTAGATTGTCCATTCGAATTAATAACAGCGGAAAGTCTATCCGACATAGACATGACAAGGTTATCTATGGTGGATTGTAAAATGTAATTATTGAGTATTAAATCCAATTTTTCCTGCATTGAAAGAGTCTTCTTAGCTTTGTGCCAATTTCTTTTGACTATTCCAAAAAGATTTTCGATGGGATTAAGGTCGGGACTGTTGGCCGGGATGAAAATGGATTGGAGGCCAATTGCGGAGAGCGTGGTTGTTGTCTAAAATGTTAGATTATGTTTGCAAGCGGCATCAAATTCGTACCTCTTTAGAGCGGTGGACAGGTGCATTGTCCTGCAAAATTACAGTATCCATTCGGCGCCGACTTATGCCGTTGTAGCCGAAAGCATCCTTGACAATTGCAATGAACACCTTGCTGTTGATGGTGTCGGATGTTGACCGCCAGACAGGCCGCTCACCGAATTTAATCGCCATCCAAACCATCATCCGCCGACAGTTCTTGAATGTTGCCGTCGGTGTAGTATGTTCTCTTGGGAAGTTCTTTCCACATATGACAGTTTGGAGCGACTTCGTAGGCTTGTCTAAAAATAGAACCTCATCGCAGAAGAAAATGCTCTTCCAAAATGAAGATCTGTATTCAATATAATTCTTAGCAAATAAAAGCCGTTCTCTAATTAGTTTTCTACTTAAATATGGCTTAATCATGGCCTTCCGCCGCTGCAGNTTACACAAAGAATTTCCATCCGAAAGCTTTAATAGCGTAGGAAACTGCTTGAATATCAGGAATCCTCCGATTTCGCCTTAATCCGGCCCGTTTTCTATTTAATATACAGATCCGTATCAAACTTTCCTTCAGAAAACGGTCATTTCGTCCTTATTTCAACCAAATAAACACAAATAACGACACCAAAAATACACTACATTGTCCACTATAATTTTGACCTCGGCATTTCATGAGTTAGCACAGGTACTGTAGGTGATCTTTTCGAGTCGGAAATATATTTTCAAATGTCTGGTAACCTTTCTGAGCTATTTTATCAACGACAATGCCGCTGGATGCCTTGTAGTTTGATTACTCGCTTGCTGAGCTGTACTAATCAGCATAGGACATTTTCCAAGATTACTGATTCTACGTCTATCGCCGGGCAGTATTATTCACTTAAAATTGATCTAAGCAATACCGCATCGTTTTATGCATCCTTACACTCTGTTTAAGATGCATCTGCCTTTAAAATAAAGACAAAATATGACAACAGATGCATGGCCCTTTCCGCCACACTGACTAATGAACAGACGAACAACGTTCACGACAGAGAAGAGGAACTTACTTTCGCAAACACTGTCGAAGTCCTCGTCATCTTTCACCTCTGTATTCCCTAGAATGCATGAACATGCGCATTTTTGTAAGCGGATATAGTCTCAGACTCTTTATATCTACTCGCAAATGTGCCGACATACATTCTGGGCCAGAAAAGTTCACTTCGTCTATTCCATAGATTTCCGGTACTAAAATGGAGTTTTGGTAATGACAAACCAAATGAAATTAACAAAAAATATGAAGTTGAGCGAATACAAGTAGACACTGATTTGGAGTAGTTCTGAGGAATCAATTAGAAATGCAAGTGCGTCAGTTCAGACTCACTGATAGAGGGTGTGTCCACACGTGTAGAATTTTTGTTGCCGAACGTAGCTAAATCCCAAGAGAAGTTACGTAATGTTGTATAGTCTTACCATTTCGTGTAAAGTGTAATCCAATCCCAACAAATATTTGAATGCGAAAACAAATTTAAAGAATTTTACAGACCTCCACTAAAATTACCACACCGGCACTTTTTTGAAACTGATGTGAGATTACCAATATTGCACAGCATTTCTTGCTGATTTAAACCATTTATTAAGAAATACCTTATAAGTTATGTGGTTTAACCACACTCAGTTTAAGTAGCAAATGTCCGCTGTGCTAAGCAGCGCGATCATTAAGTACTCGGCTGCACAAAAAACGCACGTTACGGCCGACATATTTAATGATGGGCTGCTTTACTGCACTAGTTGTTCCACAAAGAGGAAAAACCACATTAGATCTAGCAAGTAAATTTTGGACTTCAATCGGCTTCATGTGGTTCCTCGCAATTTTTCGTTTCAGACCCTCTTTGTGCAAAAAGGAAGAACCATGATGTTCCTTTTGCGAACAGGTAAAACGCAAAAACTTACAAGAGTGTACGATCACTAAATGAACCCATGTTTGCGTGCTTTATGCAGTATGCTGTTCGTCTACACATTTGTGCACAATGCATCAGTTGAAATGAGGTTATTAATTGCACCTCAGTTCCAACGCTAACCGTTTCATATTGTGCCTTGAGAAGGAGTATGCATTACTGGCTGTCATTTTAGCGCCAGAGTCAAAATGCCTTGGTGTCATAATGTTGCTTACGCAGTCAGGGCAAAGTACCCAGGACTGTTGAGCAAAAACTGAAATGTCCTAAACTACCGGATATTTTTGTCCACTCCTAAAAAGCTGATCACCAGCTCCAGCTATTTCAAATCTTTGTCTGCTGGAGGTACTGGTTATAGTGTGCAGGTTTAATGAACCTCATGATTGTACGTTTTTAAAATTCATTCGACGCTTGATTCCGACGGGTTTTGATTTATTTCTTTATAGATGTTTCAGTTTTATGTCCGTCGACTTTATCGATAATTTGTTTAATAATTCTTGCCTGAGCATTGCAGGTACACGTCGTCGTCCAGCTGTACCTTATCCCACCCTAAAATAATTAGATATAGAAGGTTACAGCAATGCCCTCCGACTGCTGTTTGTCATTGTTTATAAGATTTTCAAGATCTATACAAACTCACATTCCTCAGCGCCTAAGTCAATGTGATCCTCCATGTCGTAGTGTCCTGCGATTTACAAAAGATGTGGATGTACTTTATTCATCGGTTGGACCGAGTTTAGTCCAGGCGTGATTTTTAGCCAAGTCAAAGTGCCAACGAAAGTCAGGACGTCTCAATAAATTCCACCGTTATTTTTGGGAAACGTTTGGCCAAACGGAGACTTTGTAGGCAAATCATAACGTCAAAACTTTGCGAGAGCATCTATATTCCACCTGGTTATGATTGTTTTTACTACGTGATTGGTCAACACACATCCAATATATCTTTTTAATATGGAATTGCTTTATCGATCTATTTCAGGGCAGTGGTTATGCTAATGCAAGCCGATTGTTAATTTAGCGTTTAAAGTTTTATTTTCTTGAAAATGAAGTATTACAAATATAACTATCAGGAAACTCACCTCATACACTGAAATATAACTCCCACGCAAACATACGTACAAACTGATGTATCGTGCATATCTGATATATTTATTAGCTTCCTCTAACAATGCAAAAGGGTGAAGAAAATGCAGGCTTTTCCTAACACTCAAGCCACTAACTAGGCAAAAGGATGAAGAAAATGCCGGATTCCCCTAACACTCATGTCACTACTATCTCCAAAAATAAAATAGCCAAGGAGGTTCGATTCTGACGTTAAAAGGTTTTCTCACTTTCTATAAATAAACATGAATTATTTTAATGGAACGAACAGTTTTCGAATGGACGTCTACAGGGTGCTGAGGTATAATACATTTTTCTTGAGGATTTGAAAGTTCCCAATGCAGACTTATGATGCGTCCTTGCCACGTATCCGCAACATATCCTTCAACGCCCTCCTCTATTTTGTTGAGTCCAGTCGTGCATCTGCCTTTGTGACTATGCAAAATTAGTCTGCACTGTTTACACTTCGTTTTTGGCAGCCAAGTTCTAGAAAAATTTGATGTATATGCAGCGTGCTTGAGTCACTCTAGGGTTTAAAAGTAAGTATTTTTGGAGGTAGTTTTTGGATTTCAGAGGTCATTTTCAACCGCGGCTTTACGTTGAGGTTTGTGAGTACACGAACGCGCTTTAATACCAAGGCATCACTCTAGCTACTGGATGCGTTTGTAGGTCAGAGAGAAGGAAACACGTCAAAAAGGAAAAATGTCTTATTCTGTGCTTCAATTAAATATTGTGCCAACGGTAGTATTATCAGGAGTTGTTAAGTCCTACAAATCCCACGTAGTCACACCCGTCTTCATATACAAACACAGAAAAGGCGTGCTGAGTGTACGACAGTTGAAAGTGCATAATAATAGGTGGAGTATGCTGAGTTCTTCGTGGGAAGAGCAAAATCACTTTTTAATCACGCGGTTCTCCCGTCAATTTTACCGTATTGCAACGATAAATGTGTTATGCTAGTCAATGAACCGGAATTCCTCCAATATTTCCGTTATTTGCAATCAAGGAGCAGCAATCAACTGATGCAACAATGCTTCTTACTATGCCGGATCGCAAATTCAAACAAACATCTATCCCTCCAAACGCATTGTACGACCTTATTCGTCTCAACATTATCCCCCATTTGTTAGGTGGATTTTGTCAGGTCTTTCTTGTACAACACACGCAGTAATCAGAATTTCTTATTCCGATAAAAAATCATTCAGTCATGCATTACACATTATCTTCGAGGTCATTAAGACTCTACTATTGGTCTTTAGCTCGTACCGCTTTCTCCCTGGAGAAAAAGGGAAATAACCCATATAACCTTTGGGATAAATATCAACACACCGCTTTCGGAAAAGTTGTCTTCTATTTCCGTTGTTGATTCCAGTTCACCCGTTGTTTCATAGCTGATGTTTTGCTCTGTGTTAGAAAATGCACACGTGCGGTTTAATCTCGCATCTATCTAAAATGCAACTTCAAACTCGATAAATAGGTTAAGGTAATTGGTCGAGAACTGCAGATGAGAAGTCACCAGTACCAACTGGCTGTGCGAATACCGGGCTCCAAATTGCAGATGCTAACATATTCCGCATGAATAAACAATTAGTCAACTCGTGGAACAACGAAGGCCGTTAATCCCAGTGGCCTTCATTCCGTGGCCTTCCTACAACGGTCCGTAGAATCTGTCAGGTCACTTGCCTGATGATTGCGCTCATTCGTCCCCCTATCTTTTTTGCTCTACGAAACGATCCAAGCAATGATAGGCATAATAGATGCCGTTCAGTCTCCAGTCCGCATTTTAAATCGACTAGGCAGGGTATTTCGCGATTCCAAATCAGGGTTCATGTATACAGCAAAATTGGGCAAAACCTACATGACTATAAGTGAGAGGGAAGGGTATTCGAGCACCGGAACATTCTGTTTGTGGTTCTGAGCTTTAGAACTAGCCAAGGATTCTATAATCAGCAACAGTAACAGCGACAGAATAAGCAGCAGTTATGCGGTGTATGATTGGAGGTGACTGCGCAGGGCTCTGTAGGCCAGCGCCAGATCGAAAAATCAGCTGACAGAGTTCTCGTCTGAAGCCCAGGCTCCAGTCAGTTCTTAGCCTATTTTGTTTCCGGAGTAGACGTTTTTTGGTGACTGCGAAGTTAAACTCATGCCAGTTTCGCAGGTGTGGTCAGCCACTTATGATACTTTGTCGCCTCATCGCTCACCCGGCTTATGTTCGTGTATGCGCGATTTGAGCATGCGTTCTGTCTGGCTGTGTTAATACAAGCACAGTCTTGACACGGGATGAGATACAGCACTCCAAATTGCTTCTCAGGATTTAATCGATTTTTCGTTGTCATGACTTTACTCCACATGGTGGCTTCGGGTAGTGTGCAATTCTAACATCTGACTCCGCAGCAAAGCGTTTGGTTGCTTCTGAAACGTCCTTAGTGTACAGCAGAGGATACCATATCGTTAGTGGTGTTAATGATAAGGTCCTCTATGGTCAACCGCGTCCGCAGCGACTTATAAATGCTTTAGGATAGCCGTTTAGCAGAAAATAAAAATGCCCCCATGCCGGAAAATGTCTCCCTAAAATGTAGCCACTCCTGTAGTTTCAGAAAGTGGATGCCCTCAAAACTGAAGTTCCTCCAAGGCAATTCGACCACCTCAGTTCGATCAGCCTCTCAGTTCCTCAAAGGCCTCCGATGTCGGAGGATTCAATCGGACAAGACCATGGTTTACTTCGATGCGAGGTCGTCATTCCCATCCACCCCAACAAGCGTGGCACTCGAAATCTGGGGTAAGAGATTTTAAGAGCCGTACAACGAGGCTCAAAGTGCACTCAGAATCGAGCACCTCATAAGCATGTTTGAATTCTGCCAAAAAAACGTTCTTCGATTTTTTTCTGAGGAGATCTACGAAGAGATAAGAGGAGGTCTAGCGGCCTCACTGGTCTCCGATTTCGGGGTAGAACTGCTCTTACAGGAGTTAGAAGAAATTGCCTTCATCCATCATGACCCGGTATTTTGACGCCTTTACGTAGACGACACGTCTGTTTTTTCGTAAAGAAGGACATGTTACCACATTTCCACAGCCTGCTCAACGCAGTCTCCCCTGATATACAATTTACGAGGGAAAAGGAACAGGAGCAGTCGTTGCACTTCCGGGATGTTTTCGTCAGATGAAACCTAAACGGCAAACCTGAAACGATGGTTTGTAGGAGGCCAACGAACATTTCACAGTTTCTCAGTTTTCCAAGCAATCAACCGGTGACTCAAAAACAAACTTGTATAAAGACGCTCTTCAATCGGATCCAGGTTCATCGAAGCACATCGGGGGATAGAGCCTGTGAAGGCCGTTATTTGCGCGACCAGTGTACAAAACGGCTATTCGAAAGCTTTCCCTAATTTCTAGTATGACTTCAAGAACGCGTTAAAATCAAAATAAAGAATCATAAAGAAACGTGTACTGAGAGGAGCGCTGCCAAAAAAAGAGAAAATTATTTAACGATAAAAAAAACAAAAAGACGTGCAGAGAGGAATGCACGAATACTACTTGCAAAATGGATGCTTAAGTAACTGTGCGCGATCATGGTTTACCAGTTGTAGCAGAGGTGTCTCCCGACTGCGTTGTGGATTCCGGCTCAGTCGATGGCATATCGCTGCTGCTGCTGTTGCTTTCCTCTGTGTTTCAAAATATGCACAAATATGCTTTAGGAACAAAATATCACGATTCAAGCACTGCCGGGCATATGAGACAGCGGTCTCCAGCGAGCACTGACAGTCTGCTGGGCTGGATATTACTTCACCGGTTTAAACCAGGGTCCATGTTACATAGTTCGCAACAAATAGTGTAAAACAAATGCGACGATAGTGATGATGATGGTGCTGATGAGGCTGCTGCTGCGGCTGCTGCTGCTGTTGCTGATGATGATGATGATAATAATGAAAAGGGAGGATCAGGGAGAGGAGAAGGACGAGGAGGGAGGGAGAAGTGGCTTTTAGATCTCCGATGAGGCTGGTTTATAAACATGGTGGTGGGGGGTGGTGGTGGTGGTGGTGACGATGCTGATTATGCTGGTTATGCTGATTATGCTGATGATGATGATGATGATGATGATGATGATGATGATGATGATGATGATGATGATGATGATGATGATGATGATGATGATGATGATGATGATGATGCAAATCTGGAGATGATCTTTTTGCACTCCAGAAGACTGGTGATTTTGTTCACTTTACCTACATGGCAAACATTTAACGCCTCGTGCATCTGCACAAAGGGTTAATCTGATGGAGCTAATTGAATTCAACTACAACAGCCCAACAAAATCGCAAAAAAATTTACGTCAAAATGCTTCTGAGAAATAACGCATGCTATTTCCCCTTTTCCGCCTGAGAATATGAAAGTGCCCCGCAACGCATTCCTCTGCTCAGTGTTCCAACAATAGAATTCTCTGATGATGATGATGATGATGATGATGATGATGATGATGATGATCACTATTATTATTATGATCGCTATTATCATGATCACCACCACAACGATGATGATGAGGATGATGATGATGATGATGATGATGATGATGATGATGATGACGATGATGATGATGGGGAGGAAGAGGAGGAAGAGGAGCAGGAGGAGGATCACAATGATGCACATACGCATATAATTAAACCGTATTTCAGCAAACTGATCGCATATTCACCCCTCCACTACAGGACAAACATTTTATTTCTCAGACATCTACGCGACGGTTTATGCCAATAGAGCTAATCCAATTCAGCTAAAACTGGTCAGCCAAATCACAGAACGTTTGAGGTCAAAATGCTACTGCCATATAACACATACATTCTTCCCAATCCGTGGAGCATATGAAGGTGACACATAACGCATTCCACTGCTGGATTATCCCAAAAATCACTTCTCTAACCACCGCGCTCGATGCATGCAAGTTTAGATTGTCAGTTATACCACACCGTGCACGGGACCACGCTCGATGCTGGGCGAACATGCTTCTAGTTAGTACAACTCCCCCGCAAAAAATAAAACAATGTATTTGATCATCTGCGTGGGTTCTGAAATTACCAGTTGCAGAAGAAGTGTCTTCCAGTTGTGTCGTGGATTCAACTTCAGTCGTCCATTCATCGCTGCTGCTGCTGCTGCTACTGCTCTCCTCTGGGATTTAAAATACACACAAATGTACTTCTGTGCTACATTATCGAGCATTATTCAGGATACACATGTTGGAGTAAAGATGATGCAACACAGGAAACTAGTATTATGCTCAAATGTCATTTGTGAGCAGAATGCCTTACCAGGGGTAGTACTCTCATTGGTTGTTGATTCTTCCACCTCTTCTATAGTTGTGTTCGTTCCTGGAAAAAGGACAAACAAGGTAGGTATAAGGGACCTGATAAAGTGTCTTGACTCCCTCCTGCAAATGCTTATGTTTTGTCGAGTGCATACTGCAGGTCCCGTCGTTCCGCATGCGTTACTTTTATGACTGTGCCATACCCGTCTGTACATAGGAAGACGTCGTCTATGTCTGGTTTGATAAACTGTTCGGATGCTGACGGCCGCATAACTCGTCTTGCAGCTGTCTAGTAACCCTTTCAGCATACTCTTGGTCCTGAATCTGCAATTCTTATTGGCCATTCTCCTCGTCCGTCGCATATATCCCTTCCCGTGCCGATCCACATCTGTGCATCTCTTCACTGCGTTCACAGAACTTCATCACTTGGTCAGCTCGCGTCACGTGATGACACTGTCATTGGAACGTTGAAGGATCTGAATAATTTTGTCACCTTTGCAGCAATTTATCGACAGATATTAGAAATACGCCGGAAAAAATTCGACCAAATGCTATTAAGAAAGCTATGTAAGTAATTATGACACTCCATTCCGCACAGATTAATCAAAATGAAACTAAAAGTCTCTAATCTCTGTGAAAAAATAGTATATTCCCGAAAGATCAGAGCCGGATGTTAATTTGAAAGTAGGTTGATAATTCGTGAGTTTAATTCTAAGACTACTCATCTTAGAAATACAAGCAGAAACCGAACAAATCTGTTTTGACCGCACTTCAAATGCATCACATATTTGTGAAATGGAGCGACCAGGAAGCTCCTCGCTTGATTTCACCGAAAATGTCAGACATTTTTTAACGCAGAATTCCTATGCCATCCTCATTGACAGACGGACATATCTAACACAAATAATTTAATTTAATATTCGGTATTATTAGAGGGCTCGGCCGGGTTAATATTGGATAATTTGCATATCATTCCAGATGCGAGCTGACTGTCCCTAATTGTCGTCCGGTTAGAATTCTTGGTAGGCGCCCATCGAGAATTTCATCACACTCCGTAGAGGTTTTAAAAGCTCAGCTAGGCCAGCAGACTTCTGCACTCAAATAATTCCTGTGGGTCAGGTATCCAGATCTTTTCGCGCGGACCTCTTGGCAAATCATCAATTCGTATGTCAGCTTCGTCGTTCGCAAGGGGTTTCCGCAGCCGGTTCGGAGAACAAGCACCTTATTGGCAGTCTGCGTACACCAGATGTTACAACTTGTCAGAAAGCGGCCTTATCTCTGCAGTCTGCCCCCGTGCTTTCCAGAATATTCCGGCCAATGGCGTGCCAGTGTTGAGAGCGTTTCAGAACGTTCCTGCCGATGGCATGCTGGTCGCGGATTGATCATCGCGTGTGCGCTATTTTCCCTGCGAAAGTCTTGAATGTTCGACCAGCTATTGATTGGGCCGGACGCGTGAGCAAGGCCACCTGCACGTGCTCGGCGCTGCAGTGCACGCCGGTCGGCCGTCTAACTTCGTGCGCGTATCACGCCCGGGGGCTTGGTTAAACGCTTGGTCGAGTCCCCCTTTCGATTTCGACCGTGAGTCCACGCCGCTTGCCCTCTCCAAAACAAACGCATACCAGATGATGTAGAGTCAAAAATGATGCTTGCTTTTTCTATGCAAGTCACAACTTTTTCATACTTTACTACTCTTTTTATCTTTAACAGATGACGGAAATTTAAATTCTCAGGCGTATTCTGTAGCGCGAAGTCGGTTGAACTGCGCGAGCTAAATCACATGCAGTAGATGTGCTAACTCACGAAATGCTAACCCAAATCCTGAAATGCATCTTCGATTCAAAAAGAGTAGGGTAGTAATATTAACCACCATGGAGCATAATCCCATGATAATTCAGTTACTTCAAGGTGGCGACATTTGAAGGAACTCCTATCCAGCCGCCTGCAAAAAACTACCCTCTGTAAAAATGGTTACTAAATTACCACGAATTTTACTAATTGAATTTAGGTAGCCTCATAAATTGAAATATATCTCATAGAAATCATCCCATAAAAATATTCTTTTTGTACACATTCGGTGGCACATTAGGTCTTTTATAAATTTCCTACTTTAAGGAAGGGTGTAATTCGACTTTTGGCAGTTTCTAATCACAGGAATTTAAAAACCGTAAAATTCTCGTTCATAAAACCTCATATCTCTGCTGTTAATAATGTCGCTTTTAAAGTTTGCAATATGGCTCAAATCCATTGCTAAATTTTAAAAACCTATATAGTCTCATTTTAAAACTGTAGAGAAATGGATGGTTTTTCGTACACTAAAAATATACAAATTGCAGTTTTAAAATCCTAATCGCCAATGTGTCGGCAGGGATCCTTTCAATTTTTCGGGAAATAGAATCATTTTTTGAACATAAATTATAATTCTTCTTCAAGTATGAAACTTACAGAAGACGAAATTTGCCGCAAAATGCGTAAATGGATGAATATTTTTTATGCACGTTTTTATGAGGTACATTTAAATTTGTAAGGACATTTAAAGTCAACGAAAAACCTCGAGCTAAGTATCCATTTTTTACACAGTGTAGTTATTGCAGATGGCCGTGAATGCGTTCCTTTAAAGGCCCGCGTCGAAAACTTATGAACTTATCATGAGATCATACTATATGGTTACTAATATTACTGCCCTGCCTATGTGATATCTCAGTATACATGCGTGAGGTAAGTGAACATGTATTTCAGTTGCAAGCACAGTGTCATACCGACAGGTGTAAAATCAGTCGTTGTTGGTTCTTCTCCTTCGTCTGTAGTCATGTATGTTTCTGATGAAAAAAAAACAAAGAAAAGCCCTGTGAAGGTTGCATAAACAGGATTTATACAGAACTTAAAATGCTCGTTATTTTTTGGCTTTGAAAGATTAAATCAAAAGCAAAACATGCTACTGCCTTACCACTTTTTACTTGCCACCGACATTGCGCTGCAACACTTAGTTTGAGCGCAAATGTACTCTGTTGGCGGTGTTGAGTGACTCTCCAAAAACGCTTTAATCGTACCTTAATTACTACTTAATCTCCAGCGTTGGCTTCTGACCTTGCATCAGCATTATTCTTCTCGAGTGTTTCGCCTCTCTATACCCACCGTCCGCATCCTTTTGCACGTCGTCGAAGTGCGTCTTCGGAACATTCAGTGTTTTCACACAGCTTAGACCATACTTTCTGCAGTTTTTCGATGACAGTGATTTCATTAACTTCACGGCAGTCTATCGGCTGATTCTGCATATTCGCAAATCTACGTTCTGCGATCTGTCTGCTTATTCCCTATGACATTTGCGCACTGGCCCGAGCCTAATTATCTACACATTAGCTCTCGCCGTATTGTGCTGATTATTTGAGTTGAATTGCACACAACCTGGCCTTGCCCTTATGAGTGGTGTTTCTTCCCCTGTTATCCTATGTTCATCGGTGGTAAGCGACTAGGTATTTTTTATTATGTAAAAGCAAACGTCATCAAGTATGAAAAGGAAAGTTGGCCTATAACGTACTTGCTGTGGTCACATTGTCAAGTGCCGTAGATGTAAATATTTCCGTGGAATGATCTAAACGAGAAAACATTGAGGCTTGTTCAGCCCTGTCCACATAGGCCTGCATTGTAAGCAATTCTCCATCGTGACTATCGTCAGTGTGCTAGACAGTGCTGTCAACTGCGCTGTGGATGGAGGATACCTGTACGCTAGGGTGACAGAATACCCTGTTCTATATATATATATTCGAAAGAAATAAGCTCTTTGGGAAAGATAAACAGGTTTTATTGTAAAGTTTCGATCTTGGTTCCCCAAGTCGTCTTCAGACGTGAAGTAAGTGTGCAAAACAGTTAACATTTCAACACGCCGAAAAAATAGATTTTTGCCTTGTCACTCCTGCGGGTGTAATGTTCTGATTAACTAACGCCTTTTTCACTTTTCCTTGAGGCTGTTGTACACCGCATCCAATTCCACGTGTCGATTGATGCATGCGCTATCAGAATGGATGGTCTCTAAAAATTCACGGCCCTTTTTGGATGAGCAGACACCTACAATGCGGGTCCTGTCCCAGGCGAATTCGGTTCCCGTTTCCAACGTATGCATGGCAACTTGGGACAAGTGGTCGAGCGTTTTTACGGCCAAGTGATGTTCATGTATTCACGTGGAGGCTGATTTCTCAGTTTTACCACAGTAAACTGCATTACAGGTGTTGCATGGTATCTTATAGACGAATCCTTCTTTTCTAAATAGCCAACCCTATACTTAGGGTGTGCAAGCTGGTTACGAAGTGTAGTCGTCGGCTTGTGCGCCACATGTATTTGGTGCTTCCTCAAGTGTCTTTCAACTAGTTCGGACACGTTCTTAATGTACGGAAGTGTTCGCCAGTTTTTTTGTTTTAGGCGCCTGATCGGAACAATCTAGTTCCTTCTCTTTTTCTTTTAACTCCTGTCGTCACATGCATCGGTGTACAAAATATCTAGGATACCCATTCTGGGAAAACAGTTTGAACAAATACTTCAGTTCTGTTTGATATGTTTCGCTGTCGGTGCAGCGAGTTCTTGCTCGGTTAAGGAGGCTGTTCACGGCACTCGGTTTGTGAGAGATCGGGTGATTGTTCTCGTAATGCAAAAGAACTTCCGCGTAGGTTTCTTTGCGGTAAACCGAAGTATGAAATGTCGGGTCAGGCTTTCTCTTTACGAGGACATCAAGAAACGGGAGTTTGTTGTCAGCCTCCTTCTCGAGTGTGAATGTGATTCCTGGAAGTGTCGGGTTTATAATATTGTGGAGTATTTCCAGTTGATCACTTGTAACAATGACAAACGTGTCATCAACATATCGTACCCATAATTTGGGGTTAACCTGTGGTAAGGCGATAGCCTCTTATTTCTGCATCGTGATTTCTGCGAGAAAACCGGAGATGGGTGATCCCATAGGGGCTCCCTTCAGCTGTTGATAGTTTTCCTGTGCAAATGAAAAGCTCGTTTCTAGACAAAGGTCTAAGAGTTCTAACAAAGCAGATGCAGGGATATCCATATCGTAGTACTGGAGACGTTCCTCTGTATATTTTCTTGCTAAATCCAATGGTATGGAGGTGAACAGAGAAACGACATCGAAGGATACTATTATTTCATCTGCTGCGATTCTCAGTCCTTGTAATTTGTCTAGAAACTGGGTTGAATTATTGATTGATGTTTCACAATCCTTTGTCAACGAATAGAGTTTGTGGAATAGCCAGTTAGAAATCTTGTAATTAGGTGCACCGATTAACGATGCTATCGGTCGCAGTGGTATTTCAGGTTTGTGAATCTTAGGTAGTCCATAGATCTTTGCAATGGCTGGTTCACTTTGTCATAAGGATTTGGCAATATCTCCTGATATTTGCTTTTTTTCCTGTGAGACGTGTTAGAACTTTTTCAATGGCCGTACTCTGCGTTTTAGAAGGGTCCGTGGTAAGAAGTTTGTGGGGTGATCTATCCTTTAATAATGACAACATCTTTTCGTTGTAGTCTGCTTTGTTTAAAATCGCAGTTGATCCTCCTTTGTCCGCAGGAAGTATGATAATGCTTTCGTAACTTTTTAATGTTTTTAGTGCCTTTCTTTCTTCGTGCGATAGTACTGAAAAGGAATTTTGGTTCTTTAAGGCATGTACAGCGCTATTCAGGATAGTGAAACGTTCATCGTCCGTAATGTTTTCTACTAAATTTATAGACTCCAAGTTTGCAAGGAAATCTAGGTATTTCGCATCGGATAGATTAAATTTCCATTCTGATAGCGCATGCATCAATCGACACGTGGAATTAGATACGGTGTACAACAGCCTCATGGAAAAGTGGAAAAGGCGTTAGCCAATCAGAACATTACTCCAGCAGGAGTGACAAGGCTAAATCTATTTTTTCGGCGTGTTGAAATGTTAACTGTTTTGCACACTTACTTCACGTCTGAAGACGACTTGGGAAACCAAGATCGAAAATTTACAATAAATCTTGTTTATCTTCCCCAAGAGCTTATTTCTTTCGAATTATGATTCTTGGGATGCCTGTTTTCAATATATATATATATATATTATGATAGTGGGCGCTCACCGATCAGGTTACGGAACATGCTCGTTCCATATATATATATGTGTGTATTTATCAGTAATAAGTGTACATATCGCGTATTTTGTCGGAAATTAAGAAAATTATTAACGCCAGCAGTCATTAAGATGAGGCTGACGTTCATGCTTTTTCGTTGAAATTGCGCTGCAGACCGAATAGAGACTTCTATAACCTCTGTCTTACGCATATAAAGCATAACTAATCCTGAATCGTTGCGGAGAATCCTATAAGCCACTCGTTGTTGCGAAGACTAATTTTTATTTTTAAATATGCGCTCTTAAATTTCACTTGGCTTTTTGCCTGTAAGTATGTATTTTGCGGCCGTCTTCTCTGCTTTCTCGCCTGGACAGCTGATTTGCCATTGGGGCACATATTTCCTATGTTCTTATGGGCCACTTCCTTCCCTTCGCATACGTATAAATTCCTAAATGATGCAGAATCGATGATAAACCATGAACAAGTTTCCTTAAGGATATGTTTAACTGGAAGCAAATTGCCTTGAAATCACGCAAACTACGAATCACAAGCGATTTTTTACATTGCCGGTGATCATTTACGGTGTATCAGTTTACCCGCCTATCCAGTATATTTTTGTACACAAACGCCCTTGGGTTTTGATCTTTAAGTTAACCATTTTCCTAAAGGTTCAACCTGTCAACTTGGAGTACAGTTATCAAGCGAATCTTCTCATAATCGGTCCGCATATTTTGCGAGTGTCTGAGCTGAACCCACACAAATTCAGCCGAAGGGTTGGTAAATTTAAATTTATACTCATGCGCTACTTAGGGCCTGTTAGTAAACTGCGGGCGATACGTACAAATCCGCTACGTTCAGGAGGCATTATATCCCAGTGGGCACGTAGAATTTTGACTCGAACCTGAAATATCAGCTACGACAGTTTTTGCTGCGCGTTCACACGAAAAACCTCAGACATGGGTTCAAATACTTGCATGTAGACCTCTCCGATGCGCAGACACGCGCTTATACAACTTAATTACGTCACGAATGAAAATGAAAATGCTGCGTTATTTCACCGAGTTAATTTAGTATCAGTGATCAGTTCCCGGCTGCAGAGATTGCCTCAAATCATGTTTAGCGCACAAACCTAATGTTGGAATCTCTGAAAGTATAGAAATCTTTAAATTGTGCCCGAGACTGTCACGTCGTAGATTTTGATTGGCGCTCTTCCGTGCATAGGCACGTTCAGTTTTTCATATTAAAGCTCATTTTTTAACAAAATGTTAAAATTTTTAGACCAAAATGTCAATGACGATATAAAATAATGACCTTTGTAGATAGTAGACATTTATATGAAACATTGAAAATTGTTTCCAAATCTAGTAAACAGAAAAGAACGTACTTTTGCATTCTGATAAACTTTCTTTGTCCGGGGGTATTCTGAGACGCCCTTATTAATGGCAACATGAGACAATAATGGATTTAGACAATAACGGTATATGTATCTATGTTGTAAAGTGCCCTTCTCGGTTCGCAACAACTTACAGTCATGACTATCGAAATCCAACGTATCATTTTCGTCTTCTGAAGTTATAACAATGCAAATATGCTTCATGTTAAAATGGCAGGCGTTTCAAAATTAACACTTTAGGTCAAATCTATGCCTGTCCAATCAAATTTTTACTCTAAATAAAAATGCAAAACAAATTGACTGAAATTTTGACAATTTTTCATATAGACGATTATTATCCAAATATATTCTACGGATTTTTTATTTACGTCAATTCAGGACTACTGATAATGTTGTATGCTGGACCGTGACTTAAATTCGATTTATATCTAACTAAATACGAACACCGATATTTGCAAGTGTCAAGTACACCCTGAGCAATAAGTGAAAACGGCGTTCCAGAAAAAACAAACGCATATTCAACGTTCATTCTGACATCAACATAACAAATTATCCCCCAGTATTAGAGGTGTGCTACTTATTAGCTGAGTAGTGGCTTTCATGAGGTCATGAAATGTTACGCTGTACATCCTTTACCCCCGACATTTTGGGAGGTCTGCTACTTATTGTCATGGAACAGTGCTAAGCTTTGCATCGTTCACTTTCCTAAAAGCTTAAAATCAACGGCATAAATTGTAAATTTGGAAGTAAAGTTGTTAAGAACAAGGGACATCGTGCGTGTAACTGTTGGTGTGGGTAAGGTGGGTTTGTAAGAATAAAACGGGTAAGGACGATACTTGAGAACAACGATCTTAGCGTAACGATTACTGATGGTGCGGTCTCAAAACCATTTGTATGAAACACACTTTTAAAAATCACATTACCTAAGTAATGTGTAGTTGTATGCTCTGTATTGTAAAGTTCCAGATAAAGTAGTGAATGCACCTATCTTATGGAATGCCCCTTCTCTTTTGAACTTTGCCGTCGAGGAAATAGAACAATTCGGTTAATGGAAAAGTTACAATAAGGAAGCGGTTTTTAACCCCCGCACAATTCATAATGAAGCGCTCCGTAAGCCGTCTAAGATTCTCACGCTATAGTCTAGATATGATGACGTATTTAATGAACATTAGATATAAATTGCGCACGGACGGGAAATATTGGGGACAAGTACAATTCCAGACTGTTTGTGAAAAACTTCGATCTTTTATGCAAAGTAAGTATTATTCGGGTTACATAAGCAGTGGCTCTTTCCGAGTGGACGTTCACGAGGGTGGGATGCCAATAATAACTGTCTACTGTGGCAGTCATTGAGAAGCTAATCCTGTATTTCCTTACAGTAGATATCGTTAAAGAGTCAATAAAAGCACGCATGGATGATGGGAGAGATGAGGGTTTTCAGAGGCCAGGAGCTGGATCGGGAGTTTAAGGTGTCTGGTAGCTAGCTATGTTTTGTTTCGCCGCCGTAATGCGACGAGGCAGGGGGGGTGTGAACACTCATACTGGGTTCGCCATTGACCAGGGGAGCCTTAGCTCCTGTGCAAACGCCTTATGCGGACACAAGGTCATCTTTACTGAACACAGTTCTGCTTTTCACGTAGCGGGATTATGCTGTTCTGTACTTCCCCCGGGTCAACGTTAGGGCTCTCCCGGAAAAGGATCCGATTAGATGTATGATTACTACGTTAAATATGACGACATAAATCGGTTTACAGTATATGTGAAAAAATAAACAACCCTCCCCTGACTGCGGCAGCCAAAAACTGGATAGCATTTCAGTGGTCAAATAACTGTATTCGCAGCGAAAGGCATGAAGCTCTTTAACAACTAATATAAATTCTCAGGTGAAGTTTTTTTTTAAATTTCCATATTGCATCACGGTATTGTATCATAGTTAGATCTAATCAAGCTGCAGCAATATTTTCTTTCAATTGGGATAAATTTCAGCAGTCATAACTTATTAAAAGGACGTCCATCACTGGCAGAGAATAGTTGAGTATAAAAGCAAAAATGAAGTACACGCTTTGGCTATGTTCACTCTATCCGTGTATTATTCCTTTTGCTGCAAGCCATTTTTGAAAAATGAGTTGATAAACATGGTCGGGATTACTTCAAGCGCAAAATTTTGATTTTCTTTTGATTGAAGAATTGGCGTGTCAGAATCGAAACCCAGCCGTGCTTTTGTTAGACCCTTTCCGCCCTGCACAGCGCTTGCTTTCTCAAAAGCAAAGACTTTTTTGTTAAGGATCGCACGAATGTCTGTGTGGTTCTGCCTTAACTCAGGAGATACACTGACAGGATTCTCCCCAGTTATTTGCAAAAACACTACTTTGGCACATCTGCGCAATCAAATTTCTCCTTAAGCATCGCCTTGATTTATATGTATATATATTGAAAAAGGAGATGATAAGGCAAGCTCTAGGATGATGATTTATTTTTCTGACGTTTCATACGCATAATCGAGCGCATCATCGGAGATGGGAACTATGAGGACCACACGGTACAAATGGGTCCTTCTCGTTCACCCCTGATAGGGCCATCAAGCACTATCTTCAGTGAGCCTTCTGTGTCACTTAAGTGGTGGCTGCTGGCCTCGTATGGCGCCGGTTGACCGTCGCTGCGGTTGATGGAGTTGTCGTCTGTTTACCAGACTTCGAATATTTGCCTGTTTTCCGCCCGGCCGATCATTTAAGCACCGCCAAAGTCAGATTAATGGTAATTCCAGACTGTGCATAGCGATGTGTAAGCGTTTATCTTTTTGTTTTACAGCTAAGTTGTGGTCATGCATCTGCCTTTTTAGTCGTTTTTTGGTCAGGCCGCAGTAGTTACCCTGACAGTTTAGGTAGTTTACGCAGTAAATTGTGCCTAACATGTCCTCAGGAGGCAGCCTTGCCTTAGACTAGATAGTTAATCTGCAGATAGTGGCTTTCAACCGGTATCCAGCGCCTATATCCATATACTCAATAGGCAAAAAACTGCACTGGCAAGCCAACACATTATACGAATAGGTGTATCAGCAGCGCAGGTCGTTTCATCACGACGAACCCTTGGTGAATCCCGACCATCCAGTTAACAACCGAATTAGTTCAGTCGACGACCAGGTTAACTGATTAGATATAAATTATCATAGTGTACGTGTCTATACGGTAGCAATTCACACAAATCGTGCATGAAGTGATCTTTTTGATTTTCAGAGCCCTTTGCCAACCCAAAGTTTATGCAATTTTAGTGTGTTTATAATCATTTCGAGGGCGCACACGACAGAAGACCATACTCATTTTAAAGCAAAGTTACAACGTGAAAATATACTTCTCATAAACGTGAGGAAAATACTGCATATCTTACCTACGGGTGTCTGTGTAACTAAAGCAGAAAATAGGAAAGATGTCGGCAAATGTCGTAAAATGAGGGACATGACAGGCCTTCCTGTCACTTTCATGAACCCTTTTATTCGATTGAATATGATGAAGTCGAGTGAGCAGGAAGTACGCACATCGATTTCCAGGACTGCCTCGACATCCGGAACAAATATTGAAAAAAATGCTAACCAGCATTTCACTTCACAAAGCAGGAAGGAAAATTTTGAAAAATTGTTAGGAAATCCACGTTAATTAATCATAAGTTTACACATCACAAATACCGTGCACTTTTCGAAATCGTCATACCACCTATTAATGGGACTCTGTGCAATAATTTGTCATCTGACTCAATCTACAACGGTACCCATCTTGAAATCTAGCCTGTTCATTCATCTCTCCGTTAAGGAGAAAATGCATTTTAGGAAGTAATTCCAAGAAATCTCAAAAGTTCAAAATTGCAAACAATATTAAATTCCTTGCCTGTGAAAGGTTCTTCAGTCGTAGATATGTTCACTGAAAAATCAAATGCAATTTTCCCTTAAGTATGGGCATTGCGTAAGATGCTTCAGTATTGCCCTAGCTCACTCGTCGCGGTTCATTTACTGATTGCCATCTGGTTGATCTGGACAGCAGAAGGTGTAAGCATGCACGGGATGAATGCCGCCGCGGTAAAGGTGTTCAACGAAGCAAGACAACACAATTCTAAACGCTTGTTTGACTTGCACATGAGCGTTCATCTGCATGGCCATCCACATCGAAAACTACAAATTGCCTCTAATTTATCTCCGTACCTATTTAAGAACAAGTTCTACGAACATTAAGGAGGTAGGTAATATGTGAAGCACGTACGTGAACAATTCATTGATCCGATTTCGGATGGCGGGATTTTAAAGCGCCCTAAAGGAAAAAAGCTGTGGCTTCACAGAAAGAGTTTAAGTAACTAACAATAAAGTTGTCTGACACAGGTAAAGCCAAGGTTTAAATAAACAGTCGAATACCGAATATCACTTTTTGGCCAGAAACCTTTAACTTACACATGTCTTCCTCCTTGAGATAGTCATCTATATCGTCATCTTTAGTAAAGCGGAATGTCAATTAGCATGCTGTCTCCTAATGGTTCACAGTAAATGAGACCGGCAGTGCAGTACGTACCATATTCCGTTGAAGCATCCTCAGCTGTCTTTCGAGGGCCCCCTATGAGAATAAATGAAGATAAGCTATCTAATATGTAAGTGTGAATTGATTCCTGATAATACAAATATTTGGAATATTCCCCTCCAATCCAGCGACATTTGTAGACTTCCCTCACAACTCGGAGTTTCTGAAATGCACCAAGCGTATTCATACGCCGACTTTGGCTGCTGAATCTTCAACTTTGGATACCCGCTGAAAGTCATATATGCCACGTCCTACTATTTAATACTATCAGCTGTCCGAATGCTTCCTCAACAAACTGCCGTTCAGCGACCGCGTTTTCTCCGTGGTAGATTACAAAGTGAAATCCTTCATAGAGAACGTAGTTTTGCCACAAAATAATTTAATATACAGCCAACAAAATGACGGTCAGAAGATCACTGATCCACAATTTTGCGGCTACTCATATTTTGGCCTCAATGTCTAAACATCTAAAAGCACATAACGTCAGTTCCACTTCAGAACGCTAACAATACGCTTATTCAGTTTCTTAGGCATACGCTTATCCTTCCAAATAAGCAAGGACATCCACGTTTGTTCCATAGCCTGCATCGGTTGATCAATTAATTGGTAGGCGTGATTAAAGGTAGTTTCCAGACTTTCACAACTTTTTCACTAATGGGCCAGAGAGAGTGCCAGGTAGGTGTGTCCAAATGGCTGTTTCTTATAACCCCTATGTGCTCTCTATTGGTGTTCTTTTGAAACATCTTGACTCAACCGCCATAATGGAAATCAACTAGTTGCAGTTGAGGAGACTGTAACCGTGTGAATGACTGGTTACACCGCATTTGCCGTGACAGCATTAAGCCTAAGTTTATGTGCAGAATGCTACTCCCCATAACACCACACTGTCACCGGCAAACGATCGCCCACTATAGATGCCGCGCTCTCTACCCAAGTAATGCCATTTACAATCACGGTCGTCAAGACCGTGCTAAATAAATTTCAGTTAGTGTGACGTTCACAATATGACCTTCTAATGGTTCGCATTATATAAGATCGGCAGTACAGTACGCACCGTATTCGGTTAAAGTATTCACAATTGTTGTCCAAGGGCCATCTGTCAGAGACAAAGGGGGATAGTTACCCAGTAGACAAGTGTGTTTTGATTTCTGATATAAAATATTTAGAATATTCCCCTCAAGTTGGTTAAAACCCGTAGACTGCCCTGACTACCCGGGGATTGCTGATTTTACCTAGCGTAGTCATACGCCGAATTTGACTGTCGTCGCCTACGTGCGTGTTTTGCTTTCAAAAGTGGGCGTTAACGATGGGTGAGCGCCCCTTACCCGTGATCTTATTATTTTGTTTACAATTTTGTTGTCATTATGTTGAAAACCGCATGATTTATATCTAACTACTTAATGTCATCGGTTGTCCCAATTCATTAACTAAAAACCCCCGTTTAGCAATAGCGTCTTCGTAATGGGAGATTTTAATATTTCAATACAGATCGTCAACACCCGTAAACTGTCCACACGCTTACTGCGTGTATCCTCTTCAAACAGCTTGGCTCAATCGCCATAATGGCAAAAGACTGGCAGCATTGGAGAAGAGTGTAACATTGTGTATGCTTAGTTACACTACATCTGCCGTGGCAGTCCACCTCAAACATTGTACTCTTTCCACGGGTCATCTGGTCAATATTTGCCATCGTATAGGCCACTGAACTTATCAATCTATTCGTCAGAGGTCATTTCGTGCTACGGATCTATTTAGATAATGTAATCTTTGGCTCAACCACTTCCTTGATTGAAGACTTCTTATCTAGTTGATGTGCCAAACCTCGCTTGCTGGCGTTTCCTGCTGTCATTTAATTGCCAGATATGTTGCTGATAGTGTTCCTTCTCCCCTTGCACCTCCTCATTCCTCTTCCTCGTTTTTGCACGTTTCTCGTTCTCTCCTCCCTCGCTTACTCACAAAAAATTATAACGGAAAATACAAAAAAAACATTTTTGTTTTGTAAGGACTAATTTGGTGATGTCTTTTCGAGTACTGTGCATAATAATTGTAACGTATCTCAGTCAAGCCAGGATGGCAATGTTTCAATGAATCTATCTCTTTGGCCGATGGCAAAACCGCGTTTGACAAAAGGGAAATAATCTTAATAACAGTATCTTCTACTGAAGTTTAATGCAGTGCTAGAGGAAAATGTGTCCGATAGGAAAAAAGTGCAATATTGGACTTGTTAATCGCTATTTAACGGAAAAATCATGTCTTCTAAAAACCAGTTGCTGGAAAAAACGGTGTCTTTAGCGTTTTGAGAACTTTTAAATTTTAAATTATTTCCGACTCTTATCATTACTCCTATTCTACTTTAAGGGTTTACGGTCCATTGTCGGTATTTTTCATTATTCGGAAAGGACGAGCTCTTATATGCCACCGAGAAATTATCACATACGATGTATGTACTTTTTTAATGGATGTGAAATGTGTTCTATATCTCATAAAGGGCGTTAATAAATAAAGATATACGAGTTGTTAATGCATGGTTCACGTTTCTAAATAGCACACAAGTTCGGACTTTCGAAGACCGTAAGAAGCCTTTTTTCTCAGTACAAATAAAAGAATAGGTGGGGTCCTATTAAATAAGCCCAAGAAATAATCTTTAGGACATTTTTCCTAAAATGCATTTAAATCTATTAAAGCATCGAAAATTCGTGAGGAAAAATAGGTGAAAGCTTAGGAATAATTTTGTAGTGGAAACATTGTGCATATTAGACAAAAAAGTCTTAAATGTAGGCATCCTGGCGTAATTGGACGGTATTAGCATTAAAACTTCAGATAATCATTACTCCAACTTCATCCTAAAATCGTCTTATCGAAAAGACATTTGAAAACGTCAGGCGACACTAAGTGCACACTATGACCGTTTCGTTGAAATGTCTTCGCGTCACCCGACATGCTACCCCACAAACAGCAGAAGATGGATAGAAATATTCTCAATTGTGTCCGAACATTCCACATTATCTGTAAAACACTAGATGTAGCTTCGTGAGAGTATAAGTCGTCCCACATCACCTAGCCGTATATTCACATGATTGTCTATGGCAGGTAACCAGGTCATTACGCAGGCAGTGCTGATAATCGTTCAGGTGGCCCGGAAAATCTCGCCCAATGCCTCACTCGATTGCCCACACGGTACTGCTAATCATGGGTGCATTTCACTGCTTGCAGTAAGTGGGCTAACTCATGAAATGCCAACCAAAATTGCGAAATGCGTTATCGTTTTGCATGCAGTCGCAAAGGCGTTTATTCGAAAGCCGACATCCTGAGGTAATTGAAATACTAGAGAAGTATATTGAAGGCCGACTATTTTTACAAGCATACTTGATTAGTCTTTTATAAATGATAACGCATTTCGGAATTTCCCTTGAAATTATATGAGTAAGCCCACCTACTGTAGTTTCCATACACCAGTTCAAACTGCGTGAAAGACCACGTCTACCGTGAACCCCCGAGCAGACGCAGTGACCTTACGTGACTTCTTTGATAGATAACGATGAGTCTTGTAGCATCTATCGCGTCACTTCCCCATCCTGACCTGGGTCCGGTGTAGAGATATAGTCAAAAGAACGCAGGCTGGGAGAGCGTAGGAGGCTGAAATGGACAGCTCCGTACTTAGGAGTACCATCATACCCTCTGGTCCGGAACAAACATTTCACCAGTATTTTAATCAACAACAACAACATGTGTGACGGCTGGCGTTATGGGAACCACCTATAGGCCGGGAAGTGCCATAGAGCTCGCATTATGGAGGAACTATTACTGTCTGACTGTCGAACCACCAGTCGGCCGCCCCATGCAAACATACAGTAGGTGCCCTGCGAGTTCGAATTATCCTGTTACTTGACATCATTTCGAACCACGACTTTTGGCACACTGTGATAGCTACAAGAACTTCAGAATGTTCGTAGTGAAGAAAATGTGCTGAGTCATAGACCTCAGTCCTTGCTCCCATTCCCAGGCCTTAACTATTGTCAGAGTCGGTCAGTCATCTGGTGCTGTACTTATCCATCGGAGCATTCCAGAACTTCGATCGTCATCCAATCCCTCTGTCCATCGAACGCAACGCCAAAATCTCGTCTTGGTCAATATCCGTCACTTGCGTCCCTAGTGGCGTTCGTCGATATTGCGGGCAATCGATTTTTAAATGATGCCCAACCGATTAACGTCATCGTGTAAGTTGACGGTGACAATCGCTACAAAATGAACACAATTTGGCCTTTCTATCTTGTTTACTTGCCAATTTAGACCTTGAATGACTCTATAATATAATTTGACCAGTAGCATAAATTATGTGGTTCTACATCAACTTTCAAAAAAAATTTGACGGCATTATAAATGATCATTTCTGACTCTATTGCTGCAATGTTAGATCAAATGTAAAAGTAATTTAACTGACAGATATGGTATGCTTAAATTCCAGCGCACGTGTGACGTATTGTCTTTTAAATTCAACATTTGAAGAAGTATTTCGCAGGGCTAGAGACTTAAAACGCCCTCACACTCGTACGTTTCACATTCCATCATTATTATTTCGATTGAAATAGTCCTCCGTAAACAATATCCAAGCACCTCCTACTTGATTACTGAGAAAGCATTTGTTAACCGCCTTCTACGCATTAATATCTGGTAGGTCGTTTTTGCCAAATTCATGTAAAAGTGCCTTTAACTATATCTTGTCCCCTCACCTGCTTTTACTGGCATATGAAATATTTGTACAACTCTAACGCCTATAAAAATATAAACTCTGAAGATGACATTAAAAGGCATACCTGTGCTCATCTGGTCAGTTGTAGACGCGTTCACTAAAAGAATCAAATTTAAATATCCACGAAGTACAAAAATGGTAGAGGATGCGTAATTGGACCTCCCGCTCTTTGGTATGTTCAACAATTTGACGACAAATCGATTATTTTAAAGCACTTCAAGAGTCGCCTATAAAAAGACGCAGCCATAGCTGAAAACAAATTGGCTTACAAATATCTCATTATGCATGGTATATGACCTGACGGCTAACCAAATCAGTCATTACCAAGCATAATTACAGATTACTGATTGCGTACTTTCTTTGCGCCTCAAACAAACCTCTGCCAACTGAAAGGCCAATGCGGGTATGATAAATATTTATTTCAAACACTTACGTGGACAACTTTTGGACCAAATTTCAGAGAGCGGAACTTTGAAGCGCCCTGAAGGGGAAAAACGTTGTTTTTATGGACTGCAATTCGTATTTTAGGTTAAAACCGTTAGGGGTAAGAGCTACGGAGGTTTGATTAAGCATATTAGAATTAAGTGTCTATTTGTGACCAAGGACCGTACACTCACATTTATCCCCTTCCATGAGGTACTCGTCGATATCATCATCAACTTAAGCAAAACAAGATTTTAATTAGCATCCCATGGGTAAACACCCTGCAGCGCATCCTATTTCCAGCAGCCGTAAAAATGGCACATATCTTACTTTTGGAGCCAGCATAATTCGCCTCTTTGAGGCTTTGGCTTACTCTTGGGAATGACTACTTTTAAGAGGGAGCTCCAGTGTCCACTGAGAAAGTTAAACTGCTTTTCTTTCATTCGATAACATCCACGGAGTGTTTCGTCTTCTAGAGTATCTTTCCTCATTAAACTGTCTTAGTGAATTGTACTTTTTATTTCTTCTCATTTTAGTACAATCCATTTACAAATAAATGCAACTTGGGCATTTTATATCGAAAATGCTATTTTTTATCAAAAAACCGGAAGATCCATTCCAATGTTGCTTGTGCAGCTCTGTCGGAGTGCTTTCGCCGCTTGAAAAATTTTCCAAATGCAAAAACTTTTAACCTCTCTGTCTAATTAATAAGAGTAATTTGATCTCTAATTTTGACAAGATTCCTGGTAAGTTACATGTTTTATTAGCGTTGATTTTGTTTTTATTCACAAATATATAAAATTCCTTTCAACCTCTCCTGTTAACATGTTTAAGTAAGAAAATAAAAATATAACTATCTAACTTTTTATCTTACCCTTTTTCTTGTTGTCAGTTGTAACTCCCTTTCCTAAAGTGTCAGGCGTGCGAACACAACAAGTCAAGGTTTTTAAAGATATTTAAATTATTGTTTCAAATTGATCCACGTTTATACACCTTCAGGGCTTTCCTTTTGCAAATGCCGCTTATGAGCTGCACTTTATAGTCCTCATTATCTCAACATTGCCTGAGCCCTACATGGTTACTTATTAACTGTTTAGATGAGTTCCAGATTGTCTACAGGGACAGGCTATAGAATGTGTTTTAAAAACCCTAAGCACAAGTTTGAAAGCAGTCCAGACTAATTTAATTATAGAAAAAAAACGAACATTGTAAGGAGAATTGTTCTTCAAGTAAAACGTTGGTATAAACGCTATTTTCTATGAAGTGAGCCTAAAAAGAAATTTATTTATATTTTATCTGCAAAATATACCGTGCGCGGCCTTTTGCAGGCGGCCGAAAATAAGTTCCTTTGAAATCTGTCTTCCTGCGTGACTCAAATATTTTTTTGCTTATGTTGTAATGCACTCAGAATTGCAAGGCTATGTAATTATTTTTCTAATCTAAGAAATGTTTCAGAATTTTGTTTGATATTTCACAACGTAGGGCTGATATTTTAGGTTTACTTTTTAAAGGAGAGTGACGAAATTGGGACTCATTGAACTTTTGAGCACGTATATAATCAGTGACCGATCCCAGAAACAGTATGCGGAGTTTCTAAAATGCGTTTTTTTGATTAGGAAGTATGCAAACAGTGACCACATACGTGGCATTTTTATGAGCGCCTCGTGATTCCTTCTTAAACGCGTGGGGGATATTAAATTTTCTTTGCGCGGTTAGCATGCAACATTCCGGCGAATCCAAAAAAATTATGTGAATATACCTTTAGGATAGTCAATACTACGCTCGGCCTATGTAGTCTTCCCTAGTCGACGAAGGATTTCAGAATTTCGGCGTTTCACGAGATCAGTCACCATGGTTGATTTTAGTATATTCATGTTTATGATTTAACTTGCGTCGATTTTGTTCCAATTTTTTTTTGTACCATGGCGTTTTTAATGATAGTTGCTCCGTATGCAACAAGCTCTTAAGTCAATAAAATTATAAATTTGATTTGCCGTCTAGGTTTTTGGTTAACCCTTTAAAGCTCTGCACGCAAACATTAACCATAATCTTCTTAACCTCAACGCTATCCAGCACAAGCCAATATACCCGTCTCAGGAGTCAATGGATAAGAAATAAATGCGATCTCCGAGACACGATTTTTGCTTATCTAAGTTTTCAAATTTGCAATTGAACCATCATCAAAGACGACATAAGATGCAGGCACTTTGTATGCAAGGGTATGGCGTTTTATAGGACGCGATCGCATACATGCAAAACCAACGGTTCCTCTTTCTTCGCAAATTTTCGTCTTTAATGCGCCAAGTTCATGATGGCCAGCATTCGAGTCGTTAATCGCCGTGATGTTTACAGCCATTTTGGATGTTAGTGCGATAATTACACGGCCATCCGCCTAACTGATACTAGCGTTCGGAACATTGTTTGCCTGCGCCCTATCCGCGCGGTTAAATATTATGCCTAGGCTTAGTCACCACGCCGAATACGGAGGGACAGGACATCGAATTCGGCAACAGACTGGAAGCTATTTAACCAACCCAAACAATCCGCGGCTTGAAGTGTTGTTATCGGTCGCTAGCATTTCATTTACTTCAGACCCGCCCGTGTGACCAGCAGCTGCTGTTACTTCACAGCAATGTTACCGCGTGTTCGGTCAATCGTGTCGCGGACGATCATCAAATTTTAAAGGCCTAGCTGCCGTCGACGTCCACAGTACCAGATGCAATAACGGATTTCAAATATTCCATTCTGTATAAAAATTTGGTGACTTTTAACTACATTCCAGGAGGGAATCTAGTCTCCTACTGACCCTACGTTTTTTCTGATCTCTATTCTCCCAGCCCTAATGCTAGCAGTTAATTTGGCACTAACGCCGGCTCTCGTGGAATTAATTGAATGTCATCTCCAGCAGAGAAGGGTGAACTAATTTCGACACTCAGTTGAAACCCCCGCTCCTAACTAAGTCTATGTCACAGGTGGCGAAATAAATAAATGTCCCCACACGGCTTCCTATTACAATTTAGACTGGACAATATTCAAAAGGTATTAAGGATGAAAGTTCCTGAGACGTTACATTTAAACTCGGATGAGTGTGTAGCAATTATCGCCCTTAGAAACATATAAGCCTTCTAACATTTGTGAGAAAGAAGCGCACTCGGTCAATTTAATAAAATATATAAATTATTTTTGATCATTTTTAAAACGAGCGGACAGTAACAATTTCAGCATATTTTAAAAATTTATGTTGTTATATGTCCTTTAATCAATAATTCTCCTCATAAATCAGAGCTATTTTACCAAGAGCAGAAAAGTAATTGTTAAATCTTTTAACAAATTATTGTATTAGGAGGATATTCAGTAAGATTTGGCTGCAACTAATAAATAAAAAAATAGTCCCATTAACATTATTTAACAAAAGACCATTTTCCTTTGAAAAACAAAATTTTGAGCAATCTGTGCCAATCCAAATTCTTTAGATTTTAAAATTAGGGGGAAATTTAAAAGTTATTTACCGATAGGAACACAAAGTGAAAGTTGGAATTGCAGATCTTTTAAATACACATTAAAACTGGAAACATCCTGTCGCTCATCTGTCGATGCCCATCTAAAAACACTGCCATTCGTTCGAACTTGCCCAAAGACGGACGTATTTTGTAACGTATAATTTCTGCTATGCAACCTGCGTAAGTGCGCTTAAAATAATTACTTTATTTTTCAGATATGCATTTTTTGTGAATTCAAATGACTTTAAACATCAGTTTGTATTGTTTCTGATGAAACTATGCCTTACTTGAATGTCTAGCACTAGTGAACCTTAAATTTTCATTTAATAAAGAAGTATTCCGGCTTTTCTACTTTCTGACTTGCTTACCAAGAAGCCCCGTGAAAAGCAAAGTAATTGCCCATGTTGAGAGTTGTATTTTCGCAGTTGTCCGCATTCGACTTCAGCTGACAAAAAAGTAAATTATAGTGGTATAACATATACACCTTTTAATATGCGACATACAAGGAAACTAAAATACTTAGAACAAAATGCATTTCAACCCTACTGTAGGTTCTGTCACTTGATGACGGATTATGGTTCGTCTGGACGTTTGCCTTGTTCGCCAAGTTGAATCCCCTTATGAGGATACAGCAAAGAAAGTCTGCTATAAGGCGTCTGAGAAATAAATAAATCTCAGCCAATTGGCTAGGCCTGTGCCGTAACACGCTACAAAAAAACTCAGCTCCAAGGCTGGAGTCATGTGGTTTGCATAATCCAATCGCAGAGAAAGTAAGGAAGACAGTCGAAACAGTAGAAAACCCCGTCGAATCTGCCAGTCACGAAAACGCACAGGAGTTAGTAAGCGTGGAAAAAACCTTTCAGATATGGCATTTATTCGTAATTTGGTCTTTCGATGTTCTTAAAAGGTTGTACAACCAGAAATTTTTGTTTTTGCTGTAAAACAGTTATCTGTTGCAGCAGGATTCTCCAAAAACCTCCGATTCCTTTTATGCGACAGCAAAAGGGGTTTATTCGCCAACCTTAAAATACTGCAATGGGGTACGATGGGGAAAAAGAGGAGGTCAACACAAAAACGCTAATGCCAGATGGCTCTACCGCTTTCAGTATGAAAATCTTCGTTTAGTCGTCTACAGTTTCTCGCGAAAATTTCAGTTTTTGTCATAACCTTTGCAATTCGTCATTTGTTTCATTGATAAACACTTTACTCAAAAACCTGATTTCTGAAAACTTCGCAAGAATAGTCTGTTTAATAAAACAACTGGCATGAATATTAACAGAAGACCTAAACTTAATCTGTGAAAAATGACCACAAAATTCGGGAAACTGTACATGACCGACAGACGTAACCTGCTGGGGTTGCCCGCTATGTGTATGTGAACACACGGTAAATCTAAAACTACTCCCCAAACTCTTTCTCCCGACCAAAAGCGCAAATTTCTTAGGTGGAATGCTTAGGCAGCTCAGGCTAACTGGGGTTGCCTTCCCATCAAACAAATACCACCACATTCTGCGGAGCAACGATAGAGTGTAGGACCCCCAACTAACTTGTGCTAGCCTGTGGGTCGTTCCGTACGTTGAATAATGATAGAGGGGTTCTCACGGGAGAGATACCGCACGGAACGGGGAGTAGAAAGACAGAGAAAATACATAAATTTCTGCTGAAGGTGCAGTCCATGTAGTTAAGTCTTCGGGACATGACTTTTAGGGTTTAGACACGAACTTTCAACGGCCATTCAAGTTGAAGATAATCAACTACTGTGGGATGGCCATGCAAGGCCTACCCTTAAAAAACGTTGTACTACGAATACTGATACATCTTGATGGCAAAGATATTGTACCGTATTCACGACGTAGATGATACCTAAAGGCCCAGACACGTGTTTTGTCAATATTCTGCGACTGCGTGACACGGCTGTGAAGGGCTCGGCTCCTCAGAGGGTTCCTCAGCGTTATCTTTGCGGTTACTGAAATAATTCGCTTGATTCTTCTCTGGAGTTCACACATCATAAACAGCATAGTAAACGGTGTGTGACCCACCGAGCAGCCGAACACCATGCAGCTGCGACATGTAACCGCAGAACATCGGTGAAACATGCCTCAGCCCGTTTAGTTAATACCTGTTCAAAGTTGCAGACCTACATTTTCCTCAAATAAACTGAACTGAACTGTGTCACGAATATGGTACAATACCTTTAAATTTATAAGCGATCTTTGTAGGCATTCCGAGTTTTAGGATGTACTTTTGGCGTTTCCATCTACTTGGGATCCCACACGCTGTCTTTGCCATGTGTGGAATTCGGTAGCCACTTGAGGTTACTGAGCAGTCCTATTTGGGGATGGCATTGTTCACCCCATCATGGAAAAGGGGGTTGAATGCCCAAATACTATAATGATAAAACGCACTGACAATCAGCCGTAATCTCAGGGGTAGAGGACTGAATAGCTGCAGTTTCCTTCGTCATAGTTACCGTGCGATGCCATCATGCCTGCCATAGTGCATCTTTGATCGCCCCACTATCGTGATAACGCACCTCTATGGGAAGATATTTGCTCCCGTCGTTAGCACCTACGTATTCCAGTTTGCTAACATCTATGGTGAGAATAAGGAGTTCTACGAAGATCAGCACGCACGGAAATAAGCAAATGCAATCGTTGGCACAAAACTTGTCGCCTGGTAGGGAGGGCTTGCTCGGCATGAGATCGATGTCTGTGACGGCATTAGTTTTCGCCAATGCAGACCTGTGCGACCAGCACCTGTTTTCCGATGCGGAAGGCGGGAACGGGGATGGTCCTTCGCTAGCATCTGGAGTCTCCCATCGTCGCCTAAAGACTTATAAGCGCCTGCTATGCCATGAGCAGCAAACTTTGGTCCTCACAGCTTGGTATGTGCAGGCAGTACTCTGACAACCGGTGCCCTACCGGTAGATGTGTTTGCGCTCTCACTGGTCATACAGGTCGTGAACGTGACCTCCCAGTCATTCTCGTCCGTCCGACCAGTTGTGCTATTTCGTGGTTTGTCGAAATTCTGTTTAATTGGTGCGTGAACCTGGGAGTGTGGAGTGGAGCGCCAAGGCGCGGGCTCAGCCGCGCCATCCACCTGCCTCCATCCCCCTCTCCGGTCCTCTCGACTTTGTCTTGACGTCGGGCCCATGTGGGGGGGGGAGGAAGCACAGTAGACGCTGCGCAAGTTTGCGTTTACTACAAACTAAATCACCCGCACAAGTCATCGTACCTGCTTTATCTGACTGTGAATAGCACAGTAGACATTGTCAACAACGACGGTCGAACAGTAAATGTTTCTCCTCGGCCTCATCCTAGTTAGGAAACATGACCAAATTGATGTGGTCGCGCTTAACCCTTGTCACCGTCTTGTCATTTTCAGGATGATGCTCCAACTGAAACCTCGCAGAAAACTGATTCATAGTCTGCCATCAGGTGGGTTAAATACTACTACATTTAGTAGGCATAATACCGACCGAATTTTTAACGAATGCTTAAACGCGAAGCGAGAAAAATGTCAAATCTCGGAAACCCATATCAGCAGAGCCCGTCATTCTGCAAACATATGGTATGTTGTTCAGTTTGGGATCGTGTGACGTGTAAGTAGACCGATTGCTGACTTTTATAATTAACTGCATCCAGGCTCACCTTATGTTGTCTCGGGATTCTTCGTTATCGGTTCCTGTAATGGTTACTCCGAATGTTAATACTAAAATAGAGGTACTGGTAAAAAGACAAACCTATTCACTTGTTACCTGGCCTCATTTATAACAGGTATATCTCAAACAACGGCATAATGTTCGCCTATGTTGAGAGTAAATACACGAAAAAATTGGAAGTTATCTTTTGTATTCGCGTAAACTATCTTGGGCAGAGAAATTAACGTCTGCACACGGCAGATCGAAATATTTGGTAAGACTCTGATAGGAGAGGACTGGTAGTTTTCCCTGCCTGCACTAACGGAAAAGTAGATGGACGATGGTTTTTGACGTCACGCACGTGGAAAAATACAAGGGCAGAAAATTTCCAGGCGCGCTTATACGTTTTACGACGAAATCAACACAGATAACGGCAGTCTGCTGGAGAGGTTAACCAGTCCTTTTTTGCTACTGAATTTTCTCAATTTGGAAAAAGCACTTAGTGTATGTGGCTGTTGCCAGTTAATAAACGGTCACACCTCTAACCGTGGCAACGATTCCCGTCTATTTCTATCAATTTTCTGCAATATGCAATATTATATGTTGAATTCACTTAGAGTCCTTTAAAAAGGACAAAGCGGGTAGGCAAGAGTCTGGAATCAGGGAAAAATGTGTTTATTATAGTTTCCAATAGATACGATATAACTCCGAAATTGGTTTAAAAAGTATGGGTGAAATTAAAAATTTGTCTTAAATAAACCTTTGCTGTATTGAGCATTCGAGTTTGAAAGTGTAGATCTACGTCACGGACCAATTGCCTGGTACTGAAGCATCAACTGGATGAACGTTAACTGGCGGGAGCAATTACCGACGACGTCTCTCTTTTTATGAAAGCCTAATGCCTCGTTCAGCGCGGATACCTGCGCGGCATGCATGGACAGATTGCCTATTTTCACCGCCATCCCGCATTGTGGGTCCGCATTCAGCCGTCCTGATATTTTTATCTTCGGTTACTTGTAGGTGTGGGAGCAATGAATTGGATATTTGTCTTACCATTCTGCTACACTAAAATCTAATTCGCGCATTGCCTTCTGAAATGAAAAATCTTACGTTCCACACATTATGAGGCGTGTCTCTGCCTGTAGGCAGGTAATCTTACTGACGGAAATACAGTGAGTGACCAATCTCATGAAATGTCGACTGAAATTCTGGAATGCGTTTTCGATTAGGGAGGCGAACTCAGACGCGTTTGTGCCACTGATCATCTTGCGACATAATCCTATAATATTCCGAACTCGGCAGGATGTCAGCTTTTGAAACGCAATCGATAACAAGTGAGAAGATGATATGATTTTCGATCAAACGACTGAAATAAAGCATAATTTTTGCAAGTTTTCTATAACATATATATTCGAATTTGCAAGACCATCGAAAATTAATTGAAAGATGTATGCTACCTAAGAAGCTCCTTTCTATCGAGAACGGTTTCTACAGGGGTTGAAAAAGCTGACATCCGACCGAGTTCGAACTATTATGGGATTATGTCGCAAGATAATCAGCATCACAATCGCGCCGGAATACTCCTCCCCAATTTAGAACGCATTTCAGAATTTCAGCCGACATTTTATGAGATCGGTTCCTCACTGAAAGTGCTCTTCATTCTTCGCATACTTTCAGGAACCTGCTTTATGCCACTAATCCGACAAAAAAGCTCCTAAGTTGTGGTTAGTTTTGTTATGTAACCCCACCTGATGGACAAAATGTTGTTGGGGTTTATTCTAGGGGTTAGAGTTACGGGTTAAATTTAGGTGTCCGGTTAAGGATTAGGACAACCATTTATCAAACACTCCAAATACAACCGCGCATTCCTAAAAGCTTTTCTTTTGCATAAAACTGCTTGACCCCGTCGCCTGTGCATTCTTCGGATCAATCTGTAAAAACTCGTATTAACAATGGTCCGTTATCCCTGGTGGGGGGAGGGTTGTTTACTTCTAGTGGGGCTACGTAACCACATCTGACCATCTTATTCGTTCGCTCCTTGGTGCATTATCGTCAAGCAAGCAACAAGAACTCAGCGACCAGATATTTGGCCACTTACCCGCCAGATGTGGTTCGAATATGTTGGTCGGCTAAACCTAGGTAAAATATCATAAGGAATGAAACTGTCGCATAAGCAAAACATCCTGCCAAATGTCGATGAACTTTAACGGCATGGAACTGCTCAGTACGTAAATGCTCTGACACGCGTATTCTCAGTTGGCTGAACTTGTAGGTCAGGAAAACGCATACTTAAATGAAAATATTTGTCTCGACTTTGCAGTTGCGTAAACCCACCAACACACTTTCGTTATAAGCCGTAACTTAACGAAAATCTTCAAAAATAACAAATGTGCTCGTGACTATGTAAGCTACTGAGATTGTTCTCTAGGAGCATGCAAGAAGTTTGTTTGACTTCGGAACCATCCATTTATTTTGGACTCGTCCGTCGTAAGGATAAAAGCGGCAACAGTGCAAACAACAATAATAGGAGACATGAGCCAATTAAACATGAGTGCGCCAGCCCTGGAGGGGGCATCGCACGGCTCTGTATGCCAGCTCCGGATCGATATATCGACCGGCTGAGTTGTCATCTAGGGCCCAGGATACAATCAATCCGTGGCATATCTTGCCTCTAGTGTGGCGATTGCCCTCAAGGCTGCGAAGTTAAACTCCTAACTTGCAACTTTTTTGATTATTCATCAATTCGTCCCAAAGTCAGCCGCGAAATCTTTGAAGCCTAGGACATAAATCAGAACGCAGCCAATCGATGAGTCGATATGATGTTGACAGTCAGAGCCCTACGCAGTCACCTGTTTGCTAGCGTCCCTGATGTTTGTGCCGCCGCTTTCATCTCTGGATGTGGGTAGCTGCACGAGTTAAAAGAACTCAGACGAAGCGAGAAATGGTCCGGTAGTACATCGGCTTTATTCTTCCCTACTCATGGATATACTTGGAAGGCAAATATGTGTCCACGTTTTGCTGCAGTAATAACTCTTATGTTAAAAAGAAGAAATTCATTATAAGTAAAGCGGCGGATGCATTAATTTGAACTCGTGAAGTTATAAAATAACCCATTACCAAAAGTGACCAACTCGAACGAACGAAAATGCGTTTTTGTGAGTTAGGACGTTTGTGTGTACATCTGTGGTTAACAGCGCGTATTTTAAAGTCCATAAAAAGAATTTTATGATACTTCAATTCTTCTTTTACTACAAAAATGCATCTACACTCAAACGACAGGATCACTTGAGGGAATTTTATTCCCAAAGGAAGGGTATGATTCGCTTTAAAAACTTTTTAATTGTGAGATGTTTTAATACCCTGAAATGTCGCACCATAAAATGTCATGTCTCTGTATTTACCACTGTGGCTTGTAAAGTTAACAGTGTGGCTTAAATTCACCGCTTAATTTATGAACCCAATATGATCTTCTCCTAATGCCTTAGGGAAGTGTTTGGTTTTCCATACGCGGAAATTATACGGTTTGTAGATTTGGAACCCTAGACGCGATTGTAATGGCAAATCGGGTTCAAAAATACATCCTTCGTTCGAGGATAATATTGGAAGAAGACGTCATTTTATACTAAATGTGCAAAAGAATGAAAATTTTTATATATGTCTTCCGTGTGATATGATTGACTTTCTAAAAGCATTGAAAATCCGTGAGAAAAATGCATGCTACCTAAGCGTTCATTTTTCACAGAGTGTAGTTCCTGCACTCCGCCAAATAGTTCTTTCAAAATCCGGTATCCCGAGGTAACGAAATCGTGATAGAATTATGCTGCAAGATGATTGGTTTTACAAACCCACTTAATTAATCTTTTCGAAACGAAAACACATTTCGGAATTTCTTTTGATATTTCATGATTTAGCCCACCTACTGCCCATTTAACAGTAGCGTAGGAATTTACATAATAACGACACTGGACCTTCAGTCCCACCGTTGGTACGTCTGTCATGAAAAGAAGAGCCCTTCTTCTAATTCTTCCTAATATTCTTCGGCACCGTTTGCTGATAAGTTAACATTTTTTTATTTCGGTCAAATATGTCACTTCCCATCCTCAACTCTCTCGCTATTTGTTTGGATTATCAATTCCGTTATTGCGTAAGTTGAATCAGTACGCTTGAGAACATTTATCCCATGCCAAGCATATCACATCATCGGGTCCTGCTTTTGTCTGAATAAGGTTATGTACTAAGTGCTAATTTACAGACGGCCAAAGGTAATCCAACCCAGCCAATATGATCCAAATAGACTTAGAGCGGAACTTGAACAACTTGCCGGCGTTTGGACATATTTTGCGGATCGTTCTATAAAATACCAAAAACCTGCGAAAATTCTTGTGGTAGCAGCAATATCAGGCCTTTTGTCATCAACCCAGCAATAAATTCAACTCAAAATACGGGGACCTCGGGGAATAGCTAACCAATCTAATTTCGCCTCTCGGCCTCTTCCAACCTGAGAAAGACGCTTGCTGTTGACAACAGATGAAGGCATATGTCCATGACATTTCAACGCAAGTTGGTAAGTGATTACATAGACAATCGTATGTGAGCTGTATGCCGTGTTTGATTAAAAACATCGCTCCATGATTTGATTACTTTTAACGTACCCTGGGAATGTGAACTTACCTTCCGGTTTACAAAAGGCATATGTGCACCTACTACCTTAACAACGTTTCGAGTACAATATTTTAAAAAAACGTCAATTTAGGCCAAGCTTATTCCGCAACCTAAATAAAAAGATTGCATTAGAACGGTCAGTGAAATTCCATGACGAAGAGCGGGATATTTGCATGCCGAAAAATTCTAGATTTATTTGTTTTTTTAAGTCTATGTCGAGGAAAATTGGTTAAAACACGAAAATATAAAAACAGGTCGGACAAAATACTGCCATGCTCAAAATATCAACGGAGGTTACACAAATTAAGAGGTGAAGGTACGCCGCAGGTGTCTCAAATGTGCTTCTGAAAGTTTCGCAAACAAAATTTAAAATTTGAAATTCTAGAGGGCCGAGGCGTCTATCTGCTGTTAGCGCGGAATACCTGGGTGCGTCTGTTTTAGCGGACCGCATTAACCTACTCAGAAGATGGTAGCACATATGTGCGTGATGCGATAAACAAAATACCTTTGGCCTACACGAGGTGAAAGAACATCGCCATTTACGTTAGTGCGAGCTTTATGCCAATTTTTCATTTCTTTAAATCAGTAGTTCGCTTTTTGATCTGATCCAACGAAAAATACTCTCTCAGACTGATCCACCTTAACAGTTAGTTCAACCATAATGTTAAAAAATCACTTTCAGACCGTTTATGTACTAAGTCAAGAAAGGTGTCATTAAAAATAATAACCCCCACAATTAATACTCAAGTGCAGTCGAATTTAGAAGAACACACACATCTGAGCGAAAAGAAGCATTATTTATATCGATTTTATTGCAAACACCGATATTTCGAGGATTACAACATGACCCTGCTGCTTGCTTCCAAATGTGTCATGATAAGTATATTGCAAAGAGCTCATTTATTTTGCTAAAATCAAATTTATCACAGCAAGTGCACAACAGGGACGACGAAGATGATTCTACGATAAATTGAAGACCACATTGCCAAATATCTTAAATATTCGCAATACCCATCCTCGGCACTTTATCTAACGTCTGCACACAGTAGATTGAGATAAAATTTAAGACTAGGATAAACGAAGGAGGTTACTATTTCCTGTCAGACCATCGTAAAGGAACGGAACCTTAATTAGATATGTTTTGGAGACAATGAATTTGTGTAGATACAACCGCCGAAACGTTGCAGGCTCTAGGTCATGAACTGTGTACCGGAAATAACTCGGATTACGGTGGTCTGCGACAAACGTCAACCAGTCTATCTGCACTTCCGATTTTTATAAGATGGAAGAAAACACTCGCAGTTGTCGCGGAGATGCTTCTCCACGACAGACGACGGGCGCCTGTCATTATACTGTCGTATATAAAGCATTAACTTCTTTTAAATCTCTTCTATGTATGCCTTTTTTAATTTCCTTAAAGTAAATGGAATCAGCAAACGTCCTGAAGTCTGCGGCGTAATTAGCGCAGTGTGCTGGAGCAAAATTCGTCGGTTGCCCATCTGTTGAGTTCCGTCCGATAGACAATATCAGTAACGAACAAATTAAGATAAGACGCTGCACAGTCGTTGTTTAAATTAAAGCACGTATAACCAATGAGTGCTCAATGCACAATGTACTCACGGAACCCAGGTTAATATGCTCACAATGCTGTGGTAGGATTGTGCCAGCGCGGTAATGTGACTCCTCAATATAGACACTTTTAGATGCCACAGAGAGCTTGCAAAACCTCACGCTGTAGGGTAACGAAGGCATATTTGAAGTATAAAGTCCGAATACAGTAGATATGTTATCTCACGGAGTGTTGACTGACATTTCGAAAGGCGCTTTTGATTCATAGAGATTACTGTAGTCGGTTCTTAAAAATGATCATCGTGCAGCACAATGTAAAGATATTTCAGTTACTTTAGGATGTGGGCGTCCAAATGAGCTTTACGTGGGCCTTCCGCACAAAGTATATTTTGGAAAAAATGACTACATAGATAGCGTGTGATTTTCCCATTTATTTCCGTAGCCTGACATAAATTCAGATATACTTTACAGAATACATGCACAAAATTTTCTTTCTTTTGCTCGTTGAGTAGCGAATGTCGCCATCAATGTTTTTGTTTGAAAAACTGTACTTTTTGTTTTAAGACAGTTTTTAAATAGGGGTTTTTAAGACCAATGTTTGCGCTTCAATTGTTTTTTTTTTCATGCGTTCATATAGAAATGCATGATGTTTCTGCAAAAAAATATACAACTTGCATTTTTTAAATCCTGAATGCATGGTAACCGACAGCCTAGACTCAAAACTATTCGTAAATTGTGAAGGATGCTTAAAGTCGAGGGACACTATTTCTTTAGGTACAAAAGTAAATAAGACGTAAATATTTTCAAATAAGTAAAAGAAGCAATATTTAGGTAAAGGGTTTTAAAATATGTCCGAAGTCATAGGGGTAGTAAAATGCAAGCTTCACACTATGTATGCAGTCTCATTCCTTAGGTTATAGCTCAAGTAAACGATTGATAGGAAGCCCAGTCAACGGCTGGTTTTTTGATGTCACTGATATGTCTTATCATTATTCAAAATAACTGAACAAACTAACTGTAACTAATAGTACAGTTCTTCTAAAGCAATTTTTAGGAAATTGTAAAGAATTTATGAATATTATTCATCATTTCACGAGATAGCATATCTTTCGTTAATCAATGAAAATGATGTCGGCGGTGGCCATTTCAAACATTAATACTCAAACTCCGTCATTTTTAAATGGGACAAACGCCTTCGATCATCATGCAGGTATATTTACAACTCTTGTATTCCAAGTGTCAGAATGCCTTCATGTTTGTTGGGGATAATTTCCTAAAGTATTGTTTATTTTTGAGTCGTGGTAGGTAAAATGAAATTTATTTACCCTTGCCGTCATGTGAATATTCGTCACAGTAAATACCTAAGTCACTACTGACGTAAATGCCTACAGAGTAATTGTATATGTAATAACTTATAAGATATTGGGTCAGCGCTTTTTAGAAGCAAGGGAAACGACCGATATAGGGTAACGAAATCCAATCCTGTACACACAGAGGAAACACGTTCGGGCTCCGCACCTACTGTGGTCGAAGGTCGAGTGACGCTAGGCCCTCCTGCCCTCACCGCGTCCTGGCATTGACTGCGATTTGACCCACCCCTCCCTGACATCCCTACACTCCGCCGGCGTTTTAACACGAGGTTTGATCGATTTCTCTTATTAATGATATGTTTTCACTTCTAACCCGTTTTCATTATAATTCTACTGGGCTGAGGGGAATTTGCCGAAACCAACGTATGCTCACCACCCAATCTTCGGATTCAACATTTACCGAAATTGAGTTTTCTAAGTCCGAAATATAGTCATTCTTGAAGTATAAAACTGTAAGACGTAGCTGCCACCGGACTACCAAAAAAATAATCCGTGCATCTGTTCTATAATATATACCTGAATTTATGTTAGGTTTCGAAAATATATGGGAAAAATTTATGCTATGTATGTAGTCCTTTGTCGCAAAATGTACTTCATGAAGGCGGTCATAAAGAAACTCCACTAGAAGCTGGCATCCTGATGTGATTGGGATATCTTGACATTGTGATGCATGGTAATTGACATTACGAACCTACTAGAGTAATCTCTTTTGAAGTCAAAGCACACTTTAAAATTTGAGTTGATATTCGATAACAAAGCATATTTACTGTATTATAATTAAGGACCCGTTTGGGTCAGTCGGAGGAACTTTCGGAATGAAACGACACCGACGGCGGTTGTTCCATTTTATAGGTGCCGTGTGCAAATAATCTGCAAAGAATGTCCGGCATTGCGACTGCCGCATTATTTCTCACATATGTGTTGAGGTACCGGTTGCATAGCCGTACATATATCCACAGTTGGTTGCACAGCAATTCGCGGACGTTTTTACCAGCTTTCTGTTGACTTCGCCTCAAAACTGGTCCCTAACTGGCCAGCACAATCACCGAGTTTCTTGTTGGAAAGCGACAGAGTGCGTATTTCTTATATTGGCTTTGAGACCTATTTCACTCAGGCGGTTTTAGATATATTTATTCTAAGTTATAAACTCCCGAAATACTTTATGTTTAAGGCTAAACAGTATGGTGTAAATATATGAATACTTAGAACTCGAAAATTGCTTAAACTAGTGACTACGGAGGACTTTTACAAACGACGTCTGGGGTGCAAAGAAGAAACCCAAAGCATTAGATTTGACAAATAATTGTTGCCTTTATCAAGTTCATGCGTCTTGTAAAAATGTATGCCAAATGGATTGCGTGAAGTTTTCGAATGTGAATATACGACAAGGACAATGTTGTTGATGTTTCGCAGTTTGCGATCATAAATACAATGGAACTGTTTGGTGAGATCGCTAGAATAACATAACTCTCCTCCACCTGAATTTCTTTAAAACTATTTGCAGAAATGCAGTAAAAATCTACATGTCTGCTTGTGTGTAATGATAAAATAAATTTCGCCTACCCCATGCCGTAATTGTAGATTACAAATTCATTGTAGGCCATCCAAATATTGCTATTTTAATCTTGTTTAAACCTTTTTTCACTTGGAAGGCCTATCTTCCCTTGTGTAAATGACGCCAAAATCATGAAGATTTAACTTTTTTCCCAAACGCAACAATAGGATGCTGTTTGGTTTCCGAAACCTATCATTCAATCTGCTAAGGATACTCTTGTCCGCACACACACATGCCAGGTTCGTGTAGCCAAAAGTAGATAAATAATCCTCTGTGCTGTTTAGTATGGTCCCGTGTTTAAACCGAATTCAGACAAGTGTAGCGCGACTTAAGCGCTTGTAATCTTTTGTCTTAATAGTCTACCTGGAAGGTATTTACTTGTGCAGGGAACCGCAAGAGTGCGACCTCTGTTTTACTGATTTTTCGTATAAATAAAATATATATAAGTTGACGCTGTAGCCTGAATTGCAGGAATACTTCTTACTTAACCTTTTGCATCCTGAAAAGGATGCTGAGAGCCTATTGGTGAATGAAATGTCTTCAATCTTGAAACTAAATGCCATTGGCTATTCCAAATTCTTTATTTCAGTCGTTTCGGAATCGCCGCTCGGATGCGTGCAGGTATTGATTTTCAAACACTTTAATGATATTTGGTCACTCACTCTTTAACTTTTCTCCATAGCGATACCCTTTCTGTAAGATTTCATAAACATCTATATTTCAATCGTCATTTATGTTCCTACCACACACCTCAACCTTCAGTCTGCTTTTTCACACATGCCTACATTCTTCATCTTATTGATTCAGCTCTCTTGTTATCTTCCCTGTATCTTTTAAAAAATGTAAATTTTAAAACGAGATAACTTTTTTATCATACAACGACATCTCAAAATGATCAGACAGCTTGCTGGTCAAATTCTGGAAGATTTTCCCATCCCCTACATTCTGAACTAATCTCTGCGAAGTCTTCCCGCTCTATCCACCGTGGCTGTCGATTTGTCTCTTGTCGTACATCGGCATTTCGGCATTCTGTACTGCCATTCCTAGTACGAT
>CACRXP010000838.1:31020-92719 GCA_902702965.1 Spirometra erinaceieuropaei
TCAAGGTCGCACTCGCTCCCCCCGGTAGTTAAGCCCCTGGTAACTTGTTAACGATTGGATAAGAAACATGCGAATGGTCATTCCGAAATTTAACGTGCCCTAGAGTAAACAGAACAATAACCAGATATCTAGGCCAATGGATGGAAGGCGCGAGCAGAAGTAGGAAATCACAGCGAAGGTCGAGTTTCCTAGAATGCGTATGTGAGGGGGCAGACGCAACAAAAGATGGAAAAGTTAATGGCCAGATAAGACTGGTGCTGAGGAAGGGGTTGTATAATTCATGTACGAGCTACTGATTAAAAAATACATTCCTGAATTAAAACAGGTTGACTGCGATCACGAACAGTATACAAGTTACTATCGAGCTGGAACTTGTAAGAACATGGAAGTTTTAAAGTTGCAAAAATGCCCATAGCAGTATTCAGAAGACGAGTTGATGAAAACACGTTATTTTCGGCAAATTCTATTCAGGCCAGTACATTTAGGTGGGAATACGGCACAGTCAGACATGCCAGTGATTGAAAAGTCGATTAAAGTTTCTCTTAAAATAAATGCAGGGTGAGATCGAAAGGGCGTTGAAAGCTGCATTTGATTAGTTAGCCTTTGACCATGGGAAGCGCAGAACCTGAATGAAGTTTTTCTAGGCGCATGAGGTCGGTTTCCGTAACCTGATTTCGGCCACTTCTGCAGTTGCTAACAGGCGCTGGCCCAGGAGCTTAGGATAGCTCGAGGGACCTTGTAAATCACATGAAAAGTTTCATCGGGGTCCACACGATTCCACCAGCCAACTGCATATGCAAGAATGGCGCTGTTTATTCCCCTAGTTTCGCCTTTTGCCACCTATGCGGAGAAGTGTGCTCGTATTCTTTTGGATTGAATTTTATAGGAAAGGGGTCCAGTCAAACAGTAGACCAAAGAACTAAAGTACTTTAATGAACCACCGACGGTCAACTGCAAAATAAACCGTGCTGCGGTCAAAAAGTTGGCTTCGGTACCACCATATTGACTTGACCTCATATTAAGGGTTCCTACTCAAATAAGGAGCGTCGCGATGCAAAGCTTTTCTGCACAGGATGATAGCAGTTTTTTAGGCTAAGACTAACACTGCATCTAGTTTTACGTTCCAAGCAAGGTATTTAATGCGTTGCACCTAGTTGTCTCACTAAACTGGTATGGACTGAAAAACTAGGTCCCGGAGCCATGTTAGACATCAGGTGCCCCAACTAATATGATTGGTACGCTCTTCATTCGGAGATGAGGGGGCAAAACATGCACATCCGTTCATTCAGTGGAAACGTCTGTGAGAGCTACGCAGTCTTTTTGAAGGCAGTTTTCTCGTTGTTTTCTTAAAATTCTCATCGTTCGTCCGTAGGGCAGGTATCAGTTCATTATTTTCACTTTGCCGACGGTTCTTCGAAACAAGCTGAATGCAAGGAGTGCAAACTCTGATGTTAATTTCCAGAATATTATGCTAGAACCAAGACAGCTTTCGAAGTATACCATCAAAGATGCACCCACTGGTTCGAAGAACGAAACACCCTGTGAAAAAAACGAATGCTGGTTTAAACAGCGGAGTCGAAATAATCAGACGTATCCTAGAGAATACTTAATTTGAAAAGAGTGGAATGGTATCCTCTTCTTCAACAGTCAGCTACAAAGCAACATAAATATAGAAAAGGGGATGCGTAATAGAACGCAACCTAAGCAGCTCGTGCCTATCGCACGTTACATTTCTTGGGGGAAAGAAATCAAAACGGTGTGCAGAGACTCGCCAGTCAGAGGGGTTTCTCGAATGGATAGCCTGTGTGAGTAAGCGAGCCTTGACAGGCGCATTGGTCTATTAAATAAAATTATTCAGCCCGCGATGCTTAAGGTATTTTAGGATCGGACATCACTCAGCTGACTTACCAGTATCATTTATTCTTAAACACCCTTTAAAACTGTTGGTTTGTCGGTAAAAAGTCAGACACTTTTTCAAGATGACTCAGGATCAAAAATTTAACATGATGTACTTTAGTCATGTATAAGAATGACAGAGTCAGGAATTAGAGAATGGGTCCAAGATTCTGTTACAAATATAATATCAGGCGTCATTTTGATTTGGGCCATCTTGTTTCTAACTGACCTGGCATTCAATAATATAATATCTAATGTGTTTCGAACAGCTATGCCATTGTCGACGGTATTTAAAAAAAATTGGAGGCGGATATGGAAGCTGTGAATTAATGATGCTTGGAGAATAAGTACCAGTTACTCTAGGGTTATTCACGTACGGGGAGCCAGCAAGAGAAGGCTGGGCATAAGACCTAAACGGTGTGGGAATATAGTTTTCGGGCATTGGAATGCAAGGGGAGTTAGGACAAGTATAGGCTTGTTGGTGGTTAAACTGTAGAGGAGGGGAAAGAGGGAGGGAGCCTAGAATGAAGGTAGAGGCTGATGGGGTGGGGGTATGCAGCGATAAGAGTAAAAGGGGTGGGAAACCATGTCTAGGTTGGAAGTCAAAGGAGTCAGGTTGACTTACCTGAGAGCAATTGGCCTTAAGTGGTGGGAAGCCTGAACTAGGTTGAAGGATAAATGACTTGGGCAATTCACGTGTGAATTATTTACTGGATATAAAGTAGGGTTTTGGTAAGTGTCCGGTACGCAGGACAGATAATTATTTGGGGTTATAATTGGAGCTGCGGGTTTGTAGACGAGCTGGGCTGTAAAGGTTTGGTAGATCTAAGAGGAGGCGGCGAACCCCTAAATGGAACTGTACTAACTTTATTTTGGGTCGGAGTCTGATTCAGTTTTGGAGTCTCACCGTTCCGACGCCAAGCCATGGGTGACTTAACTGTAGAGCTTGCAGCACCTATTTGAACAAGGGAAGTTGTCAGTCTAGCTGATGTAGACGGATTTTTATGTGCCCAGCGGGGCTATCCGGAGGACACGAAACGACAAATGGGGTTGCTGGTCTCAAAGCGGTCTGTGCCCGATCGCGTCTGTGTTCCTCTCTCTTGTCATTTCGAGGCGCATAATACCATTTGCTTAAGGAAGCTTTGTCTAGACGAATTACATTTTGAATCTCTTGCTAAATAGCCAACGCAGGCCAGTCTCGTTCGACCCTCATATATTCTCTTCCATGAGCTGCAGATTTTTCTCCTTAAAAGTTAACCAATTCATACTCATATAGTTTTCATTAGAAAATTTTTCGTGCTCGCTGATCGTTTTTTTCACGTGCATGTCTGTTCTACAAACGGAAGGTGAATAAGTTACAGAGTCTGTGCACTTGCTGTTCAACTTACTTGAAAATATATATTTACCTACTCTGACGAGACACTCAGAGGTCGCTTAATAAAATTATTTGTTTAGTTACGCAACGCCCACACTCGATCACGAGTGGCGTATTTCAAGGCACGGTTCTGGGTCCGCTACTCTTCCTTCCTAGCATCAATGATATTTCGACTATACTCGGAAATTCACAAACTTTTACTTATGCCGATGACCTCAAGTGTGTTTACTCATATTCTAAGGACACCGCAAATGTTTATTTTGAAATAATTAACGCCGATTTACTACGCTTAAGCAGATGGGGTTCAACATGGCAAATGGACTTTTCATCATTTAAGTGTAGTTTCATGTCTTTTGGTCCTGCCAGACTTCCTGGTCCCATAATTTTTCAGAATAACCCACTCTCAGAAAGCTTCACCATAAAGGACCTAGGTTTAAGTTTTCCAACTAAGTTTCCTTTATCACCTCATGCAGATAGAATATCTGCCAAAGACGCGCAAATATGTGGATTCATAACACATAATTTTTTCCTTCCGGAAATGAAGCTAAGACTTTATCAAATATTTGTTTTTCCAGTCCTCGAATACTGCTGTCCTTTCTTTGGTTTAATGAACGCCTGCGACCGTTATAAGATCGAAAATGTTCAGAGGGTTTTCACTGGAAACTGTTCTCTCACGTCGCATCCGGTACTCCTTATACTCAGAGATGCCAACTGGCAAACATTAAGTTTTTGTGGGTTAGAAGACTGGAAGCTGGCCTTTGCTTCCTTTTTCGCATTAACTCTAGCTCCAATCTTCGGCTCATTGACACTCCCACTCCGAGAGATCGGCCTTATGTCATGCACAACTCCTCCATGGTGATTCCGCCGCCTCTTTGCACTACATCTAAGCGCTCCCTCTTTCTTGCTTCCAAATATGCCTTCCTTTGGAATAATCTTCCGCCAGAAATTAGGTCATCGCGTATGTTATCGGTGTTCAAATCTACATTACGCAATCGCCTTTCACAGGAATGTATAAAGTCACAGTTGATCGTTCCATTCCCGAACACTCGAATTCTTGAGCTTGAAAAGGGTCCTCCCGTGATTTACTGGTAGATCACTTGGAAACCGTCTTTTATTTATTTACAACCCACTGTATTGAATTGGTTAGTAAGTCCACTGCTATATCTCCTCCCCCATAACGACGATTTTCGCGGTTCTTGATGTCATCTCCCGTATTTCGACCTCAAGCGGTCTGTCAACGCTCACGGCGGAACCCTCAGTATTCGCCGTCTGCTAGTAGTTTGGTCGTACCTCCCTTCCCCACTCCTCGGTTTGGCTCGAAACGTACTGTCGCCGATCGCGTCTGGGTTCCTCTGGTCTGACCTCTTTAACGCGAATAGCCTCATCCGGCGTATCAGTCCTGCCCTGACGATGTCCGTTCTGAATCCCCTATACACTACTGCATGCAGCCCAATCCCGTCTGACCCACATACTTACCCTTTCGTGAGTTACATTTATTTATGCCCTGGCGATGTCTGTTTGGAATCCGTTATACACTTCCACACGCAAACCAACCCTGTCGGCATTCTTCTCCTTTCATGAGCAACAATTTTTCTCCTTAAAACTTAACCCAATCTCATTAATTTTGTTTATTCGATAATGGAGTTTTTCTCTGCCCTCTAATCATTTTTCTTATCAGACTGCTTGTTCAAAAAGCATGAGTTGAATACTGAACAGACTCTGTCTACCTGTTCTAAAATTCATATGAAAAGTTATTTTTGCTAATAATAATAATAATAATAATAATAACTGTATTTAATGCTAGTTTACATGCATTGTCAGGGAAGCGTTAAACACAAATCCGACCAGCAGTGAAAAAACTCCCGTTAAAACGGAATAAAAATGAAGTTTATGGTGGTTTTTATAATTTAAAGGGTTCAGGAGAAAAAAAATCTGCTGCCCTTGAAATGACGATAGTCGGGAAATAGATGGGTAGAACTACCTCGGGTACTTTTAGTCGCCATTTCTTTTCGGGAAGTTGGGACTGGACCAAACAGAAGCGCCGAAGAACAGCTGCCGCTGTTGGCTAAAGAAATTTTCCCTGGTGAGACTGGCCATAGATTTCAGAGACCACAAACGGCATCGCTACGGTAAAGTCGATCAGTGGATTCAGCAAATAAAATTTGTGGAGTCTTTCTGAATACAAAACAACTATTAATAGTTCTCTTAAACAAGGGATAATTTTGCAGAATTTTTAAATTTCTTGGTTATCTATTCCAAATAGCAATTGTGTTAACAGAGAACGGCCAACGATAATTAACGGTACTTTCCAGAGGAAGAAATAAAAAGATCTCACGGTAGCTGTTACGTCGGTGGTGGACAAAATGTTTAAAAGTAGTGGGCGGGTTAAAGGTGCGATTATATAAAAGTTTAAATAGTAAAAATAGTCTCTTAAGTAATCTACGAAACCACAATGCATCAAGGCCTGCAAGTTGACAACGTTCTTAGTACGACAAATTCCGGTGCTCCGGGGCTAAAGCTCCTTTTGTAAAAAGGTGTTGGACGGATTCTATCTCCTTCCGCTCAGCAGCACGCATGAGGCTAAATAAAAACGAACAGTATTTCAGGCAAGGTCGAACGTATATGTTATAAATGAGCATTCTAATATTGATAGTTTTAAAGGTTCGGAGGATAAACCCGGTCTTTCTACGTGCTCTGGAGACCATCAGAGCGCAGTGCTTCAAAAGATTGAGGCTCTTGGTGTATGATACTCCCAGATCCTTAATAACCCCAGACACGCTTATGGCGTGACCGTCAATACGTAGTTGAGGTTGGCAGTCGTCGCCAACCACCATGACTGGGCATTTGTGCCAAGAAAGAGAAAGGCGCCCTGTGCGACACCACTGGGCAAAGGCGTATGGGTCGCTCTTTAGGAGGTCAGTCAGGATGTCACGATCGGCCGGCTTATACCTGTATGCAACATCGGCATACATGAAGAGCTTACCATTCTGAAATTAATCTAGTACATCATTAACATCAAGGCAAAATAAAAGCGGGTCGAGTACACTACCCTGAATGACTCTACTCCTCACACATGTGGGGTTGTAGAGAGTGTTGGGGATCTTAACTCGTTGTGTGCGAGCGCCCAGGTAAGAGAATAGCAAGTTCAGAAATTTGTCACCTATTTCAAAAGATGACAGTTTCAAGAGAAGAAGAAGAAGAAGAGCATGGTCAACATAATTAAAAGCCTTAGCGAAGTCAAAATGGACTGTGTGAAATGCACAACAATCCTCCCTAGATTGCAGAACATGGTCAAAGAAATAGAGCTGACAGGTGTCACAAGACCGAGCGCTCAACAGGTTATTCTCTGTTAAGTGACATATCATCTTTGACCAATGTTTCTAAGACCTTTGAACCTGTGTGGAGAGTGTATATGGGCCAAAAGTCATCAAATGACGTAGATTGGCCATGCTTGGGAATGGGCAAAATGTGTGATTCCATCCACAAAGTAGCATACTTTCCATTTTCAAGTGCGAGATTAAATGTCTTGCATAAAAGGGATGGGAAAATCGTATTTTCATCGGCTTTTGAAGTGCTTACTGGGACGCAATCAGGTCCAGGGCTATGAGCTTGACGAAAACGCCGAATCGCTACAGTCACATCCCACAGAGTGAAAGTTATAGTTTCTAGAAACTGCCCCGGTCAATGGCTGGATGGTCGGAAGCGGAGTGGTCGAGTCTTCAATGAACGTTTTTGACAGGAAATCATTGAAGCTATCAGCGCTTAACTGGGCATCAACTATGGGATTTCCGAGAGCGTCTCGGAGGATGGGATGCTGCGTCTTTCTATGAGTTCTTATTTTTCTGGAGAAAAGTTTCGAGTCATTTAACGAATGGTTTTCGGTAAACTGGACCTCTTCGGCTAGCTGTTTCTCTTCCGACAATCTCTTAGCTCGATCAAAAATATCATCAATCAAGGGCAGAACGGAAACGTCGTTCTGAAGCCGGAATCGACGAAGAAGTCTGCGCAACTTGAGGCGAAAGGGTAAGGATAGGAAAACCTCATCCCCAACATTTATAATTTTCTTACGGAGGATAGACGAGAAATGAGCGGATCCAAAATTTTGTACAGTTTTGCAGTGCAAACATTGACATCCGAACTAAGGAAGAAATCAGTCCAGTCGTAGTAATAAAGTTGTGCTAGTAATTAGGTCGAACGAGTTGATCGGAAATCGCGGAAAAAGCCATAATTTGGGGATATCGTCTTGTCAGCCTCGAGTTCCAACGTTGGAACAACTATGTCATGGTCTGAGCCCCCAAGTCAGCCTTGGGATGACACTGACAAAGACATGCAGACTCTATAGAAAATTAAGTCAATTATGCTTGATCCTCGGGTGGGAAAATCGCCGAACCGACTCCAAATCCCAATGTCCACAGCCTCAAGAACGTTTTCGAACATTCTGGGGCCTGAAAGCGGAGACCAGAGGACTTCAAGAAGATTGAGGTCACCGGCAACCAATTGATACTTAAAGCTTAAGTCGGCCGCAACATGAAATGCCAGTGAGAGTAAACGATCAAAATTGTCTTTGGCGTTGGGAGGGCGATAGACACAGCCAACGAGTAAGGAGAACTCATTTTTTAGTGCAACCTGGAGCCAGCGCTTGCCTTCTACTGCGGAAAAATACGGGACTTCTAGCGGCAGAAATTTAAGTGTTTGCTTAACGTAGACGCCACTGCCCCTATCACGGCTGTCTTGCCTATCATTTCGAATGCAATTATGGCCTAGAAGCTAGAGTTCGGCGTCAGCTACGGAAGCTGGTGCCCATGTCTCAGTTATTAAATCAATATCTTGGCAATGGATGAACACCAGAGTCTGAAGCAAAGGCATCTTATTTATAAGGGATGTTGCATTTAGAACAAAGAGTTTGAGGGGAAGGGCTGTGTGTTTCTGAGGGAGGTGGGCTACGTCGTCCAGTGCTTGGCTGCCCGCGGAACACACGGTCCGGATGCACCCATCCGGTTCTGCAAAAATGTTTTTGGCATGAAAAGATTCTGACGTGGATAAAAAGTGGTAGGACTTGGGGGAGGAAATGACGGGCAGGGAAGCTGGTAAGCATTGTTAGCTAACTCAGTTTAGGGTGCAAATCCATAGCGGGACTGCCAGCGTATTCGGCTTGACCGCTGTGATATGAGTTTTGGGGGTAGTTGGATACACGCTGTAATTGGGGTCGTGGTGCTTGAAGCAGTGGCACACCAGCTTGCCTCTATATAATCCATGCTAAAAATCAGAAAGCAAATGGCTTTGTTCTGGGAACTGCATTAATTTTTTTCAAGTATTTTCTCTAAAATTCTGCAGCAAACGAGTATGAGGCGGATTGTTCAGTGATTGCTTGCGGAGACTCGACTTCCATCCTTACGTAGAGAAATAATCTACGCAGATTTCCAGACAGCTGGTAGCTATTCGACCTTAGTGGATGTAAGGAAAAGCTTAGAGGGTGATTTTGCCAACTCCTCTGCGAGTTCCTTTAAAGCCTTCTCCGGTACTCTAACGGGACCCGGTTCCATTAACTCCAGCAGCTTCTTTAGAATAATCGTTTCGGTGCACTGAATGGTCTCGATTATTGTGGCTTCTAAGAAATCACTCTCATGAGATTTGAATCCAACTCTCCTAGCGAGGAGAGACTTAAGAAATTCTGAAGCCTGATTAGCTTTAGTATCTTCAGTGAGGTTTTCGCCCTCAGCAGTCCATAGCAGGGCGGTTGGATCCTTGTTTCGCATGCTCTGTCTAGTGTAACTGTATACTAATTTCGGGTTCTCCAGGACACCGATAAGCAGGTTAAGTTCGGCCTCCCGCATTTTGCTCAGAATAGGACCTTTGACTCAATTTCTCTGAATTTTTTGTGCACTTCATTATGTGGTGTTCCTGTCGGTAAATGATTTTTCCACAGCCTCCACCTTTTATTCATCTACATTTTGAAGGCCCGCCTAAACCATCCAGGTCAGCTTCACAACCTCTTTCGTAAAATTGGACAACGGCTTGAGATGAACCTTGGAGCACCTCTAGGAAGTTTTATCAGTCCTCAAATATGCTTACAGCAAATACAGATTCTCACTCCATGCCTACTCTCTCAACCGTCGTTTGGTCTAAATCACTGTGTCAGATGATTCTGCTGACTCTTATGGGTCTCTCGGGCATTAAAAAAGAGCGAGAAATTCCGTAACAGGACGATGTGGACACGTTTACCTAGAAGGGGAGGGGAGGCATGGCATCTCATAAGTACTGTCCTGTGAGTCCGTAAAGACCAGAACAAGGCAGATGGCCCGTTAACCTGCGCGTACTCTAGTTGAAAAAGCGACGTGATGAGTGAGAAATAACTTGAGCGTCATGTTCAGAAGGAAACCATTAAAGGCCGTTTCAGAACCGCCCCCTATTACCAGTGGCGTACTTCAAGGCACTATCCTAGGTCCCCTTCTATTTCTCATATATATTCGCCACTTATCATCCACATCAGTATCAGCTAATACGTATATACATGCGGACGACCTAAAAGTTGCATTTGCATATAACGGGAATACAGTAGCCAATGATATTACCGACAAAGACAAGGGAGAATAGAATGGCCATTTCTGGCTTATTAGCCGTTGTCAGCCAGTCATACCCAACCCCGGAAGTGTGGCACACCCGAGGCTCAAACTCGCGACCTGTTTGTTAGAAGTCCATGCCTCTAACCACTGAGTCACGAGCCCGTTACCCTGTCGGTTTTCGATCGAGAATATACAATGGTAGGGGGCGCTCACCGATGGTTCTGACGGAACTCACTCGTTCCGTTGTGCCTTATGGACAGGGCAACGGGCTCGTGGCTCAGTGCTTAGAGGCGTGGACTTCTAACAAACAGGTCGCGAGTTCAAGCCTCATGTGTGCCACACTCCGGGGTTGGGTATGACTGGCTGACGACAACCAGTAAGCCAGAAATGACCATTACAGTCTCCCTTGTCTTTGTCGCAATATCATTCTGCCTACATCATGCGCCGCTGTGCGGCTGCTGGTTGGGCTCTAAAGAGAGTCCATAAGGCACAACGGAACGAGTGAGTTCCGTAAGAACCATCGGTGGGCGCCCCCTACCACAGTAGCCAATATTCACAGAAAAATTGAAACCGATCTCAGAAAACTCAACAAATGAAATAGTCAATGGTAGATGTCCTTTTCGCCCGAAAAATGCCAGCTCCTGATCTTTGGCCCACAAAAACATCCTATCCCCCGCCTTCAGCCCCATATTGTTCGAGGATAGTGAGATGACGGAATTCCAGTCGAAGCAACTCGATGCATTTGCCTGCCACTGAAATGGCTGTAGCAACCCCAGTTGTCGTTTCGTGTCCTCCGGATAGCCCCGCTGGGCACATAAAAATCCGTCTACATCAGCTAGACTGACAACTTCCCTTGTTCAACTGGGTGCTGCAAGCTCTACAGTTAAGTCACCAATGGCTTGGCGTCGGAACGGTGAGACTCCAAAACTGAATCAGACTCCGACCCAAAATAAAGTTAGTACAGTTCCATTTAGGGGTTCGCCGCCTCCTCTTAGATCTACCAAACCCTTACAGCCCAGCTCGTCTACAAACCCGCAGCTCCAATTATAACCCCAAATAATTATCTGTCCTGCGTACCGGACACTTACCAAAACCCTACTTTATATCCAGTAAATAATTCACACGTGAATTGCCCAAGTCATTTATCCTTCAACCTAGTTCAGGCTTCCCACCACTTAAGGCCAATTGCTCTCAGGTAAGTCAACCTGACTCCTTTGACTTCCAACCTAGACATGGTTTCCCACCCCTTTTACTCTTATCGCTGCATACCCCCACCCCATCAGCCTCTACCTTCATTCTAGGCTCCCTCCCTCTTTCCCCTCCTCTACAGTTTAACCACCAACAAGCCTATACTTGTCCTAACTCCCCTTGCATTCCAATGCCCGAAAACTATATTCCCACACCGTTTAGGTCTTATGCCCAGCCTTCTCTTGCTGGCTCCCCGTACGTCAATAACCCTAGAGTAACTGGTACTTATTCTCCAAGCATCATTAATTCACAGCTGCCATATCCGCCTCCAATTTTTTTAAATACCGTCGACAATGGCATAGCTGTTCGAAACACATTAAGAGACTGTCTGAAGAAAAACAGCTAGCCGAAGAGGTCCAGTTTACCGGAAACCATTCCTTAAATATCTCGAAACGTTTGTTTAGAAAAATACGAACTCACCGAAAGACGCAGTATCCCATTATTCGAGACAATCTCGGAAATCCCATAGTTGATGCCCAGTTAACCTCTGATAGCTTCAATGGTTTCCTGTCCAAAACGTTCATTGGAGACTCGACCACTCCGCTTCCGACCATCCAGCCATTGACCGGGGCAGTTAAAGGAACTGTAACTTTCACTCTGTGGAATGCGACTGTAGCGATTCGGCGTTTTCGTCAATCTCATAGCCCTGGACCTGATTGTGTCCCAGTAAGCATTTTAAAAGCCAATGCAAATACGATTTTCCCATTCCCCTTATGCAAGATATTTAATCTTGCTCTTGAAAGTGAAGCTTGTCCTACATTTTGGAAGGAATCACACATTTTGCCCATCCCTAAGCACGGCATATCTACATCATTTGATGACTTTCGGCCAATTAACACCCTCCCCGCAGTTTCGAAGATCTTAGAGACATTGATCAATGGAAAGTTGATGTGTCCCATAACAGTGAATAATTTACTGAGTGCTGCTCAGCATGGATTTCTCAAAGCTTGATTTTGTGACACCTGTCAACTCTCTTTCTTTGACTATGTTCTCCACTCTAGGGGAAATGGTTTTGCACTTTACACAGTATATTTCGATGTCACTAAGGCTTTTGATCGTGTTGACCATGCTCTTCTTCTCTTGAAACTGTCCTCTTTCGGAATAGGTGGCAAACTTTTGAATTTTATATCCTCCTACCTGGGCACTCGTACACAACCAGCTAAGATTTCCAATACTATCTCCAACTCCACACGTGTGAGGAGTGGAGTCATTCAGGGAAGTGTAATCGGCCCACTTCTATTTCGCCTTTTCGTTAATGATGTACCCGAATGGTAAGTCTATCATGTATGCCAATGATCTTAAAGTTGCATATCGATATAAGCCGGCAGGTCATGACATCGTGCTCGAGCTCCTTAAGAGCGATCTACAGGCTTTCGCCCAGTGGTGCCGCACATGGCGCCTTTCTCTCTCTTGGCATAAGTGCTCAGTCATGGTGGTTGGCAACGACCACCAACCACAACTAAGTATTGTAGGTCACGCCATAAATGTGCCCAGGGTGATAAAGGATCTGGACATATCATACTCCAAGAGTCTCAATCCCTCGGAGCACTGTGCCTTGATAGTCTCCAAAGCACGCAGAACGACCGGGTTTATCCTCCGAAACTTTAAAACTAGGGACATCAGAATGCGTCTTTACAACATGTACGTTAGACCTGGTCTGGAATACGGTTCGTTTTTTTAGCTTCATGCTTGCTACTGAGCGGAGGAAAATAGAATCCGTTCAACACTTTTTTACCAAGAGAATTTTAACCCCGGAACACCGGCATTTGTCTTACCAAGAACGTTGCCGGCCTACGGGCCTTGATCCTTTATGGTTCCGTAAATTACAAAAGGGACTATTTTGCTATTTAAACTCTTACATAATTACACGTTTAATCCACTCACCTCTTTAAGACATCATATCCACCCACGACGTAACAGTCACCGTGAGGTCTTCTTATTTCTGCCTCTGGCACGTACTGTTAAATATCGCCGGTTCTTTTCTGTAAATGCAATTGCTATTTGGAATAAACTACCCATGAGTGTAAAAACTCTGCAAAATTATCCTTTATTTAAGAGAACTATTACTCGATTTTTGCATTCAGAAAAGCTTCCTCAAATTTTGGGTTCTGAATCACTGATCGACTCTACCGTAGCGATGGTGTTTGTGGTATCTGAACACTATGGCCGGTCTCGCCAGCTGTTCCTCAACGCCTCTTCTTTGACTATCCCCAACTTTATGAAAAGAATTGACGTCTGATAATCTCCAATACCGTGCTACCCCCTCCCGCCCACTTCTTGACGGTCGAAAATCTACACCCAGCAGTTTTTTACTCCTGAACCCTCCAAACCATGAAAACCACCATCAACTATATTTTTATTACTTTACCTCAGGAGTTTTTTTCACTGCTGGTCGGATTTGTGTTCAATCGCTTCCTTTGACAGTGCATGTAAACTGGCATTAAATAAATTATTATTAGATATTATATTATTGAATGCCAGGTCTGTTAGAAACAAGATGGCCCAAATCAAAGTCATTGCTCTCAAAATGACGCCTGATATTATATGTGTAACAGAATCTTGGACCCATTCTCTAATTCCTGTCTCTGTCCTTCTTATAGATGACTTCAGTTTTTACCGTCATGACCGCATGACTACGCGTGGAGGCGGTTGTCATCTTTATAGTAAATCCTACCTTAAGCACTCTCCCTAATACTTGGATTTTTCCTCATTCACGGTAAACTTCTGCTTTGCATCTCTTATTCTTTCGCAGCAAAAAAGGCAATTATTTGTTGTATCTACAATCCCCCGAATTCTTCAGCCAGTGGTGATTCACAACTCTGTGAACTATTTGAGTTAGTTTCGTAAGCTGCTTTCGATGTTAAAATAATCACTGGACATTTTGACCTTCCTGGAATAGACTGGGTTTCCAATATCTGTCTACCTAGATGCCAGTCCTTTCAAGATATTGTCAATCTTCCTAACTGGTCCAAATTGGTGCGCTCTCCAACAAGAGATATTCACATTTTAGATATAATCTTTACCAATTAAATTAATCCTCTTTTTGTTGCTTTCAAAAAGGACCTCTTTGACAGTGACCACGCACTAATTCATTGTTGCTTACCGCTTGCCTTTTCAAAAAAGACCAGCACCGTTCGGACTTACCTGAACTATGACTGCGTAGCTAACGACTTAATTAATAACTATATTGGAGCTTTGGATTCGTGTGGTTTTTAATCCTGTAGCGATGCAACCATTCTTCGTGACGTCCTCCACAATGTTTCCAAAGACATCCTAAATTTTGTACCGCATAGATACCTCAAGCCTGATTCTTCAGATCCGCTTGTTCCTCATTTTCTTCACAACAGATTAAAAAAGTTGAGACGACAGTTGCGCGACCTATCCACTAGTTCCTTATCAGTTCATCTTAGAATCACAGAGATTTTCGAAATGGCCTCAAGGATGCGCCAAGCGCGCGACAGGCAAAGAGAATCACTTACCCTCAGTCGTTCGAACCCTGGCAAATCCGTCGCCAGCATCTTCCGTCATCGGTTCTCCTCTAAGCGTGGTCACGAACTTCCATCCCTGCTAAATGATAACAAAGTCTTCCTCATCGATGACACTGACAAGGCGGAGTTGTTTAGCGCTTTCTTTGCAAAACACCTTAATACTGAGTACGGACCAGTCCCTTTCTTTCACTCACTTTCAGATAGGACACTGGGTACAATCGATGTCTCCTCAGAGCTCATTATGAAACACATTAGTCGTTTGAGATACTCACGCTGTTCAGGAACGGACGGATTCCGAAGTTGATTATTAAACAAACATCCGACCTTCCTATATTGCTTAGTCATTTATTCTCGGTTTATCTTTCAAAAGAATTCTTTCCTGAAACATGGAAAACATCAATTATCATTCCCGTCTTCAAGTCTGGATCTCGGTCCGATGTTAATAACTATCGGGGCGTGCATAAAACATCGTCTCTAGCAAAGCTTCTTAAAAGGATAATTTTCAATGAAATTCTTGACTTCTGTCTAGCTAATTGGCTTCTGAGCTCGAGTCAGCATGGATTTTTACCTGAACGAACCTGCGAAACTTGCCACTTGACATTTCTTAATATATTCACTTATCTGCGTAATGAGCAGCAGTCAGTGGTAGTTATCTACTTTGTGCAAGTCCTCGTCTCTGCGCCTACCCCGCTGTGGAGCGCAGAGAAGATATCATTGGGCTTGAAAGTGATGATTCTTTGGCGACAAAGGCTGAGTAGCAGAACGCGGACCTTAGGTTATTCCTCATTTCTGCCGTTTGTAAACCAAGAAGGTCGGATTATTCTTCAAACGAGACAGCTGAAACAACTTCTTCATATATTGGGTTACTGTACTAAACTTATCCGTTAAATGCATCATATCTTGATGGGAGTCCTCCAATAGCAAGTAATGCCGATTCTAAGTTAGAGTCTCGTACTTCAGTTTTTGCTGCAAACTGATCAGTTCCCAACGCCTCTGCGCGGACGATTATTTTCAAATCGATCAGACGATGCGTTTTCTTTCGCGCGAACGTCCTGTCACGTCACTCCCTGATCGCACATTTGTGTCTTTGGCATTGTCCTCTGATTGGCCTCCTTCATAACCCAGTTGTGTTCATTTTTTTGTCAGAATATGGAAGGAAATATCGGATAGACATTTAATAGACGTGTCGAGGGTGTTGTTGATGAACATTCTCAGAAGCCTGATGAAAATATGAGGGAAAGGTATTCGTCGGACTCACCGTCCGAACGGTGCTGGTCTTTTTTGAAAAGGCAAGCGGTAAGCAACAATGAATTAGTGCGTGGTCACTATCAAAGAGGTCCTTTTTGAAAGCAACAAAAAGAGGATTAATTTAATTGGTAAAGATTATATCTAAAATGTGAATATCTCTTGTTGGAGAGCGCACCAATTTGGACCAGTTAGGAAGATTGACAATATCTTGAAAGGACTGGCATCTAGGTAGACAGATATTGGAAACCCAGTCTATTCCAGGAAGGTCAAAATGTCCAGTGATTATTTTAACATCGAAAGCAGCTTACGAAACTAACTCAAATAGTTCACAGAGTTGTGAATCACCACTGGCTGAAGAATTTGGGGGATTGTAGATACAACAAATAATTGCCTTTTTTGCTGCGAAAGAATAAGAGATGCAAAGCAGAAGTTTACCGTGAATGAGGAAAAATCCAAGTATTAGGGAGAGTGCTTAAGGTAGGATTTACTATAAAGATGACAACCGCCTCCACGCGTAGTCATGCGGTCATGACGGTAAAAACTGAAGTCATCTATAAGAAGGACAGAGACAGGAATTAGAGAATGGGTCCAAGATTCTGTTACACATATAATATCAGGCGTCATTTTGAGAGCAATGACTTTGATTTGGGCCATCTTGTTTCTAACAGACCTGGCATTCAATAATATAATATCTAATAATAATTTATTTAATGCCAGTTTACATGCACTGTCAAAGGAAGCGATTGAACACAAATCCGACCAGCAGTGAAAAAACTTCTGAGGTCCAGAGCTCTTTTTGCTATTAGTAATATTTATCCATCTAAGTGCTCCCTATACATAAGAACGCCGGGTGTTGATTTTGACCTACACTGGGTAAAATAATGGAGCCATTTATCAGTGAAATATTTGTTATAGAAATTTATCGCGGCTTCAATAATTCCTCGGAAGAGTTTTGTCGATCGATAAAGCTCTGTTTTCTTATTCTCTCGACATTTGTCTTAAGACAAAGACATTCAACTTCTAAAGTCCTTTTCAGCGGTCAGAACGACGTAAAAGGCTTTCCTCTCACTTATAAGGCAAAAATCCTACCTGAAGATTTTTTCTTGTTGGGTATACCATAGTAGCGCAAAATGCCGAACTCCGAAATTGAGGTGCAAAGGTCGCGCACCTCATAAGGACAAGACGGCGGCGCAAACCTAAGTGCTACCGCCGGCCACGCGCTCTGCCAGGCTGTCTAAAACCCTCATAGATTGCCAACGACGATCTGTGTTCGGGAAGCTATTGTCAAATACTAACCTCCAAGTTACGTCAGCCGGGGAAAAACTTAGAAATGCGAATAATTTTATCCAGCGGCCCCACTTTATAGAGGATCAAGTGGTAGCATCTATGCATAGGATAACGCGGAGTAGAGACCGAAACACCCTACATACTGAATCCTCAGAAGATGAGAATATGGAGTGTACGACGTTAGTTATCAGTAGTGACGTGAAGCTTCTAGGATCACAAAAAAATGACAGAAAGGCGACAAGAAAGACCATACGGGAGGGTTGGAAAAATCCGAAGGAGAAAGTATAAGACTCACCGGAAAAGAAACCAAAACCATAACATGAAACTGATAAAGATGTACCGACGAAAGAGGTCAAAGAAACAAGGCAGATAACGATTAAGGGAAACAGTCTCCCGACAGAACGCGCATTTTCTGAGCCCAATTTGGGGGGTGTGTCGATCGACAAGTTCTGCACCATATGGGCTTATCTCCATTCGGGGATTTATCCGTCGATATGATAGTCAGTTTGCAATCGGTAACCTGCACCTAGTCTGTCTGAGTGTAATGCGCAAATTACTCTGTATGCGGCGGCTCGGAGTTAAAAAGTTTTCTCCGGCACCGAACGTACTCATAAGGAAATGCATGGATTGTTTGCCTGCGGAGTTCGCACGCAAATGCTGAACACCCGATTGCCTTGAGTTTTGGAAGGCGGCTGAATTCCGGCAATTTCTTCTTTACAATGACCCGGTTATGTTAGAATCCCTTCTATACCATGAACGTTACCATGGCTTCCTACAGTTATCTGTTGCTGTGCACATATTTTGCCACCCCTGTTTGCACAAAATTTGAAGCAACTTTGCACATATTCTTTTAAATAAATTTGTTGCAGACTTCAGTACGTCATATAGTCCCGCGAATCTTATTTACAATGTCCAGTGCTTAGTCCACCTCCACAACGGTGTCAGACGGTTCGGAGTGTTCGATAATTTTTCGGCATTCCTTTTGAGTCTTTCCTTTAAGACGTTCGCAGTTACATAAAAAGACCAGCGAACGTAGCCACACAGGTGTGCAGGCGCACTAATGAAGGACGCCTGACTGAGTTGCCCACAGGTTCCATGCTGTTGGGCGATGATGAGAAAGTGCCACTGTCTTTTCGATTACCGCGCAGCTCCACAGCCATTTTCTCTAATGGGTATGCCTTGTCGATTCTAACACCCAACAGTGTTCCAGCTTATACCGACAAGACCGTGCTGAAAAACGTGGCGGTTGTTATCTTCTTTACACCAGAGCCTCACTCGTGCATTCGTCTTATGACCTGAACATTTATTCCTTTCCTGGAAAGCTCTTTTTCGTTTAGGTAATCCTTGCTCAAAATAGGAAAGCCCTAGTTGGATGTCTATGTAATCCCCCCCCCTCTTGTTACTCCGGAAATAAAACCCAACTCTGTGAAGTCTTTTTAAAAATCGTAGATGCATTATACGATGTCAAGATAGTCGTAGGGGATTTTACTTAGCCAGAACTTGACTGACATACACATGCTCTCTCTGTTAACTTCCAGAAGATTCTGGATACAATTCACTCTTCAAACTGTTCTTGATTTGTCCACTCTTCGACTAGAAACGATTGTATGTTAGATTCAGTTTTAACTAATGACATCATCCCTTTGTCTATGGTTTTTCCATCGTGACCTTTTTCCGAATGATCATGCATTAATTCATTGTTGCCTTCCAGTTCCCATTTCCGCAAAGCCAACAGTAAAACGTATCTTTTTTAACTATGATAATGCTAACGAAGAACCAGTAAATAACTTTACAAGCACTCTCGATTGACACAATATTATTTCAAATGGTAATCCAAGTTTTCGCTACGATTTATTGCAGCGCGTAACGGAAGGTCTTCTTTATCTCGTTCACTGAGGACGTTTAAATCGAGTGCCACTTCGTCCGCTATCCCTCATTTTCTTAAAAACAGACTTAAAAGCTACGGAAGCAGCTTAAAGATCCTTCCATAAGCTTGTTATCGGTTTACTTAAGAATTGCTAAAGTATTTCAATTAGCTTCGAAAATGAGGCTCGCGCGAAATTAGTGTAGAAAGTCTTTAGCTATTAGTGGTGCACTCCTTCTAAATTTGTTGCCGAGGTCTTCCGTCAAGGATCATCAGCTAAGTCCCACCAAATCAGTCCGTCTGCTTAGTTCCAAAGACACCCTAATTACAGAGAAGTCCGGAAAAGCAGAATTGTTAAATTCATTATGTGTCAATCATTTTACCATTGAAATTAACCTCATCCCTTCAATTCCTCCGTTGTCTGATGCCTCTCACACAACCATTCATTTTTCTACTGAGAGTATTCAGAAACTGATCGACCAGTTTACTAACTCGCACTCAGTAGGAACTGACAACATCCCGAAGTCTTTTATGAAGCAGCTAATATATTTTCTTCCTTTGCTTAGCAAATTACCTTCAGTCTTTCTTGAGATGCCTTTCTTTCCACACTATTGGAGAACTTCTCTTATTCTTCCAGTATTTAAATTTGGGTATCGTTCTGATGTTGAAAACTATCGAGATGTCCATAAAACACCATCTATCGCCAAAATCTTTGAAGAAATTATTTCCATGGAGATTACCGACTTTTGTTTAGCCAATTAAGTTATTAACTCTTCCCATCTTGGCAAGCAGAACTTCAACTGCTGCCCTCACTGGTATTATTTGTAAATATGTCCACTTTAATCTCGATAGTCGCTTTTTCCTAATTCCCTTGTTGCATACAATTCGAGAACAGCGACGTTCTGATTCCCACATTTTTCGACTTTACTGTCCATTTTGCCGTTTTACTATTTGCACATTTACCATGTGCAGTTGCATTTCTGACTACTTCACATTTCAGAAGAACATGTAGTGAGCATAAGCGTGCTTTCGATAAATTCCCATCGGACCTGTGCATAATTATTTTTCTATGACTCTCGATAAAACATCACTTGAAGCATCGTCTATCGGTCCTAAGTTCCGCATACCTCGTCGAAAAGTCTGTCATCTAGACTTAGAAATACAGTTCGAGAATCTCTGTAGCCAGACGTACGGTCTAAAGCGCATTTCTACAGACAGTGTCCAGCACTTGAAATCAGCTCAAGGGAATTGCAGCTAACTGACAAAAACACAAATTTTCGGGGACTGCTGACAAAAGCTCACATGCAGAAGTTAAAGCAGCTGAGGTATTTTGGTACCTAGACCGGATAAAGGAGCAGGCGTAGTTATAGTGAATAGATCGGGCTATTTGGCGAAAATACAGTCCATATTGTCAGACCAGAAGAAATTCAAGAAAGCCGACAACGGAAAAAGTTCCGTGGACGAAGCAGAAGCGCAGCTGATGGACTGCCTACGCAGACTCCATGCAGGAGGCTTCATGAGCGATCTAGAACTCGAAAATTTCCGCCCAATAGGCACACGCATCCCTCGGTCTTATGGTCTACCGAAGATCCACAAGAACGGCCTACCAGTCCGTCCGATCTTAGACATGCGAAACTCTCCCTGTCATGCGATAGAGAAGTGGTTAACAAAGAAACTCACAACTCTACAATACCAACTAGCACCACATGGCTATCGAGATAGTTTCGAATTCATTGAAAACTTCAAGCCCTTAACCTAGACGGTATGGCGATGTTTTCACTCGATGTTTCATCACTCCTCACAAAACGTCTAGGTCACAGAGGTAGTGAGTCAGTCAGTCACTGTGTTTGAGGATCAGAGGCTTACGCCTTTGAACTCCCTATTTGTACATAAAAAATCGAGAAAATAAGCACAAATAGAAGAAATTACAGCATTAAGTGAATGCAAACATCGATTCACATAGGTCATTGGTCTTATGGTCACAAAGTCACATAGTCCGCTTGTTGCTGCAGCCTATGTCTGTCAAGCCGACACTTAAATGTCTCCATAGATTGAGACATAGCAATCGTCACAGGCAGCTTATTCCACGGTTCCACGGCACAGTTGACGAAAAAATACTTTCTTATATTCAATCTACCTTGGGGAACACGTAGTTTAAGGGGATGTCCTCGGAGGGTATTTGTAGTGGCGATTTGGAAAAAGCCGTCGCACCGGAGGGCGCAATTCAAGCCACGCCCGATATGGAAAATTTGTATCAAATCTCCGCGCAACTGCCTATAACTCAGAGGATAGAGATTAAGGTTGTTTAGGCGGATCTCGTATGACAGTGCACTTTGACCGCTTATTAATTTTGTTGCTGGCCTCTGCACTCTTTCGAGCAGATTGTAATCCTGCTGCGTCCACGGTCTCCAGGCCCGAATTTCGTATTCGAGGTGCGGCCTTACAAAGCTGCCGAAGAGTTTGGGAAAGCAGTCTTCATTGAAAACTTCGAATGTCCGTTTGATAGCGTATTGCATTGAATTTGCGGCCTTAGCCGCCTCACAACATTGTGTAGAGGGCTTAAGACTGTCTGCAAACCAGACTCCGAGATCTTTCTGCGTTTCTGCTTCTCGGAGTGGCATTCCGTTATGATAGTATTGCCGCGTACTAGGTGTCTGATTTCCGAGGCGCAGTATGGTTCATTTGCTCAAATTGAAGGACAAGAGCCATCTACGGGACCACTCGTCCAATCGGCAAAGATTTTCTTGAAAGTTAATCTCTTCGGCAACATTTTGGATGACTTTCCAAATTTTTATGTCATCTGAAAGCATGGCACTATTACAGTCTAACCCATCAACACAATCATTGATGAACAAGAGAAAGAGGATCGGTCCGAGCACCGAGTTTTGTGGGACTCCACTCTCTATGAATGTGCGCCTTGATTGCTGCTGTTCTACGCAGACAATTTGGGAGCGGCCGACGAAGAAATTCTCGATCCATTTGAGAAGTTTGCCGCCGATGCCCATGACTCACAACTTGTACAGGAGACGCTGGTGCGGAACACTGTCGAACGCCTTCCGAAAATCAATATAGACCACATGCACAGTGTGTTTTGCATCCAATCCTCTTGTCCAACTTTGCATTGCGTAAAGCAAGTTCGTTACACATGAACTTCCCCTACGTAAACCGTATTGTGCATGGAGCAAGAGATTGTTGGTTTCCAAATAAGTCACCGACTCCTTTTTGAAGGTTTTATCCCCCACTTTGCAGCAAATTGATGTCAGGCTGACGAGTCTGTAATTCGTCACAAGAGCACGATTACCGCTTTTATAATGAAGTGTAATGTGGGCCGTCTTCCATTCTGTGGGGAGGATTCCAGCAGCAAACGATTTCTGGCACAGAAATGATAGTGGTTTGGCCAGCTGTCGGGCAAGCTAAAAGAGCAGCCTTGCTGGGATCTCGTCCGGACCGGGAGATTTACATTCATTCAAGCTTTTTAGTTCATCGAAAATCGCTTCTTCTCGAAACACAGTATGTTCAATTGTCGGATCTCCCATGTTCTCAGAACAAGATAGAATAAAGTCTGCCTCTCTTGTGAAAACATATTGGAAAAACTGAGAAATTTCTCCGCTTTATTTGTACTGTCCGATATCTCCAAACCGTCATCAGTTCTCATGGCATGAATGGGATTCCTGTTACAGGTGCTCTTTCGCAAATAGCGGTAGAATAATTTCGAGTACATATGTGAATTCCTATCAACCAACGACCAAGAAATAGGTATTCCGACGAACGCACTCAATGAACTATTGCTAAAATGCACAAAAATTGTGCAGTTTCTTTCGGACAACCAAATATATAGACAAATAGACGGAGTTGCTGTGGGATTGCCTCTTGGTCCTCTCCTAGCCGATGTCTTCATGGGCAAGCTAGAGAAGTTTCAAGTAAGCTAAGGCACTACGGTCGCTGCGACAAGCACAATTTTGCAATTGCCACCAAAGAGATCAACACAACCACCCTCTTGGATGCTGTGAGTCAAGCACATTCGTCGATCGGGTTTACGTCGGAACTGGAAAGGGCAGGCTCCCTGCATTTCCTAGACGTTCTTCTAGGCAGAAGAGTTGACGACAGCATTCAAAGAATCGTCTATCGAGAGCACACCTGATCTGGGCAATATACGAACTTCTACTGTTTCGCACTCCTTCAACAGAAACGGAATCTGGTCCGCTGTTTGGCGCAAATTTCTAGAAAAATCTGCTCGGCAGATAGCGTTGATGAGGAAATTAGAAGAATCCAGGGCCTGCTTCTCGAGAACGGATACCCTGACAGATTTATTGTAAGGAAGCTTGCTGAACGACCGACAAAACTCATCATACTGACGGAGGAAAACAAAACTCTGTTCCTCAAAGTACCCTTTTAAGGGGACGCGGCAAGTAAACTCCTGAGAAGGCGCCTTGATCAAGCCGTTTCACGTACCTTCCCGGCAGCAAGAGTTCAAGTATTGCTTTCGACCAACCCCATCTTACGCGGGGAAGGTAAGTATAGGCTACCAGCTCAGACCACCTCCGTGTGCATTTAATTCTCTACTTGCTCCAGTGGAGCAAGCTACATTGGTCGTACAAGTCGGCACCTATCCACAAGACTACGAGAGCACCTGCCGGCATGGCCGAGGAAAGGTGAAGTTAAGAGCATACATGGTTGATTCTGGGCATCGTGTGGATCCCAACGAAGCCTGTCGTGTGATTTACAAGGTCCCACCTAACTCTCCTAAACGACTGGGTCAGCACCTACTAGCAACAGCAGAACCGACTGCTATCAGGCTACAGAGGCCGGTCCTGTGCGTGCATAAGAACCTCCTGCACGCTCTGCGTCTGCCGTGGGGAAGGATCGATTAACTGCATGCATGTCTCCGCACCCCCGTCCCCTCTCCCCTTGTGGCACGGCTCTACGTAACCCTCACTGTCACTTACTGCCTCCTCTCCCCCCCGCTCCCCCTCTCTATTTACATACTTCATTTGTATGAAAAGACGAAACGTACTCGATGGCACTTATCTCTCATACGTTTCGGTTCGTACCTCGTTCCCATATAAATGTACAGGCCCGATATGACTTTATCGAAAGCACGCGTATACTTCACACTTCCTAGCTTTTATTCTTTATGTGTAAAAAGATGTGCGTAGTTGTTGAATTTCTTAATGATAAAACCGTGGCGGCGGTGGCCAAGGCCTGGTTTTACGTCGACAATCGTCTTACGTGGCCAAAAAACTCAGTCAACATGACCAACTGGTGGAGAATAACTTGGGGCCACGAGCAGGTCTACGCCGTTCGAGTGCTGAAGGACAGCCTCACGTTGGATAGGCCCCGGTAGCTTTTAAGAAGGGCTGAATTTACGTGTTCACATACCGTTAACATCTCTTTGTAGGTATGTCCGCCAGCTGAGCTCCGACTCAGATGTTGACGGAGATTCAATTTCTCGACGACCTCTATAAGAAAGAAGATTGTCTCGCTGGCCGACGTCGCCACCCATACTCCAGTAAGAATCGTCGTTAAAAATAAGCCTTAAGACCTGAAATAACAACGAAAACACACCCTGGTGGAGTGTACCCAGTCAACCTACTTCACCTGTGGAATATCGGCAAACAGGTTTCACTAACGCATACTTTAGGCTGCCAACGGGACAATGTACAAACGTCGATGAGAAATGTTGCAAGCAGGCACACAGTGAGTTGCATTTTCTCAATCTTGGTGATATACAACCAGAAAAAAGTAAATTACTTAGCAGGACAAAATGTTGAAGTTCGGGGTGACGTGGCGCAATTAAAAACGGAAGTTGCTGAGGTTTTAACGGTTGTCCAAGACGCATACCGACCTAATAAAGACATGTCGTCGGTATTCAATCTGCCACTGTGCACCAGCGAAGCTTACGACCACTTTGTTGGTCGGCTTACCTTCGATGCCAGCTTTGCCCAGGAGGCGGTATGTAAATATGTACGCCTATATATTTTGGATGGATTACAGACAAAACACCTGGCCGTCATTGGTTGCGAAAACGAGAAAGCGTTTGTCAGGAATTTCCTGACTGCTCTACCCAGTCATCCTCTATGCCTCAGATTCTGCTGGGATGGGTCAAAAGAAAAGCGAGCCTTTGTCGGATGTCCCTTTTATGGTCTCCTCAATGGTATGTCAAATATTTAATCTGGCTTGTTCGGTTACAATTGGTGGAAACGCCACATTCTCTGATTGCACTGTAGACGTGGTTCGCAAGAGCGCAACTGACTGGTTGCATGGGGCGGGAGACAGATATGGTGGTAGAGCTAGTCATCGGGCGACCACTGGGAAGTTAAAATAATTGCCTTGAGTAGTTCTAATCTACTTTCAGCTTCACGTCTGCACCACCACAGCCGCATCTTACTCGACGATGTCTCCGTCTGATGACACTGTAGTTATGCCTTTCTTTTCATCATTAAGACCTTTAGGCAGAATGTTATTACCGGCAAAGACAAGGGAGACTGGAATGGCCATTTCTGGCTTATTAGCCGTTGTCAGCCAGTCATGCCCAATCCCGAAGTGGGGAACACCTGGGGCTCGAACTCGCGACCTGTTAGTTAGAAGTCCACGCCTCAAACCACTGGGCAACAGGCCCGTTGTCCTGTCGGTTTCGATCGGGAATAAACAATGGTAGAGGGGCGCTCACCGATTGTTCTTCCTGAACTCACTCGTTCCGTTGTGCCTTATGGCCTCTCCCTTGAGCCCAACCAACAGTCGCACAGCTGCGCATGATATAGGCAGAAACCGACAGGACAACGGGCCTGCTGCCCAGTGGTTTGAGGCGTGGACTTCTAACTAACAGGTCGCGAGTTCGAGCCCCAGGTGTTCCCCACTTCGGGATTGGGCATGACTGGCTGACAACGGCTAATAAGCCAGAAATGGCCATTCCAGTCTCCCTTGTCTTTGTCGGTACTAGCACTCTGCCTGTATCATGCGGTTGGTTGGGCTCGAGCGAGAGCCCATAAGGCAAAACGGAACGAGTGAGTTCCATAAGAACGATCGGTGAGCGCCCCTCTGCCATTAAAACCTTTTTATATTCACACTGTTCTACTCAATATTGCGATGCGCAGTAAAACATACTACTCAAGCGCCATACTTCAGTAGTATGGCGCTGATAGGGGACCAACATCAGGCCATATAGAAGTCCACCCATAGTGGAAGTACAGATTCACGAACCCTCATGTCAGTAGCGTTGAAGCCCGAATTGGGAAAGCCCCAACATCTGCCAGACCAATTATTTAACAAAACTCCTTGAACGGAGGTGATGGGGACAGATCATAATGCATAATCATCCATGGACTTCGTTAATCAATCAGCGTTAATCCTAGATGTGGAATAAGTGATGGTATCATGACCTTGCAAGAGGGCCTGAGTGACATTTTAAAAAAATGAAGCCATTAAGATTCTGAAACTTTTCTGCTAAACAGGAAATAGTGACGCAAGCTCTGAGGGGAAGAAATCAAGGCCTTTAAAGATAGTTTTTTAAAGTAAACTTCAGATGGATCTCCTACTCGAGTGAACGGCAGAGGGAGTCTCCAGTCATAAAGGTATTTTTCTCCAAGCAGACTACTTCGTACAAGAGAGAATGAAATGGAGGACGCTGAAGGCGGACCTGGAGACCTCGAAAGAACAGGAAGAGAAGGACTGATAATAATGAATGGAGTGATTGTTTAACAGCAAAAACCCATTCTGTGGAGAACGCTCGTCATACTGACAAAAGATGTACGACCGGGCAACTAATTTGACGCTAAAATCTACACAAAATTTAATTCTTTTACGAAGATGTAAATAGCCTCTTGAATTAACTAGATGAACTCAAAATAATTTTGGCCGAATTACGTCCTGGCGTTATTACATTAACTAAGACGTGAATCATCCCGGATGCCAAAAACTCCAAAATGCAATTAGATGATTATATGATGTTAAGACGCAACCGAACCAAAAGAAGAGGTGGTGGAGGAGCTGCTCTGTATATCAGCAATGCAGTCAAATATAACCCTGTTGAAGTATATAATAATTTTTATTTAATGCCAGTTTGCAGGCATTGTCAGGGAAGCGTTAAACACAAATCCGGCCAGCAGTGAAAAAAACTCCTGTGAAAAGGGAATAAAAATATAGTTGATGGTGGTTTATGGTTTGGAGTGTTCAGGAGAAAAAAAACTGCTGGCGGCAAACTTTCGACCGTCAAGAAGGGAGGGGTTGCACGGTATCGGATATTATCAGTCGCCAATTTCTTTCATGAAGTTGGGGCTAGTCCATACAGAGACGCCAAAGAACAGCTGTCGCTGTTGGCCAAAGAAATTGTGCCTGGTGAGACCGGCCATAGTGGTCAGAGACCACAAACGTCATCGCTACGTTAGAGTCGATCAGTGGATTCAACATCCAAAATTTGTGGGAGCTTTTGACAAACTCTCGACCGTCAAGAAGGAAGGGGTTGTACGGTATCGGAGATTATCAGACGCCAACTAAGTGAGCACGACCTGGAAATACTGCAATGTCATTGTTTGGCTCCTATGGCTAAAAATATTACTGTCACCGTTGTATATAGGCTTCCAAATCAACCTGCCGACGAAGATCAAGTGTTGATCACTCGACTCCGCGAGGACTGTTGAAAACAAAACCTTACTATTGTGAAGACTTCAAAGGTCCGCGGACTAGCTGGGACCTTATGACACTTAAGAGCCGCAGACGAGGATTCGACTAAATGCTAGTAGACATGGCGCTTGATGAATTCCTGTTTCAGCACGTACGAACAGTGACTCAGACGTGTGAGGGTCAGAGAGCTAGTTTCCTGGATCTTCTGTTTGCCAAGAGTGAATAAAGTGTTGATGAAGTAAATGTGGGCCCGCACCTAGGTTCCTGTGATCACATGGCATTAATGTGGAAATCAGCACTCGAAGCTCAAAATCGTTAAGAAATGTCTGATGAGATAACTCTGAGGCAATGGAAGCGAAGACTGGACACACGCTGTGGACGGAAGCATTACGAAAAGATGTTAACGAATGTTGGAGAACCTTCGAGTTAACTATGATAAACTCGATTGAACGACACTGTTCTCTCAAGAAACATCCGACCGGAAACAGACCGAAACGACTGACAACGGCGGTTAAGAAAGAGATCTGAGAAAAGAGCAAGCTGTGGAAAATCTTCTTACAAACGGGGGGTCCAGAAAAACTTCAAGAATTTAGACGACAATGCAACATATGCAAGAGATTCCTCCGTGAGGTACGTGCTTCTTCTGAACTGAAGCCCCTGGAAGAGGCACAGCAAAAACCTAAAGAATCTTATGCATACATCAGGAGAAATATAGAAGACTATGACCATATTCCATCCTTTAACAGCAAAAATAACCACACTGTGGGCAGTGGCTTTCAAAAAACCGAGCTTTTTTCAGAATTTTTCTAAAGTGTCTATGCCACTGAATCACTCCTCAAGTCGTGTTCTCTGCCACAGTTTGTCAACGACCAACTTACAAACACAGTACTGTTTACACCGCAGCTAGTTTTACCAGTTAAACAAGTTGGATCCGACCAAGTCGTCTTTACTAGATGAGATCCCAGGTGTACCCCTACGCCAATTAGCCAAAGAATTAGCAGAACCACTCTGGATGGGGCTCGGACACGCTGTCCTGTTTGGTCAACAAATTATCGCTTTCGTACTATTGTTGATTTCAGTAGGTATCAGTGTATTTCAGGGAAAGTAGGAGTGTACCTTTGGACTCCCTATTGGTTACATGCAGAAGAAGTATATTGAGAAAATGGAAAGGAAGTAACATAAAAGAAATACAAGGGGAATAACAAAACTGTACAGATGAACACAGAATGACATGCGTTAACAGAATTTAGAGGCACATGAACTCGGTTTGTTGAGTAAATGCTGCAGACAGTTGAAGCACACTTAAGATACAGGAAAAGAAGTAAAATTTTCTAGTCTACAGGCATCGTGGTGAATGCGAGTAGCGGTGTGCGACGTGGTCCAAAATTAATAAATTACATAAACATATGTTACTTGAATGTTGGTAATAGCATCGTCATAACACTAAGTTGTCAACGTTGGCTATCAAGGTGGCCTTAGTCCAGCGTTATTGTGGTGCGCGCTCCACTGTTGATCTAGCCTCCGTTTAAAAGCATCTACGGATCACGACATAATGACATCCTCAGGCGACGCATCCCAAGCTGCAACCACTCTGTTGGAGAAGGAGAACTTTCGTGTGTCTAGCCGGGCACCAGTCACACGCAGTTTGAGTGGATGGACTCTCAGGTTAGTCATAGTAGCCAACTCGAAGAAGTCTCCAGATGCGAGGCAGCAGTCCTGATTGCGCACGATGCGAAAAGCTGGTATCAGGTCCCCCACGTAGCTGTCTGTAATTCAATGGAAAGAGGTCACTATTAGCTAATAAGTTTTCGTAGGGTAGCGACCACGGCACAGATACGAGTTTCGTTGCTCGCCGTTGAACTTTTTCGAGTATGCCGAAATCTTTAGCGGTCAAGGGTCTCCATGCTTGGATAGCAAACTCCAGATGCGGTCGCACGAAAGTTTGAAAGACCTTGGCGAAGCAGTCTTCATCAAGGGAGGAGAACGCCCGTTTGGCGAGGTATAGAATGGACACCGCCGACTTGGCCACCTTTGAACATTGCAGCGAAGGCTTAAGCGAGGTTGTGATCCATACACCCAAGTCCTTTTTGGGCGTCGATTTCTTGCAGTGGTTCGCCAGTCAGACGGTAGACCGTGCGATTAGGGAACTGGTTCCGCCGGCGCGTAGGAAGTTACACTTGTTTACGTTGAACGGTAGAAGTCAGTCTTTCGACCATTTCTCGAGGTGGTCCAGATTTGTCTACAGTCGCGCCTCGTCAACTTCGCTTCGTATGGTACTCCAGATCTTTATGTAATCGGCAAACATTGCGACATCGCAATCCAGTTCGTTTGCGCAGTCGTTGACGTGTACGAGGAACAGTGTGGGACCAAGAACAGAGCCTTGGGGAACACTACTCCTAACGGCAACCTCGACAGATTGCTGGTCACTGAGGTGGACGGCTTGAGAGCGGCCGAATAAAAAGCTTCGAATCCACATTAGAAGCTTACCTCGCACCCCTGCACGGCTGAGTTTTTATAGAAGACGGTGGTGAGGCACACTGTCGAAGGCCTTTTTAAAGTCGATATAGATGGCATGCACCATATCTCCTCTATCAACAGCCTTAGTCCAGTGTTCCAGACAGTAGAGCAAGTTTGTCACACAGGATCTGCTTTTGCGGAATCCATGCTGGGAATCAGAAAGTAGATGGTTTTGTTCAATGGACTGCATTAATTGTTGCTTTATTATCTTCTCCATAATCCTACAGCAAATGGAGGTTTGGCTGACAGGTCTGTAATTGTTCGCAGAGACCCGACTGCCCTTGGATAGCGGCGTAATCCACGCCGACTTCCAGTCGGGTGGCAGATATCCGGTCTCGAAGGATGTATGGAAAAGCATGGAGAGTGGCTCAGCCAACTCACCGGCGAGTTCCTTCAAAATCTTCGCCGGGATCTCATCGGGACCTGGTGATTTGGATTCCTTTAGCCTCAGCAACTCCGTCAGAAACATACCCTCAGTGAACTGAACGGTCTCCATAATTGTGGTGCCTTCGAAGGGTTAAAGGGTCGAAGGGTTGAATCCTGTTTCGCTACTAAAAACAGACCGAAAAAATTCTGAAAGGTGATCAGCTTTCGCTCTGTCTTCAGTGAGATGTTCACCTTCAGCAGTCTTTAGCGGTGGTATTGGATCCTTGTTCCGCGGGCACTGCCTTATGTAACCGTAGAATAATTTAGAGTTCTCCGCGGCACGGTTAAGCAGATCCCGTTCGAATTCCCTTCTATTTTTGAGGATAAGGCCTTTGACTCGATTTCTTTGAATTGTGTACGCGCATAAAGATGTGGGGCTCCTGTCAGAAAGCGAATTTTTCCACAGCCTTCGTTTTTATTCACTTTATTCTTCAAGGCTTGCGTAAACCATCGAGGTCTGTTAATTAACCTCTTCCGTGAAAGCGCACAGTGGTTTACGATCAACTCGTGCAGAATTTATCGGAACCATTGCCAATCTTCGAGTATGCTTCCAACATATACGGACTTCCACTCAATGCCTGAAATTTCAGCCCTCATTTGGTCGAAATCCCCGCGCCAAAGGTTTCTACTAACTGTCACGGGTTTCTCGGGCATGGAAAAAAGCCAGTAATTCCATAGAAGAACGAGTGGTCACTTATACCTAAGGGGGGTAGGCATGACACCTCATCAATGCTGTCCTGTGACTTTGTAAGGACAAGATCAAGGCAGTTGGCCTGTTGGCCTTCGCGTACTCTAGTTCGTAACACGACGTGTTGAGTGAGAAATAACTTCAGTGCCGTGTTCAGAAAACTCCTATCGAAAGTCTGTTCTGAGCTATTTGCATGGGTCAAGCTCCAGTCAATATGAGGCGCGTTAAAGTCTCCCATGATCAGGATATCCGGCCGCGTAGCGAACTTTTCGAGCTCCTTCAGCAGGCGAACCTCGGTCATGTTGTCCCGTCTTGGCGGTCGATAAATTGTCAGGACATTGAGGCTAGGCGAGCTCGGCACTTTAATAGACAGCCACATTGACTCGGAACTGCACGAAAATGTATCGGCTTTGTCTGATACATTTATCCCATTATTCACATACGTGATTAGGCCTCCTCCCTGACGCCCTTCCCTATCCCTTCTAAACATCCGGTAGCCAGGCAAGGCCAACTCACGGTCGTCCACGTGTTGGGTCAACCAGGTTTCTGTTAAAGAGATTACGTCAGGGGATAGATCGCAGAGGTGGATCTTCAGCTCGTCGAACTTTGATAGCAAACTCTGCACGTTGGTTTACAGGAATTTCAATTTCCGGCTGACGGAAGAGGCGGTTACATTTTGGTTAGCGCCTTCACTTAATATGTCGGCTGCGCGGTCATTCGGACCGGACCGATCCAAAGGAAGAGTGACGGACGCCACCGTACTTGGTTGTTGTATATAAATAAATTGTTCTCCCCCTCGTGGAGCCTCTTTCTTAGTTCTAGAACTAGCTGACGACATTTGAGTCGTTCCGCTGGCGAGTAGTCCGGTTGAAAAAAAAAACACCTGGGTTGGAACCTTTAATTATGAATCACCTGGAGTGAATGAGACTGGCTTGGTCGCTGCTGGTCAGCACAACTTTAGGAGGCCGAAGACGAATCGACACTGATGGATTATCTGATCGTTTTCCAAGGCGGAAGGCTTTGATCGCTTCAATAGCCTCAGTGGGTTCCAAAATATTATTGAGAAGACCTTGGAAGAGTGATAGGTCTTCCGAGACCCGCTCCTTGGGAGTATTTGCACTTGATTCAGGGAGCCCCTGAATAATAAGACATTTTTCTCTGTCGATCTCTTGTATATTTTCTACGGAAATGTGGTTCCCTAAATGACGTAAGGCTCTGGGACTATGCGCTGGTGATGGTGGAGCAGATGCGCTTACGCCGTCTATTTGTTTGACTCTTATGTTGACAATCTTGGAAAAAGCGCTTGGCAGAGAAGACTGTGGATAGAACTCTGTGGCTCTGATGGATGAACCGATTCCACCGCTCGTACTAGGTCTATCAAGCTCGGACCGTTTCGGAGAATCAGCAAAGGTTTTTGGACACACAGCATTTGCCATGAGGGACGGAGCGTCCGTCAACGTCTCTGTTTCGGCCTCTACGGAGGCATCTTCCGGAAGTAGCCGTCCGTTTTCCTTGGCTTTTTTACAGTTTGATTTCTTTTTCTCTTCAGCTTGTGGGTTTCCTTTCTGGTCGTTATTTTCTCGCCTTTTAACTATTCGTTCTGGGGCTGCTGTAATAGGTGCTGGCGTACCTATTATGCTGGGAGCTTTTGCCCTACTTCTGGTTACCCGTCCAGTAGGCATAGTGGTAGCGTTAGCTTGGTCTAGACTGCATCGCAACTGGGCTTTCATCTTTGTGATTTCTTCCTCAAGATAGTTGGCCTTGACGGCTAGAATCTGGCATCCACTGCAATTTTGGCCTGAATTTTCTGCGTCTATGAAGTCAAGGAGACTATGTGATATCGCTCGCCGACGAGCTGCGATGGGGGGGGGGGAAGGTTAGCGCAATTGACTAAGGAAGGGGTGATCGCTGGATCGACTCCACACTCGGACCCTACTTTTCGGACGTCAGTGCGTACTTCAGTCATGCCGTGAAGTTATGGAAATGGAGCAAGCCACAGGAACCGATGAAAAAACGTCGCCTAGGGCCGAATAGGGAAGACTGTGTGTATGGTTGAGTTTGTATGAGAATTTCAAAAATGCAAGGCCTGGAGGACTTTTTAGCTAACACTTTTTGGTAATATGCCAAGTGTACAAATCTAAGCAGCTCAACAAGCAGTGTAGAAATTATCGACTCAGCCTTTAATAGGTGATCAGCATTGATCACTTTCGCACTAGTACTGGTCTCAGTAGGCGTAGTACTACCTGCGGATACTTTTAATTTGAGGTGCTTAGCGGACTGCTGAGACTATGGTTCGGGTTTTACGGTCAAGATTTCAGGTTTAGGGTCAGGGTTTAGGTTCAGGGTTAAGGTTAGGACTTAGGGTTAAGGTTCGGGATTAAGGTTAGGGTTTTGGTCTAGGCTCAGGGTTCGGGTTTGGGGCAAGGTTTCGTGTTAATGTTCATGGTAAGGGAGTCATTCGGCACCTCTTCCCACAACTTTCCCTACGGTTTACATCTGACTGGTCATCTTCTTGGGCGGTTCATTTTCAATGAGCTTGACGGGCCAATCAACCTTGTCCTTTGTGGGATTGGTTTTACTGGTTAGCTGCGGTTAATTTTTGATTTGCGCAGTGTTTACTTTGAGATTAAATACCCACAAATACAAATTAGCATATTTACCTATAATCCCTGCGTTTTTCCCCTAGTTTTTGCACATTCTTCACCATTTTTCCGCAACCCCAACCATTAAGGACCCTTTTAAAACGGATCCTATATTGAACGCGCGTGGGTTTCCTTATTTCCCAATAGGACCGCGTTGCCGAGCCTTTTCCCACTCTGTATAATCTGTCGAAAATCGCTCAAAGCTGGTAAACTTCCTGATACATGGAAGTTGGCAAGTGTCGTACCCATCCATAAGGGAGGATTGCGGCCACATCCCACCAGCTACCGGTCGGCCAGTCAGGTCTACATTTTATGTAAGTCGCTGGAAATGATAGTTAAAAAAATCAGTCACATCGCTCGATAGATTCCTCTGTCATATCAGTTCAGTTCAACATGGTTTCTGTAAAAAGAGGTCCTGTCTCACAAATCTGCTTACATTGCTCGAACATTGGTCCAAGGCTATGAATGGGAGACATCGAATAGACGTTATTTACTCTGACTTCAGCAAGGCGTTTGATTGCGTTCCACATGAGCGCCTGATTCAAACGTTGTCAGACGTAGGGATAAGAGGAGATCTCCTTAACTGGATTTAAGCTTTCTTAAACAGTCCTAGACAAAAATTTACTGCGAATGGCTACCGCCCACAATGCGCGCCTGTTAAAATTGGAGTCCCACAAGACTCAGTACTTCGGTCGTTCCTATTAATTATCTATGTTAATGATCTAGTTCGGGAAGCGAAGTCGGATATAGCGTCCTTTGCAGATGATCTTAGACTGTGGAGAGTGATGAAAGATTAAGAAGACGCCCAGATACTGCAAGAGGACGTAGAGAATCTGCGAACATAGAGCGGGAACTGGTTAATGAAATTCAGCATCACAAAATATGTAGCAATGCATATAATATCAACAAGACGAAGAATAGATGCACCGTCATGACAGTATCTCTTGGAAAACCAACCAAATGAAATCGTAGATTTGCAAATAGACCTTAGTGTATTCATTAAAGTCGACTTAAGCGTCACCACACAATGTTCTAAAGTCGCAGCGTAAGCAATGTCAATTATAACCGCGATATGAAGAACGTTTGTTAACTTGAACGTAGAGGTCTTCAGTAAGGCATGTGGGGAATCTGTGCGGTCGCATCTTGAATATGCTTGGCGGTTTTGGCTTCGGAAGGATATACATATTATTGAAGGTGTACAGCGACATTCTACAAAGGCGCTTAATAAACTCAAAAATTCCACGTACGAGCAATGCCTGACCTCCTTGAATCTCTATCCCCTCCAATACAGGCAGAACAGAGGTGACCTCATAGCAACGTTTTAGTTGCTAAGATGGCTTGATCTGGATGCTACCTGGGGAACTCTTTCCGAAATGACACCGGAGACTTATCTCAGACAACACGATTGCCAGCTTAAAAAGGGATCACGCCACACCAATCAACGCTCCTCCTTTTTCTCATATAAATCATTCGCAAATAGAATCCTTTACCGACGCATGTTGTAAATTCCCCTACCATGAGTGTGTTCAAAAAACATCTGGATAATCACCTGTTAAAAGGCAACCTAGCTCCCCCAAGCCCCATGTAATGGATTAGTGAAATAACTATCAACATACTACTAACATGATTTCAACAGATCCTTTTGTGTTCATCAACCTTGACCCAGATGAAAGTTCACAATGCAAATGCGGTGAACGTGTTTTTGTCGCTATTTCGAAAATGCTGCACGTCTTCAACATCTATGTTTTGTCATTAGTTTTGCGAATTCTACACACTAAAGCAACATGTAAAAACTTTTGCAACTTGACCACTTTTCATGCCCACTTGTACCGTTTAAGTGGAGTTTTAAGTGCTTGTGTCATTTACTCCAAATATACTGACTGATTTAGGGATAGAACTGCCTACTCTCCCATGAGAAAAGGAATTGGAATAAGTACTCTAACCAGATGTTCGGAAATCAGGCAGCCTGCAGGCATACCGTGACTCGTAAATGCTAAACATCGCGGTCGAAACAACAGAATAAATAACAACACTCGTCCTCATCCCTCAACCCCACCCCGCAGGCTGCTAAATAGACTCTGTTCATTCTGGCAGTTGGAATATTCGTTTACTTTTAGATAACCCGCGGATAGTGGCGCATGTCAGCCAGACAGGGCGCAAACTGCTGGAGGCCTGGACATCTGACACCAGCTCTATCGACGGACACGTTGACATACCCATCTGCCCTCACGCGCTCCATTCCCGCAGCCAAGAGGCGAGACCCAACTCCCAGCCAAGGGTGCACGCAGTCGCGCCGCCGTGAGACGGCATGGACTCGGCTTATCGCGAACACCACCGCCTGCACTCCTATCCCCCCCCCTTTGTGGCTTGACTATAAAAACTGTTCATTTGACGTCGCATTCTCACAGCCTTTGACGATGGCCTCTCGTACGAGACCGAAAGCTTAGGCTAATACACCTACTGTCCCAAAGGTCGTGTGTTCATCTTCTTTACAACCAGAACCTATGATTTGCATATTCGCTTCCATCCGAGAAACCGGCCGGTATAGCGGACGACGCTGGTCGCTTGAGAACTGGCGCATTACAATTGGAATATCACTTCTCTCAGTTAGACCCGCTACTCCAAAAAGGCCAACTCTAGGAGGTGGGTGCCGGCTACACCTTCTTCTAGAGCGGCCACCGAAAGACAGTGCGACGCACCACAGGCGTCGTCTTTGCGCTCCGGAACGGCATCGTAGGGCAATAGTCCCGTCCGCACGAGGGCGTCAGCAATTGTCTCATGACCCTACACCTGCCTCTTCAAGGAACCAAATTCGCCAACATCTTCAGCGCCTACGCCAGCCTTCCGGTTAGCGGCTCCGAAAAACCGAAGAACAAGCTCATCAAACGGATGATATGATATGCCTTTTCAAGGGCCATTTTAAGGAGTTTTGTCTTGGCGAAAGTACCCTTGGAAAGCAGCTGTGCCTCAAGTTGTGAGTCCTTTAGACTCTCGTCCTTGGTTCAACAAAAATGTGGTACACATAAACTTCCGTTAGGGATCACTTAAATACTTCAACTGTTAAGGCTACTGACTGAATCTAAGTAGCTGGTTTTTCTTCGTGATCAATTTTATCCGCGACTTTTGTTTTTAGTAAACCCCCCCCCCTTCCAGCAACTGCGCCGAAGGCGGGCGGACTGGTTGCCCTCGATGGCCTCAATGCTTGCGTCTGCACAGACTACGCTGCATAGGAGGAAGCGCTGGGTCTCTACGTGACCGGCAGCTGCAACAGAAATAACCTACTCCTGCAGACCGGTGCGGAACGCAGTATTTCACCAATCAATACGTTCTTCCGTTCCCAATGCCGCAGAGCCCGATGCAAGTGCAACCTCGCTCACGACACTAACAGCCGCTAGACTATGCCCTCCTCCGGAGGCGTGACCAGAGTGGGGGGCCAGTCGGAGACGCGATGTGTGGTGCCGACTGCTGAACCGACCATCGCCTTCTGACCTCTAAAGTGAGGCTACACCCCTTAGCCTACAGGGTGCTGCAAGGTTGGTCTACATAAAGTAAGTTAAGTACTATATTACTTGACACGGTTTTGGGCCGATTAAATTTTAGCAGATGTATCAACTCCAAAACAGAGTGAGTGTAAACCCTGGGGACGATGCCACGATGCAGGTCTAGTAGAGGGAGCTGCGGGCTACCATCAAGTCTATTGTTATTGAAGCCTTAGTTTTCGTACGTCGACTGCACTGGTATAGATCGATAACTACGGCGACGAAATCTGCGAGCACTAGACTATACGCGACCTACATCAATCAGAAAACCGAGACTGAGAAATCGACCTTCTTCGAAAGTCAGAGTTTAGTGTAGCAAAAGTTGAGGGGACTGCAAAATGCCTGGAAGAGGGTCAAAAGGCTGAAGAAATAGGAGGGTATGCAGACCACAATGAAATGGAGAAGTTCTTAGCGTCCATCACGTTTATCAGTGATCCTTGATCAAAGGGGACTGTACCGCAGACAAATTCCGACGAGATGGCCTTCTCCACGTTAAAATCGCAAACTGCAGAGCACTGAGCAGGGAATTTCAGAAATCTCCTCTGTCGGTTGTTCGGAATATCCAACTAAGCCTTTTGATGATCCCGCAAGCAAAAATAAATGTAGACCCCGACAGTCCGTTTCTGCTTCAAAAACCATCATATATGTATACCACGAAGTCGTTTTCGATGGCAAAGATGGCACCGGCAGCTCGTTGCTCTGCCCTTAGATGTCCATTTCAGGTGTATCCGGCACCCACCTAGCCCAGTTGCTCTTGTTCAGAGAAGCGGGTCTCATGGAGATCAGCAACGTTTACTTTGTAGCGGACCAGTTCACAGGCGATCAAAGCCGTCCTCCTTTCTGGGCGGTTTGTCATTAGGTTATCTAGAAGTGAACTACTATTCCAGGCTACTAGAGTGACACAACTCACTCTGGCAGCCTGTTGGGGGACACCGGGATGGGTTCGGGGGTTGTTGCATGTTGTAGAGTTTCGACCGCATTTTTGCGTCCACAAGCTACGATCGGCTTGGTTAACGTGTCTTATCAGCGATTTTAGGGCGTTCCCGCGGAGTATGCAGCGCTATCCATAAATATGGTTGTTCAATCATCCCTGGAGGCTGCGGAAATTCCACTACGGATCACGGCTTCTGTTTAATGGGAAGACGACTCGAATTAGCCTGGACTGCCTATGGCATTGCATGTCGCCCGTTCGGTAAGACTTTTTGTTTGGGTATTTATCTAAGGATTAACGGTCTTGAAGACACGCATACGCCATTCACCCTCGCGGGCCAATGACGACTACAACGTGCCGAGCCCATCTCCGGTCGTCCTGGCCTTGTCATGACATTGGAGCCTGGTGGGTGAGGAGAGAGTGCGGCAGATGTTGGACACATCTGCCTCCCAAAAACATCATCACAACATCACAATCGTAGAGCTCAGGACCAAACAACCACACCGGGCTTAAGAAGGCCATACGGAGACAGCCCGACGGTGATTTTACTCGGTGAAGAACAAGGACCGCCAGACCGACCACCCGACACTGGTTCAGTCACCTCTCCCCGACGGAGTGGTGACTCACAACGCACGCAGACAAAGCGCCCGTCAACCGTCCCCCGAGAGGCCGAGGCAGCGAGAAGAAAGAAAAATCGATCAGCATTATGCCGACCAACGGGACACGCCACTTGGGATTTCTGGTCGATTAAGTGCACTTTGCGCTTTGACAATGGAGAGCCGACCAAGCTCTTCGAAACGTCAGCATCTAAATAAACCTGTTCCGGTGAACCCATCTTCTCCAAATAATCAACCCGGATCTCTCAACTTTGCCAATCTGACCAACAACTAATTCACACTCAAGTGGTCGCTGCTGCGTCCATTCCGTGGGGCATACGGCGGACGTTGGCGATGGTCGAACTGATGTGAAGTGCAGTCGAAGGCCTTGAAGAAATCTGGGCATGCCAAATTTACTTCGAGACCCCTTCAAGATCTCCAGACGAAGTATTCGGTAATATCAAAAAATAAGGTACATGGACGGGCTCATCTAAACCTGTGTTGGAATTCATGTTATACTTTTTTCGTCACGGGATCATACTAAAAATGCTGCGTAAGGAGTTTAACTGCTTGTGCAAGCGGTAAAATAAACTTACGGGTTGAACGTCGTTTGCGGTCACTCGACTGCCTCGCTAAACAGGCAATTTCTGCAAAAAAAACCAAAGCAATGTCCACATTGACAACTAAAAAGGATATGAATAGACAGTACCGGATACATATACAAGAAGTAGTCCGAACACTTACTCCAATCATGGCGATCTGTCTGGTTTCCTTTGACTAAAGACTAGCCATACCCCTTCGACGGAAAAGTGAACAGTTTGGGGGGGTGGTAGCGTCCTGCCTCATTTAAGACTTTCCGTTGTATATGAGGGGCCCGTGACAGATCAGGTTATCGATTTTGTCCTACTGCAGATATATTCAAAGAGTCTTCGACAGCAAGATAGTCCGCTATCAGCCGGCGCAGAAATGGCGTTCTTGAACCCTTACCAGTCTGTGGCATTTGTTTTTCTGCTTCTTCTAACCAACAAATGGGATATAGGATTGAAATCGAAGAACTGCTTCACACAGGCTCTGTTTGAATTTTCTGTTCACTTTTGTCATCCAACAGATCCAGAGTGACCGGAACGGCGATGCATCATTGTCAGGAAACTTCAATCGCATGTTTTCTTAACCTCAGCAGATGCTTGTGTCAGCTGGCCGAATTCTAGGCAAAGCAGAAACTCCCATTTTGTGTAAACTGTTCTTCTATTAGAACATTGTCAACCAAATTGTCGTCTTCCCCGCCAGGATAGACAAACACCCAATATTACCTTTTCCGAAATTAGTCTTTGCGTCGATGAACACACAGCTGTTCATACGGGGCAGAGTTCCCTCCCTGCTGTGTTGGGCCGAGACTAACAAACCTAAACCCATCAGGCGTACATTCAAACTTGGACCACTATGACTTCTATCCTGCGATGATCATCTCCAAACTTGGACGCACACGGTGCTATCGAGGCTATGTGAGTATCCTGAGAGGCGAACAGTCGCTATTTGACCTAAGGTTCGCTCGAGGATTGTATACCACTCTAGGAACTCCCGCCGACGGGTACCGCAGGATTCAGCCCCGTCCAGTTAGGAAATTGTTTTTAACACAATTATTGAAGATACGTGATCCGAGAAATTTCACTGGAAATAAGCGAATCCAAAACCCAGTTTACACTCTACTAAGGTGAGGTCGGATTTGTAGCGGGCAGCCATCATGACCGGTCTGGCGTCATTGTTCAAGACCTCGCTGCCTCCAGGTCACTCACCCTTTTGCACTGAGCCGTTCTGGATGCGGTGACCCGAAGTCACACGACCGACAGCTCGGGCATACCAGCGTCCGCACAGCCCAGGCTGCGTATGCGGCCACTTGAACGCACCCCACCCCCGGTAACCAGCAAAAGAAGCCACTGGGACTCCATCCCTCGTCAAATGCAACACACACACCGATTGGAGACTACTTGAACTTGGCCCACGAGCCTACAGAAGCGACTGTCACCACTGTCTCAGAGACTCTCCGGCATGACTGGACGCAGCCAACACCAGCCCTGGCTTCACTAGTAGCCAATGCCGCCTGAGAGGACAACTCCGGGTTCTGTGTACAATAAACCCCTCATTCTGGTGCCTTCCGTCTTCTCCCTACAACACTAGGATTTGCCCTGATTATTGTAGTGCTCAGAATGCCCACACTCGCTCCGCCTGCCTCAACAGATTCACTAAATGAATAATATGAGTGAGAAAATCAAATGGCGGCCTAAGAGTACTTCAGCAATATCCATAAGCAAAGGGAAAATAGAGAGTTCGTACATATGCTACGGACGAATGATGGTGCTTTCAAGAAAAACAACGAGACAGCTGCTTCCAAGCAGACTGTGCAGTTTGCGTAGAATTTTCATGTGGCTGATAAGACGCGCGCGCTTACCCCCCCCCCCTCCAGGAATACTTAGTTGAATGAAGAAGATAACCATCACGTTGGTTAGGGCACTACAAAATCCATCACACTTGGTGTCCAGTGCGACTCCGGGACCTGAATCCATTAAGGCACACCTTCTTAAGCTCTACAGAACAGATTATACTGGCGTCGTGTGCAATTTATTCACTGTTAACGTAGAAACGGGTAGTAACCAAGTAACTAGAGCAGTAGACTGGCAAGAAAGGCCTCGAGGTAGGATCGAACAACTTCCTTCAACTTGCGGACTCGACGTCGATCGACGCTTCTGCCTAAGAAATCTGAAGCTTCTCAGTGCTTACATCGGCAAATAGGATCCCGTTGTAAGTGTGCAGAAGTTGTAATGTCTTTTTTAAGTAAATCAAATTAAGACTTGCGATTGTGCCTACACATGACCTCTAGAGATATGCCCAGTTTTCGTACCAACTCTGTAGATGCATTTGGGATTGCTATTACTGCCAGTCTGACGTCGCCAATGCCAACAGCTGTTGCGAAGGCAAAAATATATTCGAAGACGTCTTCGGAGTTGTGTTGGACCAAACTTCTATGTTCCTAACAGGGTTTTGAATTGACACCAACTCGAACACTGTCCTCAAACGTGACCGGCGCGCCTCATTTGCAAAATGTACGTTTTGATAAAGTTTGTTTGCTAGGTAACGAAATGGGCTCGCTTAATGTCGAACCTGTCATATACAGCTAGCCCGATACTGCTCAATCTTCCAAAAGTCGATAATAGAAGACTGAGTACAGATCCCCAGTGAGATCTGCAGGATACTTCATGAAATTGGCAAGGCGACTGTAGATCACTTCCTCCTGCCAAGCCAGGTCTTTTATTCACTCGCATGCTTAGGTTCGGCAAGCTTGCCGGTCGGACACGGGAATACGTACCCACCAGTCTTACAGGTGGTCTCGCGCCAAATTCCAGATTTCGATTCCCATTTCGCAACTTCAACTCTAGCATTTGCCCTCACCTTCCGATCCCTAACGCCAACACAAACCGCAACTCTAACTTCCTCTGGAATTTGGCGCAAAGTCACCCCTGATACGGGGGGTCCATATTGTCGTGTCCAACAGGCTTGCCTACAAAGCAGGAGAAGGACATTCATGCGGAGTTCAACTGTCAAAGACGGCTGTTGCATCTATGTATGCAACATTCCAGAAACGTCTTCGTCCCATAGAACTAATTTCACAGAAGTTACCGCCTGTTTGTCCACAATTACGTGTATCATCTCCGTCACTTGTATGCAGATGTGTGTGTCGGCACCACAAGGATGTGTTTATGTCTAAAGGCGGGACTACGTTTGGTATGGACTTCCCCATGTTTTTATTCCCGTGCTTCAGTTGTTGGTCATTTTTACGTTGGCGTTTTCGTTCGTTTCATACTCTTCTGTCTATCGGTCTTGCGTGTGATCCATCCGTCTGTCGTTGGTTTGCTCAGAGTTTTTATCGTGCCGTTGCCTTACCCTTAGTTATCTGTTTAACACTTCAGCGCCTAGCTTGCATTTTATACCCTATGAATCCGTGAAAAGTGTGCCGCATAGTTACGAAAACTGCGCGCTTTACTGCTCGATGATCGAAAAACTGCCTTCTTCAACGACTATGAACGACTCTGAACAGAAGGTAATTTGATCAATAAGTAGTAGAACCAGACATTTGGCGAGTTTTCAATCCCTGCGCAGTGGGCAGGATTATAAACGCATGCACATCAAGGGTCTACGATTTTCGTTTCACATCGGATGAATCGGACAGCCGGCTGAACAGGTAGATCTCTATGGTTAGTAATTTATCTGAGTTTCTAACTGCATTTTGTGCAACGACATGCACTTACTCGAACCTTAACATAGCTCTTTAAAGAGATCAGCAGAGACCTGCGAACGTTTTTAAGGTTCTTATGCGGAAACCAAAACATCGGGAAAGGGAAAGAAAGTATGGGTTTTCGGAAATGCGATAGTAATCGAACCCTATTTCTATGTGCGACGATCCAGCTATCAGCATTTCTCTAACTGTTTGTTCCACACATCAATTAACCAAAGAAGATTATCTCTCGATAGCCGTCTGAAATGAAGGAAAATTAACATTGGCGTCCGATCATTTCCTCAAGTTTGATTTCGTCACAGACTCCCTAGGGCGCCAAGCAATACACTATTTGTTTTCGAAGATTATCACAATCCGCCCATTTACAACAGAAGCCTCTTACCGTCACCTGGAATGGCTCTATGGCAAGGTCCGTCTTATCTGAGATGTGTTGTCACCGAAAGATATTTTGATCGTCGCAAGCGACAACGTCCATTGCGTTTCCCAATTCCCGATTAGTTTTCAGCCTGATCTGCCACTGCATCAGCGTTTAGCAATTTCCGTCTACAAGGTGGATGCTTTCCGCGTGAGGAAAATCATACATTCCTCCATGCCTATAAGAGGATACCACATAGATTTCGTTAAATTTTGCAATGGATCCGGACTGTGCTGTACATTTTGTGAGGAGCATTAGTTAACGGACATGTGCGGTCTTGCATGCATGGGCATCGCACGGTCTTAAAAATCTCATAACTAGAAACTTTTCTAAACCAAAATATACACTTTCTTCGGAAATAGAATATGAAGACTATATGATTTCCTACTAAAGGAGCAAAATAAAGCATATTTTGTGCATGTTCTCTGTGAACTATATTTGAATTTATAAGACCATCGAAAATCAGTATGAAGAATGCACGTTACTTAAGTAGTCATTTTTTCCGAGTGTGGTTCCTGCAGGAAGTCAAAAAGAAATGCATTCAAAAGCCGACATCCTGGCAAGTCCGAAATGTTATAGGGTTATGCTTCATGATAATCAGTATAACAATCCCACTTAAGTAATCCTTCCTAATCGGAAACGCATTTTGGAGTTTTGACCAACATTTCATGAGATCGGTCACGCACTGTAGGTTTAAAGTTGTTTATAGCTAGGCGGACTCGCGCGGCATCCATCAGGTTCTTCACAATCTCTCCCTCTCTCTCTCCCACATTGCTCCGGTGGTGAGACAAAGAAAAAACGACTGTAGGTAGACTCAAGTGTACTGAATTACAAAGTCTATCAGCCCGCTATGCCTATCACACACGGCCTATACTTCGCTCCAGGCGCAAGGACCGCTTGCATCTCTGAATGAGAATATCACGAAAGCCATACGAAAAGGAGCTATTGCAGCCTGTTTCTTTGTCCTGAGAGGTAACCCGTCAGTTGGAAAACTTCCAAGCCATGTCTCGTAATGAGTCATGACAGATTCAAGCGCGCCAGCTTTGTAACGTTGAGAAGTAGGCCGATGTGAAGTGAGGCTGGATTCCCCTGACTCTCTGCTCCCTCTTTCATGCACCCGTTGGCTTTGTGAGCCTGTCAGTCGGTTGAAGATTACATTGGACGCAATGGTTGGCGGAGCTCGGCGCTCTGTCTATGCGTGCCACACGCGGCCTCATGCCCATCCCGTACGTGCCAGGCCGCACTGAATGTCGCGACTGAGATGCGCACGCTCTGGGACGGGAAGTTTCACCCGCCATACCGGTGCTGGCAAATCGCACAGCATGCATACTGCAGGAGTAATGCCTGCTTTGAAGTGCGAGTTTGGGTTCAGTTTCGTGTGTGGCCTACTGATGCAGGTGTTTGCAGGTGTGTCCCCCAGTACCTTTATACCACTTTCACGGGTGTGAGATACCAACCGACCTTACAGTAGCCTGGTACACCTGGGGCTGGAGACAGGCCGTGTCTGATACGTGTTGGCGGGCCGTTTAGCTTTGTCAGTCGCTGCGTTCGCACCCACCTCCGGTTGTGTTGGTACGGTCTTGTCAACAGAGCAAAGTGGAAAACGGAGAAGGAAGTGTGGTGGGTGCTGCGCATGTCTACCTCCTTAGAAACCAATTCACTCGCAAGACACCGGTGCTGCATCCCACTCTGTAGGGCACGCGATGGAGGTCGTCACTTGCGACGATCGAACTGTCCTAGACCAGAATGTCGGGATATGACCTAGCCATTGGTGTTTATTGATGATTGTCATGGGGGCGCAATAGCCGAATAGACCCATACGATGGTTGGATGTCCCGAGGTTACGTGGGCAGGTGAGACGAGAGTGAGGAAGCATGTCACAGCGTCTGGCACTGGTGAGCCCGTTTCAGTATAATGGAGTCGCAGATCGCCCGCTATACCGATGCGTGATTCAAATGTTCGGTGGCAGAAAGTGTGGGATGGGACTGTGTCTACCGAGCTGGTGGTTGAGGACTGTTCGGTAGATTAAGGGGTTTTGTATTGGTCTCACCTCATTTGACTCTTTTATCCATTTCTTTTTCCTTCTTGCTGCAGTGCTAGTTTGCATTTGATTGTGTACTTCTTTATCTACCAAAACGACCACGATAAATTCACTTTTCTAATTCTTGATACAATTTTGGGTAAAAGTTAGTTACTCTTTATCTATTCCTCCTGCTATCATTTTAGATTTTTGTGTAAATGTATCATCGGCTGACTGGAACCATCGCTTCATACGACAAAGTTCCGCGGCAGCATTTGTGCTCACCCTTGCATGAGTGCCGGTGTCCGCCTCTGAGTACATTTCCGGTGGAACTCGGCAGGCATTAGAGTGCCGAAGTGTTGTATTCTATTTGCGGTTACTAATCCAGCTACCTCAAAGTAAGGAAAACTTATTCCGGGTCAGCCTCACATGCTCCGCCCATCCACAACAAGGCTAACGATCGAGTGAAGGACCCCAAATGCACGACCAGACAAAGGGGCCTGTCTTACGGGAAAAGTGGTAATAGGGGTTTTACGGGAGGACCAAAACCCACTTAAATAAGTATAAGAGGTATTCTTTGTATACCACAGATGCTTGGAGGCCTTCATCCGATGCTTACCACAGCAGGTTCCTCTACCAAGGTTGAGTTAAAACCAGTGGAAATGAGGTTGGGCAGTGGCGAACCGTGCATTTCCTGCTGTCTGCATGCGCCACATGCGGACAGGTTTATCTACCCAAGTAAACAACAGTTTATCGGGACAGTTTTTCGACACCAACATAGGCGCCGTTGTAGGACTGATGCTAAAACACCATCCCGATTTGGGGACCAACTGTGTTAAAACAAGGTTCCACAGGCACGCATGCACATAAGTCAGTGTTTAGGGTTGGTGGTGCTACTTCAGGCCAGACAACACTTCAAGGCCAGAGTTAACGATCGGCCGACGCCTAGCGGTTGACCTGGCAACCAATCAAATCCCAACGCTGGGGCTGTGCGTCGGATGCGACGGGGACGATTTATTCAGAAGCCACGCGAACAGCCTGATGCCCATGTTGGCCAGCATCCTCCTTGGTTTCCTACACCTGGCAGCAGGTCTACAGACGTATATCTGTCCCCGTGGATACTGGGCCGCCAAAGTGAGGTCTTCTTCCCCTGGTCAGAGCATTGGGGACTACAGCAGTGATCGAGAATTCAGCCTCCCCTACGGACCTATTGGAAATGCGCCTATATGCCGTTTTTGTCCCGATGTGAGCTGTTTCATCAGGAAACTGAAGCACGAGGTGACTAAAGACAAACCAGAAACAAGACGACGACCGCGTCCACACCAGACACAGGCACAGACGACCACACCCATTGTTCCTGCTATTGATGACCTTTTTACCGTCTTCGACAATACAACATCAACTAAGGCTCCTGAAACGCACGAAGAGGCTGGTGTTCAGATGTCCTGTACTAGATATGCGGATTTGCCATTCCCTGAGGAGATAATTACATACCTAGACTGCGTACAGATCGGACAAGCTGATCAATACTACCTCTTCATTTATACGCCAGTGAATAAAGAGAACGAAGTGGAACCTGTTGATTGCATTGATCCAGATTTCCTGCGATGGGTGCCCGAAAATGTTTCAATAAAGAGCATAGAATTGGGTTTTCCAATGAAAAGATTGCCGCCGTACTTCTTTCGATACTACGGGCGTCTACTGAAGGTAGGATGTTTCAAAGGCACTGAGGGGTTCAGTTTCGCAAAACTTATTATTGAGGCAGTGCAAGTACAGAACACATGAAGTTTGCATTTAGACAGTTTTCAGCATTACGTTGTCAAAATTGTTGATTTGGAGCATATGTTTTAAACTTTTTTTGAAAATCTACTCTACCAAACGTTCGTGGACATGCACCTACCTGGATTTATTCAAAACTCTATGACGTAGTCTCTTCATAATTTCGGACAAATGTATGCACACGTAAGAGTGCGATAGTGCTCCAACTACAGCATAGTCGAGGTCATGGTCCGCAAATTGGCCTCATTGTGGTGATGCCTACTTTTAGACCAAGCTGGATGATATTATTTTAGAGAAAATGAGGAACCTGAGATAACCACGTTAACTAGCTGATATTTTCTTCAGGTGGCTCTGCTGTCGACTGTCAACGACTGATCTTCACAACAAGACCAAGCTGAATTTTTATGCGTTTCCAGTGTAGTCGACCTTGTCCACTATTTATTATTACGCCTGCTTCCATGATTCGTCATACCCGTTTAAAAGTTGTGATGGAGGTGATAATTATTTGACCATACGGGACTGTCGTCTCGTCTGCGTGACTTAACTGAATCTGCGGGGGTACCTGTTCAGCCTTACGACTCATCAGTTCCTTTTCCGGATAGAACGCTTTTCAAGGCTTTTCTGACCGCCCTTTTATGAAGAAATGACTGATACTGCTAACTGGTCACCGATAAAAGTAAAAACCAGTGTCTCCCAAACAAGCACGTTTATGTGGGCTAAGTCCCTTATAGCTTAACACGAACTTCCAGTCATTTGTAAAGCGCCTTAAACTAGGAGCTCCGACGGCCGAAAGAGACGCCTCGATGAGTTACCAAATGTTTGATCTATGAGGAATTCCCCACTTTCAAAAATTGCATAGAGTCAACCTCATCTAACCTGCCATAAATTTAGGCAACTCCAAGTTTCGCAACTTTACGAATATGCTTCTCCGTCAATGGTAATCTGAAGGAAAATTGTCATTGAAGATATTCGCTGATCACCTTTTTCTTCAGAAGAGACAGTTCTCAAAGATTAACAAGAATGTCTAGGGAAACACTTTTCCGATCAACGCTTCCACTGATTGTTTAGAGTCAACCGCAAATAGCTGTATTCCCTATCATAACTGAGTCTGTTAGGTAACTCAGACACTACTTAGTTACCTAGACATCTCTCCTTCATGTCCTCTTATTTCTGTATCTAGTCGACGCAACAAGTTTGCTTCGACTCATCCGCTATTCAGAATAATGAGATTGACTACCACGACATGCAGTGGCTCGGTGGAAAGACCCTGGTTCAAGTTGTATTTCGGCATGATGGCCTGCAACGCAACCGGATACCACCAAAACAGCCTGAAACCACAGCACCGACAGCTACCAACAGTACTGAAGAGGTTGCCGAGTGTCCTTCCTTCGCTTTCAACGAATTCGCTCAAACATACCCGGACAAGGATTGTCGTTATAAAACAGCGGCAAGTTTTAGTGACTCTATAAGTCCTGTATTATTTTCTTTTTCCGGTCATGATGCTTAGTCGACATTTTCTCCAGTTCTTTCCTGGGCGCAGGTAGAAAAGTACGCCGAGGTCTGTGCTGTCTGTATTGGCACGTCACAACTCCACTGAGTGCAGCGGAAAGGTGTGAGATAGTGTAAAGGTACTGTGCCAGTGATAGTTCAATGTAGGTGTTTAAAGCGTCACCCGTGCTCAGGCCTTGCCCTTGCTGTCCTGAGTTGGAATCCAACCGAGCTTGCCGAGTTTTTCGTGACTGGGTCAAAATGAATTACTCGAAATCTACCGAAACACCTAAAATTTACTAATGTCTAAGTGATCGGATGATAGGCTAAAACATACTTCTTTACGCAGCAGTCGACAAAGGGTCGTAGATAGGACACGCAAGAAAGGCTGCAGTTCCACACAAAATTAACACTTATCTGTTTTTTTTTCCATCTTAGTCTTATAAGGTTAATAGGCGAAGCTTTTGAAATCCCTATAAAACACCGAGCCTGGCCGGAAATGACGTTAATCCACAAAAATGATGAAATTAACTAAGGCTATGGGAAGAGACGTTATGATGCGTTTTGTCAAACAGATGACGAGAGTTCTGCTAGACGACTGCCACCGGCGTCTGCAAAAATACAAGGCTATGATCGAGGAGAATACAAGAGAGTGTGTCCACACTCTCGGTGATTCTATCGCCGCGGATCTTGGGAAGACGAACTCCGCTTTGCACATTACAGGCGAGCCCAGAACAGAGAAGTTTCGGAACGGAAACTGACTAAGCTAAAACCATCAGGCGCGGAAAGCTCAAACTCGGTCTATAACCGCTCGTCTAAACAGCCAACAGAGCAGCAAATACGAGTGTTACGGCCTGAGACTTGTTTCAACACTGCAGATGCCAATCCTGTCGACTTCATTGTAGCCCTGGAAATTGTAGCCCTGCGAATTGAAACATCCGACGACAAAAAAACCCTCCGTCCGACAAGGTGTTACCTCCTTGCTGATGACACACAGACTAACCCAATGTATTTCACAGAGTGAGTCAAAAGCTATAAGAAAACTGAGGAAGGACGACAGAATTATTCTTCTGCCTGCTGACAAGGGACGATTAATTGTCGTGGTGAACCGAGAAGACTAAAATGAAAAAGCCACAATTGATGGCCGGTCTCGTGAAATGTTGGCTGAAATTCTGAAATGTGTTTTTGATTAGGAAGGATTACCTAGGTCTGGTTCTCATACTGATTATCAAGCAGCACGATTCTATCTTATTTCAAACTCGTCTGGATGATGGTTTTCGAATGCATTTCTTTTCAGCCTCCTGTAGAAACTGCACTCGGTAGAAATTTACACATTAGTTGGCGTACGTTTTTCACATTGGTTTGCGATGGTCCTATAAATTCAAATATATTCTCTAGAAAAAGTGCACAAAATGTGCTTTCTTTTACTCGTTTGGTAACGGATCACATCGTCTTTACACCCAAAGAAAGGATTTAGTTTGGTTTTAAAATGGTTTTCTCACTCTCGGATAATTTTGAGTCTGATCAGCTGCTGCATTAGCGTTTAGCGATTTCAGCCTATAAGGTGTATGCTTTTCCGCGTAAGGAAATCATACATTCCTCTATGCGTTTGAGAAGATATCACAGCGAGTTTATAAAATTCTGCAATGTATGCGGACTATGCTGTACATTTCATGAGGAGCATTAACAAACGGACAGGTACGATGCTGCATGAATCGACATTGCACGGTCTTGAAAAATCTCATAATTAGGAACTTTTTTAAAACCGAGAGACATCATTTTTTCAAGCACAAAATGTGAAGACAACGTGATTTGCTACCAAACGAGTCGGAGGAAACATATTTTTGTGCATGTTTTCTATAGAATATATTTGAATTTATAAGACCATCGAAAAAGAGTGCATTCAAAAGCCAACATCCAAACGAATCCGAAATATTCTAGGATTATTCCGCGTGGCAATCAGTATTAAAACCCCACCTAAGTAATCCTTCCTAATCGAAAACGCACTTCAGAATTTCGACCAATATTTTAATAGATTGGTCACTCACCGTAAAACCCTTCTTGATGACAAAGAACTTTAAAGACCAGCACAGGACACACAGGCCAAAGGAGTGCGAGACCGGCTGAATAAACTGCTTAGAGGATACCGGCACAAAAGTGGCATCACGGAGAATGAATGGCACTAAATTAAAACACCTGCCCCGCTTTAGCTCGTTTCTATTGTCTGTCAAAAATACATAAAGCAAGTGGCCCACTGGGGCCAATTGTTACCCCAAAAGGCAGTCCCACTTACAGTTTATCACAGTGGATGTATTCAAAACTGAAGTTACTCCAAGACAATTCGACTACCTCAGTAAGATCAGCCCCTCAATTCCTCATAGACCTCCGGAATCGGAGGATTCAGTCGGACGAAATCCTGGTCTCCGTCGATGTGACGTCGTTATTCTCATCAATCCCAACAAACCTAGCGCATGAAGTCTTCCGCAAGAGACTTGGGCAGGCGTATGACGAGACTCAGAGTGCTCTCAACATTGAACACTTCATGAGGCTGTTTGACTTCTGCCAACAAACATTCTTCAGAAAAGCATTTGGCGAGCATGCGCTTGCTTTCGATAAATTCTCATCGGAACCGTAGATTTCTTCACTTTCGTTAGAGAGACCTATGAACAGACCAAGGGAACTCCAATGGGCTCACCGGTTTCTGGTTTATTGGCAGAACTGGTCCTACAGGAGCTAGAAAAGATTTCCTTCATTCCCCATAAGGCGGTATTTTGGCGCCGTTACTTAGACGACACGTTTGTCTTCGTAAAGAAGGACATGCTACAATATTTCAGCAGCCTGTTCACAAGGGAAGGAAAACAGGAAAAACATTTACCCTTCCTTGATGTGCTCTTCAGACGAAACCTTAATGGTGAACTTGAAACGACGGTTTATAGGAAGGCAACGAACGCCACGCAGCTTCTCAATTTCATAGCAGCCACCCGGTGGCTCACCAACGAAGCTGCGTGAAGACGCTCTTCAAACGGATCTAAACTCATTGCAGCAAAACGGAGGAAAGAGCACGGGAGGCCCGTTATCTCCGCGACCATTTTGTGCAAAATGGCTACCCGAAGGCATACATAAGTCGCTGCCTAAGCGGTTGCCCATAGAGGACCGAAACATCAACACCACCAACCATATGCCATACATTAGGACGTTTCAGAAGCGACCGAGCGCATTTCTGCAGAGTTAGGTGTTGAAATTGCACACCAACCCAAAGCCACCATATGCAGTAGGGTCATGAAAATTAAAGACCGGTTAAAGCCGGAGGAGCAATCTGGAGTAGTGTATCACATCCCCTGTCAAAATTGTCCTTGTAACCACACAGGCCAGACTGGATGCATGCGCGGATCGCGCATAAACGAACATGAGCTTGGCTGTACGACGAGGCGACGCATTATCACAAGTGATCGTCCACACCTACGAAATTGGTCGTAAGTTTAACGTCGCAACCACCAAAATAGTCGCCCACGCCGGAAACAAAGCAGGCCGAGAGTTGATTGTAGACTGTGCCTCGGATGGGAGCTGAGTCGGTCGATTTATCGATCTGGTGCCGGCGTACAGAGGCCTGCGCAGTCACATCCCGTCTTCCGCCATCAATCGGTGATTGGCTAACACGCCCTATAACAGTCGCTTGTTCCGTTGCTGCTAATATCCCTGACGATGGACTCCCGCACGAGTTCGAAAGCTCAGAAGAATAAAACAGAATGTTCCGGTGCTCTATCACCCTCCTTCTTCACCTATATATACGCCTTGAACTCGAACGTTCGTCTCCACTTGTAAATTAACTACTTTTCGGTTCGTCGCCAGCTCAACTAATTTTCGGGGTTTTTCGCAAATCACAGATTACTGAAGAGCATTCGGAATTTCCAGTTACATGTTTTGATCGCACACATTTTGCCTTATATAAGCCCCGTCGGATCTGTTGGTTGTCAAATGATCTTTTTGACCTTAAGCCCATCTGATTAACTGGAGTTCAATGGGCGACTCAACTATCTTTGTGCAGGCGCGAAATATGAACTGAAGAGAGTCAATTCATTGACAGTCAGCCAAGTAACGTAAGATATTGTCGTAAGTGGAATCAAAGAGGCTTAGAAATCAAGTCAAAATAAGTTCACAACAGAAGACAAGGGCGTGATCACTGGAGCGGTAGCTTTATTAGCCTGAGCTTTCGAACTCGAATGGCAGTTCATCACCAGAAACTGTTGGAATGCAACAACGTATGAACAAGTACACGATAGTGCCGTGAGGTTGAGGGGAGGGATGTTGCACCCGTGGCTAGGTCTGGTTCGCGCAACCTGGCTCGGGATGGTTTCATGGCGTAGTGACAGAGTTTGTCCTTGGCGGAGGTATGAGCCGTGCCACCTGGCTCCGTGGGCGTGGCGCGTGATAACACTGGGGTAAGTCAATATATCTATTGACGGGGTTAGTGTCTGACGCACACGCCTCCAACAGTTTCCGCCCCGTCTTGCTGCCAACTCGCATCAGCATCCGCGTGCTGGCGAAGACGAACCCATGGCCTTCCTCTAGCGTGTGAGTAACGACTTGATGCAGGGGGTCGCCTCTCCAAACGACTCGTTTATGCTGGAGTATTCGGGGGCTGAGACACAGTCCTGTTTGGCCAGTACAATGGCAAGGGCAGCTATGGCACGAGATTTTATAAACTACACCCGATTGTTCACCTGTGTCTTGCCTATCCTTCATCTTCATGATTCTGGTACACATGGTAGCCGCCAGACGGTGGGCGATGTCCTCGCCTAACTGCGTTCAATGGCCTCGGACACAGTCTTTATGTACGCTAGCGAGTGCCAAATCGTTGGTGTCTCTCTTCCATTTTTCCGTCGCGGATGCGTACGTATGCAGCGACGGATGAAAATCTCCGGACAGCCGTTCTTTGCCAATTGACCCCTGAGATACCGTAGTTCTTGTACTTTTCCTTGGGGCTTGCTACAGTGACTTTTTACCTGACCAAAGACAGATCTAACAGAGCTCCGTTTGTGCACCACCGGATGATTGTTATGATAGCTGAGGACATGGATAGTGTTAGTCGCCTTTCTACATACTGTAGTGTTGAGTGCCATCAGTTCTGCATGTGACAAGCACGTCAAGGCGGCGCGAACCACGGACGCAACCCCCGCCCTCACGGTACGACTGTATAAATGTTCACACGCTGTTGCACTCCACCAGTCCTCTGATGCAGAACTCCTGTTCGAGTTCGAAAGCTCAGGTTAATAAAGCTGCCATCCTATCAATCATGCCTTGGTCTTCTTTTGAATAAGAACCTGGGATGTGCATATTCTCTTCCATTTGTAAGTCTACAATGGTTAAATGTGCGAGGAAAACCCAAACACTGAAAGACAACTTTATTTGCCGGACATCTGAGACTCATACAAATACAGCTCCTGACAAAGCAGTATATATAATAACTAACTGCATCATGAGGCAAGCGGTAGAAAGTACAGAGTCGGACGCCATGAACCATTTAATTAATTGAGAGCTAAACTAAAAGTAAAGTCTAGGAAAACCGCTCGTTCCACCGAAGAAGCATAGACTAGTACAAAAAAAATTTGTCCACACTAGGCCTGCGTATCATCGTGTTTCAATTCAAAACTTTTAGTTGTCGAATAGAACCGTAACGTCTTTAGCCCTATTTAAAATGATTTATAGGATGCTGCCAAGGTCGTTAGCTCACACCTTCTGCCTGCCTATTCTTCACTTCCATTCTCTGCCGGCGGAGACTTCAAACTCTGGAACTATCTTAACTTGATTATGCCTCGGACACCTGGCCTAGTCGTACGCTCAAAAATTAATGTTAATGAAAACTTCAAGTTTCAATCCAACTGTGCCTGGTAATCTACGTGGATTCATAGCGTACAAGTTAACAGCGAATAGAGACTTAGAACGGTCGGACATTTCGACGTTAAATGACCAAATACGTCCGAATGAGATTGCTCAGTTAAATCTGCGCTTCTGTCTCCGCGTCCAAGCTAGTTGTTCAACAGCGCATTTAATGCTCTTTGTGCTCACAGCTGCTTGATCAAAGCGACAAACGTTAAGACAGGGAAATAGAAACCCCCGCCTCTCCCCCGTTCATACAGGTGGCCTTGCGCAAACTTCCAGGAAGCGTTAGTATTCCCAGCCATGGCTTGAATTCAAATCTTAACCTTAACTCTAGTCTCCCTGGAAATGAGCGCAAGGTCTCTCTTTCTCTCTCCCTCCCTCTCTCTCTCTCTCTCGACAGGCGGGTTCCTGTTCCCATGTCTTGCTGGACACATTTCCTCGTTAGCACCCGTTCATCATTTATGCTGATTGGAATGGCCAAAATACACCATACGGGCCTTCACATGATCACATAAATGGCATCTTTCGTCTTTTTATTCACTTCAGCAATAGAAAAAGACCATTGATTTGTGCCAGTCAAAACCGCGCCTCTGCACCAGCACATGCTTTCAGTGCCACATAAGCACCTGCTGAACCCTTATTCCAACAACGGGTCTGCAGCTAACCAGGCCGGCTACATAAACTTCAGTTCAAGATTCCATATGTGGATTTATGCGGGCAGATCAATGCATGGGACCGAAACTGGCTATGTCTTCGGTTTCGACTATGCCTTGTCTGCGCAGAACTGGCCGTTCGCTTCTCAAACGTGTCCAAAAGCCCTCATGAGAGATGCCGTGATGTCACAAAATGATAACATATCAAAGTAAACAAGAAGTTGGGAAGTGGAAATTTGGTGATATCGTGAAGTTAAACCGCAACAGAAGTCAGCCGTGAATGGACGGTATTGAATTCTTCACTCCACTAGCAGGCCGAAAGCAGTTGCAGATTCAGGTGGCTTCAAAATCACTAAATCAGTTGAGAAACCCCGACATCTACCGCATAAATAGCTACAGCAAGACTCCATATTTACGAATGCTTTACCCAAGTCTATTGCTCGACAAAAAGACGGATAGAGAAAATCGCATGGCTTATTAGGCTAAGAGAGGGATGTATATGAGACTGGTCTCAAATATTTAATGACACTCGGACATCCTGCAGAATGACTTGCGAAGTCATTTCTTTGTCACCTCCATCGATCGAAGGTGTGTGGGGCGTGAATACCAACTCGCGTACTATCACGAGCAGCTCGAATGCCTTATACTTTAGGACTGACTAATACCCACCTCCCTCACGCAAAGGCAAAGTTTCGTCCTATTCTAAGCTACGAAGTGCTTTGTGGCCACTTCTTTTTGGCAGAAATCATCTATGCAGTGCTGTTACGTCTGGAGATAGTGGCGTGCAAGCTGAGACTCTCGCAGATCCACGTAAGAGCTTACGAAGTTCACTGTAGGTCCGCATTTCTGGAATTTGTGTCAGGCAGACAAAATTGATAAAACGCAATTTGCTGTGATCACATTCAAGAGCAACCCACAAGGAGCATTAAAATAAGTATATCCGGCGTAGGCGGCGGAGACCTTCTATACGGCTTGTTGATCAGTCGGTTGACGGCAGCCAACAAGGTCCTTTAGTCCATGCCGTGGAAGGACTTATCACTCTCAGGGCAAACGACCGAGTTAGATGCTGTTTGGGCGTTAGGACAGACCACACTCGAATATAGGAGCTACCAAGTGTCAAGAAGAACATGAAGTAGTCTCAATCTGTCGGTGGGGGCTTCCATCGGCAGTCAGCTTCAGGCCTTAGTTACTTAACGATAACTAACGGTGGTATATGACTTCAGTTCAGACAAAGGAATTGTCTCAGCCCAATGTCAAGATCTTCCAGTATAGGCCAATAACCAGGTAGAATTGGTAGATGGATGCAGCGGACTGAACATATATCAGTAAGCTTGGCGGATCTGCATTTCGGGCTTCGGGGTCGGGTAGAGTTTTGTTGTGACAATGGATTTTACACCGTTTGCAGCGTGTAAACGCCAACTTCCTAACCCTCGTACCCTTCCCCATGTAGAGCTAGGCAAACCTGTCTGCAAAAATCTGCAGAGATTCTGCGATTTAGGAACGGGAATGAACACTCCGAGAAGCGAAGACAAGTCGAAATATCGAAGAGGGAAAAATAAATGACCGGATGCGATGAATAATCCGGGTAGTATGGTGTCGCCGCTGGTGATGATGTATGGAACGCCTGAGAAGTTAGGGGGGGCAACGTTTTTAATGCTGAAAACTCGATCTGATATTGTGCAGAGGCAACTGCTCTGATGTCGGTCCCCGTTTCAAATTAAGGACGGAGAGGGATGGCCTCTGAGAGCATCAGACATCGAATGTTTCTTGTTGCCAGGCTGGCAGATGCTTGAAATGAACTGCGAGCTGAAGTCCAGATAAATTATCCCCGTTGGTTGTACTTGTCCAAAGTGGACTTTATCATGAAGCTGGAAGACATGTGCTCGGCAAAGATACCAAAACGGTTGGCTTCCAAGTGCTGTCTGCATCACTTCTAAGCAAGATAGATGGCCAGGAGTACAGAGCCGAATCTATTGTAAGTGACAGCAGGTGAAGACTCCTTAGGAAATAAAGAGAAGTGTTGGTTAGCCCGTGAGTTGTATTAAGAGAACCGCTACAACTATGCCACTGCAGACATTTCCAATGGAGAAGAGCTTTGCAGATGATGTTGGATAAGCCAAGGATCTTGTATCCTTCAAGACAATGACAGCTCGTGAAAATCTTTGGGGCCTGAGAACAAGTTAAATAATTAAAGCATGAGGTACGTACAGCTTGGACGCAGGCTACGGAGGAAGCTGATTATGTCAATAAAACACTGTTAGTGACATTCCTAACTTGGCGTTGGAAGGTCAAGAATGACGGGCCCTTGGAACAGAAGAATCCCGTTTCATGCCAACTTACCCGAAAACCAGCGCATCCTGACGATGACCAGTCAATCAGGCCTTTTGAGGGTTTAACGCCTAACCCGATTTCGTAAAGGCGATTAAACAACTGTGTTAGACGATATTGATGGTCTTCTGTGTCTCTGATAGAGATCGTCCATATGAACGAAGGAATATATAGCCTGTAGACAGCGACCGGTTATATATGTTTCACAATAGACGGTTAACGAAGCCCGGACCAGAGGATGTCCCAACCTCCCCTTATGTCACTCAGGGGAGCGTGCATCGACCACAAAAACTGAAGTCTTATTCCTCTTATGTGCACTCAGGAAGTGGCTACCTTTCTATTATCTTATCCTGGACGTACACACGGCTGATATTTTGAACGCCCATCGGAGTTATCCTGACTGTGTTTAGAGTTTCAGGTAGGCAGTAGAACGATCAAAAACTTCGTATTTTGTGCTATTACTTTATAACTTCTTATATTCCTCTTCTGGCTATTGCATTAAGCAAAATGTCGAAGTTAATGCTGAGAAGCACTTTTTGCAAGCAGGAAAATTCTTTATGTCATCTTCATTGAATTAACTGATGAACATCGTAAATGGGCAATGAGTGGGAAGGCTATCGTCTACATTTTTCTATTACTTTTTCAACTAACGGTGCATGTATCTATCGCATTTTCAGTTAGGGTGGCTTGTCCTTATTCCTTCCAGAAATTATCTGAATTTTTTTGCCCCTTCAGCGTTAGATTTAAGGTTAGAATTTAGGTTGCCTTTAAATTTACGCGTTGCACTTGAAATTTTTGCTATTAAATTTTAGCTATGGTACTGGTTCGCGCCTTTTGGTATTATGTTTCTGCAATTTTTGCCCTAACATCGTGAGACTAAGTGGACAATTTCCAGGCCTTCGACGAGCTTTTTTCGTATTTACGCAAAGTGCGCAATTCCGGTATGTGAAGTGTGAATCTTAACTGAATCCATTGCAGCAGAGCTGCCAAACACAACGTTCATATCCATAATTTGCTCGGCCAATAGAGCGTTGCTGCATCATCCTCCACTGGTCGCCGCCGTAGCAACGAGAGTTCCTGCCCACGGAAAAGCCCGTATACGTGTCTTATCTACAACCAGATTCTTACACACTAAAGATCCTATGCGGAGAAGGGAGCACCGAAAAAAAAACAAGGGAGCGTTTCCATCCCCGACCACAACCGGCAGGACAATGGGCCCGTGACTTAATGGTAGAACGTTGAACTTCAAAACGCACAATGATCAAAGAACGCGGGTGCGAAGTTCATGCCATCCAGAATTATAGTTGGGTGTGGCTGGCTTACGACGATTAATAAGCCGCAAATGGACATCCCGGGCACCCTGTCTTCGTTCGTACCCCCTTCTCTGCATATATCACTTGTCGCTAGGCAACTACTAGCGAGGGCTCTAGATTAAGCCACATGGGCTAATGGGAAGGGCATGTCGCATAATTTTATCGGTTACTGCCCTTTTTCTATGTTTAAGATCACGTATATTAATATATTAGCTGACTCTGCTCAACTCTTCGAGGTCGCGCATTATTAGAGACCATCCTATGGGGTTTGCTGAGAAAATGAAATACGTAGACAATTCGTCAAATTTTGATATTTTGCATGACTTCCTCAATTTTAATCAACCTCTACGGACCCCCACAGGAAAATTGCCTGATTGGGCTCTGTTTTGTATACCAGAAAAAATGAGTGATTAAAATATGCGAAATCCTCACATTATCCTCGAGAAGGGTAGGAAGACTTCGACAAATAAGTCAGGTTGGCGGAGGGCTCTGATTGTAGCCAGAGATTTTGACAGAAGTGACATTTTTTCAAAACCAAAAGCAATCTATTTACGTTTGTTTCATGTTCGACAGTCTGCCAGTTTCTGGCTTATTTGTAATGGCATGTTAGGCCGACATAGTAACGTTGGCCTCACATCTAAATACGATAAGTAAGATAACAGAAAGTAGACAAAGTTGGAGATTGTCCCTGAAATGGAAGTTTAACTATCCCTAAGCCCGTGGTTACCTTGGTTATAAAATTGGCGAGGTTTAGTTCTGCGGCCCCACTTCATTGATACCATATGGTTAGCTTACTAAAACAATTTTAGTTAACATACCTAGCTTAGCCACTCGCTGGATTAGGAAGGGAAGGACAGCTAAAGCAGAGCTCGAAACACGCGCAGTGGAGCGAGTGAAGGTGGCGTACACACTCTCCCTCTCCCCTCGACACAGTCACCCGCTGGATTCAGAAGATAGGGGGGAGGGGGGGAAGCAGTCACAACTGGAAGGCCACTGAGGGGACCGCGTGGTAATTCGCAGTGCATGGGCACTGAAGTAGAACCGACGAAGTTCCCCACCGTCGGAATCATTCCATTAGCAAGTCTACTTGGCCATTCGCTGGATTAGGATAATGAAGAGAGCGTGTGCAGCGCTCGAACCACGCAGAGGGAAGCGCGTGTGAGCTGATAACTGAGGTAACCGAGACCGGCGCATAAGCACTCCTCCCCCCGTAGCACAGTCATTCGCTGAAGTAAAATGGTAAGGAAGATGCAAATACGTGGTATTTGTAAAGTCCGTGTATTTGTATCTATCAAGATTTTTTTAGAAAACAAACCATGTGATATCACTCATGTGGGGCTGCAGGATCAAACATCGCCATAAAAAATTATAACATCAAATTGTGATGGTCTGCTTTAGGTTATGCCATTGAGTGCGACAACTATAGCCAGGGAGGATGTGATCAAGAACTGTACCTGCCAGCAGTGTGTCTACGAGAAACCTGTCATCAAGGTCACACGATCCGAACGCAACCTCCTGCCGGTACCGCGCTACGTGAAGACGCTCCTGAACATGGCTCTCCTCACCCTCGTCCTAGTGCTCATCTTCGGCACAGTTCTGGGCTTCTGTGTGCAAAATCGTGACAAGGCTATGCTCCTCTTCCTCACACGCAGTCGCAAGCGTCGCATGGAGGCGGCGCTGGCCGCAGAGGCTGCCGAAAAAGCAGCCAAAGAGGCGGAAGAGAACAGCCAAATAAACTGGCATCAGCAACTCTTCAATCGCTACGCCATGGCCGGTTTGGCAGGGGGTAGTGGTCTGGCCTTTGGGCCATTTGCAGGCCGCATTCCCCTCCCCACGCAAAACGACCAGACCGCAGTGACCCCAACAAGTCGCAGTCGTTAGGACAACTGCAGCAAGGGTCGGATCCGGTCGCCATCGCTGCTGCTGCTGCCGCCGCTGCCACCAGCGCTGCAGACACCAAGTTTCTTCGACTGAGTGCACTTACAAGCCGAGTCCCGCATTTTATTTATTCAGTCTCTCGTCCTTTTGTTTATACTCCTTCCAACATTGTACATTTATATAAGCCCTCAGAACTTCCCTCCCTGCATATTAACACTCGTCAAATATACGTAATCTAGTGTGCTAATGGCTCCTAGCTTATGCGTTTTCGTTGGTTATGCACAGCTCTGTTCAGCCTTCACTGAAAGACTAATAGCAAAGTTTCGAACTGAGAGAATGAATGGTCTCTATCCGTTTATAAGTTCAAGATGCGGAATTCACCCATCTGAATGACCTCCTAACAATGCAGCTCTGATGGACTTTATCCTCGCAGCAAGTAAACTATGAATGAATTCAGTGTTAGGAACCAATGGATACAACTTTTAGCGTTACAAGCATTCTTCCGGTCCCCCCGGACAATGTGCTTAGCGTTTATGTCTAGAATTACTTGAGATTGTGCCAAGCCAGGTGATGTTGATGTGCTCTTGAATTTTATTCAGATTGGAGTTGAACGTTGGTCTACTGGTACTTCTGTCTTTTAGTCTCACGGTTGCGCACAACTCTGTCATCTACGCAATTCTGACCAGCCTATTCTCTCCGAATAACTTTGGACACCTACATCTATAGAGAT
>CACRXP010000838.1:97493-129185 GCA_902702965.1 Spirometra erinaceieuropaei
TCGGAACTCACTCGTTCTATTGTGCCTTACGGGCTCTATCAGACCTAAACAACAGCCGCACAGCAAGACATGAGGCGTTGGACTTTTAATTAACAGGTCGCGAGTTAGAGCCCCAGGTGTTCCACACTTCAGGGTTAGTTATGACCGGCTGACGACGGCCAATAAGCCAGAAATGACCATTCCAGTCTCCCTTGTCTTTGTCGGTAATGCCACTCTGCGTATATCATGCGCCGCTGTGCGGCTGCTGTTTGGGCTCGAGAGAGAGCCCATAAGGCACAACGGAACGCGTGAGTTCCGTAATAACGATCGGTGAGCGCCCCCTACCATTGTGTGTGTATATATATGTGAGAAGAAGAGGTGATCTCGGGAACCATAGGTTTAATTGCCTGACGTTTCAAAAGCAAACAATCTTCCATCGTCGGAGGTGGGTTCTGTACGGCGTTTCACAGTATTTATGGGTGCTGAGCATGTGGGAGTGTGCAGTTCCTGTGAGGCGAACTACGTTGGAGAGACCGGAAAACGTCTACAAACCCGCATGAGTGAGCACGCAAAGGCATTGAGAAGGATGGACCAACTGTCACTGGTGGCGGAACATTGTGCAGCCTCTGGGCATACTTTCGCCTTCCAGAACGCCGAAATCCTAGGCCGAGGTACTGACCAGACAGCTAGGGAAACGCTCGAAGCCTGGCACACCGTACCAACCTCCATCAACCGCTGCACGATTCTCCTGGCGGCTTACCAGGCGAGTGCGGTTCAACCAACAGAATCAAAGGCAGGAAGTCAGCATCACAAGCCCAGGTGAACACAGTTCGCAGGCCGATAAAGGAGAAACAGGCAACGAGCCAGCAGCCACCGAGGTGCCCACGGCAGAGGCAAACGGGCGACAATTACGAGAAACGCGGGTCAGGCACAACAAATGCGGGCAATGCAGACGAGGTCTATGACCGTTGCCATCCCGACACAGCCCGCCCGACGAGGAGACAGAGGAAGGGACCGACCAGCACGACAGCAATTAACTCCTTTTCCCGCAGCAGATCCTGCACGAATAGCAGTAGGAACGACAACACTCCCGCATGCTCAGCACCCATAAATACTGTGAGGCGCCGTACAGAATCCACCTCCAACGATGGAAGCTTGTTTGCTTTTGAAACGTCAGGCAATTAAACCTATGGTTCCCGAGATCGCCTCTTCTTCTCATTTATCTCCGGGACGCGCATTTTCGCTTTAATTGGTATATATGTATCTTTTTAAAAGGTGTTTAAATCATAGCTAGATTGTCCAGATGAGCCCTACCATAGTGCAGCACTAAGTCAGGGGATTTTCTCCGATTAAAAAGGAAAGGAGAAAAGCACGGTGTATGGTTTAGGCTCGTAAGCCCATCTCTGCATATGACCTTAGAGAGCAGGATACAACTTTGGACAAAGAGACCCACTCAAAACGCCTAGTGTGCAGGGATACCCTGACGAAGCCTGGGCTTATGTCTGTGATTTATTACAATCAATCCAGAAGGACCACATGTAGAGGTAGTGTTAGATGTCTAGCCGGGCCTTCAATGCTTGTCGTGGAGGAGTTTTCCTTCACTCCACTAATATAAGTTTGATAATAATGGCCTTTCTGAAAGACTTTCGAAGTCGTCTTACTTCCCTCCTTGAAGTACTTAACCAGAAATCTTGGAACACAAGCTATAACGTTCACTCTTCCTATTCTTACCCGTTGGCAGATGGTATTTCGCGCTGCGACAATGACGGTTGTAGGGGGGGCTGGGGCGATGTGCCAAAGTCCACATCGGACCCCTTGTTTGAAGATGACGACCAGATCCCAAGGAGATGCGAAACGCGTAGCGGCTGACCCGTTGTTCCAACGCCGGGCTTCTGGCAACCCCTTCTTGCGAACATGGCCTGGCGCCTGCACACACTAGTCGTCGCGTGGTTGCCGCTATCCATCAGACCCACAGGGAAGACTGTCTGCTGAGCTGCACTGCGACCCGGAAGCTTGTCTGGATCGCCAAAGGTCCGTGCTAGGCTGAGAGAGCGCCGTGGTAGCAGGGTGTCTTGGCGTGCGACCCTGTTATTACTGAAGACATACCGTCCTCTGCGACAGTCTGTCAGACCGCCGCGATCTCGTGTACAGGAAGAATTTGTATTGGTTTGGTTCACTATTTTGGCCTCAAATGTTTGCTGGTCATTTGTACGAAAGGAGAGGGATAAAAAGGATGAAAGAAGTTAGAATATCCACACAAGGCTAACGTTTTGAAAAAGAGATTATTCAAAAAGGAGATCTTGTTCAGCCCCGAAAAGGCCAAAGCTTTTCTTGTTTTGAAAAAGGATCCGCTCCCGCTACCTGTTCGCTTGAGTAGCGCAGTTTCGGGAACCCCTATAGTTCCCCGGAAACTTCAGGCCTTAGGTGCGTATTTGTCATTTTACGGTGTATCTGAAGCTGACAAGATTTGCCAAGAAAAGTGCTGTCTCGGCTGTTATACGTCATCTTCTACCGGAAGCGCCCGAAGACACTTCTGAAGGCTATAATGACCATCCCAATCATCAAATCAAGTACTGGCTAGTAGGAGAAGACGAAAGACACCAACAAGGGGCGTGTATTCTGTACAGATGACCGATGGCGGTCATAGCCCTCGACGAGCCGCCAGCTTTGGGCCTGCGCGCGTTTGGCTGCAAACGTGCCTCGCGTGTCAACACAGGCGAAAAGGAGAATTCTAATAAGTGAATGAAGAGAAGACTGGACCGATGGAACAAACCTTTTATTGGCCTAACGTCACAGAGTCATACCGGAATCCCCCATCAGCAATAGCAACAGATAAGGATAGTAGGCTGACAAGGCTCTTAGGATTTATAGGTCTCAGTCGCTACGCCACCACACACCTATCATAATTAGTCGCCCCAGCATTCGTTGCAGACGGTCATACTGGATACGATGGCTTGGTGATCCGCGTCGAAGTTCCTAACTGCTGCGGTTTCATGGGCTATATGCGTTCCACTGGGCTCACCAAAGTCTCACTTGTGCCTCGAATAACCTCAAAAAATGTTATTGACGGCAGTCCTCTTTTCTTCCATTAGTGTCAAGGGACGATTCAAAACGTGGATGGATTACAGTGATTCAGAGGGGAGTGTGTTAAACGGCTAAGAATGATTCTGTTAAAATATTTTTATTTCCTTGCAAATTGCTTCCCCATAATTTCGGACATCAGAATGACCAATAATATTGTTTATCGTAGAACCATCTAAACACGATTTTCGTGTATCTTCGCATGCCAATTCCATTGGAAAGTCAAACCCATTAGGAGTGGTTGCTGTCGTCAGCCTGCAAAGCATAAAACCTATTTGGCACTTCCTACCACAAATCACACCCGCAACTCCGAAATGTCCTTGAATTTCGTAGAGAAACGGGGATGTATGGTAGTTTAGGAGACAAGGGTTTCTTTTTATGGTAAGTTATAAAAAGCAGACCTACAGAGGTGGAAAGAATGTTTAAAAGACGTCAGTAGGACAGACTCACCTTACTGGATTGGACGCCATCGTTAATTACGCCATAGGGGTCTTTTATGTAGGCGTGGTAATGACCACCGCATGCGGTGTTCCCAACGTGAATGACCACGGAGAACAACTCGTACAACACTTCCTAGAATGCAATTGAAACTTCTAACCATGTACACAATCACCAAGTGTAAATTGCATTTGCCTCTGCGACTGGCAAAATAATACGTCCATTGCTTTTACACTGCCACAAACATATCGTTGCGACCAACACAGGTTGTGATTCTGCTTCACTACTACTACTACTACTACTACTACTACTACTACTACTACTACTACTACTACTACTACTATTACTATTACTACTACTACTACTACTACTACTACTACTACTACCACCGCTACTACTATTGATGTTAACAATGCCAAATAAATTAACATGAACAACTTGCTATCAATGCAACTTATACAAATAATACCGGCAACACGGTCCCTTTTAATGTCTGTATAATTAGTTCTTGGAGCGTCTACACTATCCAAAGTACTATTATTACCCTTTATAATATTTTTTCAACGGTTTAGTCATAAGACTAAGTATAACATACATACTACTGTAGCAATTACTTGTTAATAATGGTTGCATCAAACTTGCCAAGTTACACCATCACCCACAGTAAAACCACTTTGCTGCCAATACATGTACTCTGCCTGATAATAATGCTATGTGTGGCACCATTCCGATTAAAGCTGGCACTGAGATTTATTTGTTCAGAAAATGAACAAAAAACTGGACGATAAGAGCTATGGTTAATTGCCGGAAATGTTTTCCTGTGTCGAAACACACCTGGTATTTGAAAACATACCGTGATCTAATTAACAAGCAAATACCTTTGAATAATTCTCCGCGACGAAATCAGCCATATCAAGCTGCAGTGGAAAGCTGCAGAGTTTGTCGAGTTTACGCGCCTCCATCAATTTAGAGTCGAAGTAGAAACGTGAGAGCGAGAGAGTCAAAATTGGCGGCAGGTCCGTAAACCGACTGAACTAGTGGCAAAAGCAGGAAATAACCCACCAAATGTCCAACTTCCGCAGGATCTTCAATAACCCTAGTAAAATTTACCGGCTAACATTCCTATCAAGTCTTAAATTTCAGAAAAATAACTGTGCAGTCGCAGTGTGATCACAGGCGATGGGTGGAAGGTGTAAAAAGTAAACCATAGGAACCGCAGCATGGCAAATAACGCCTTATTGTGGGCAAATGCATTTACACAGTCAAATTATTCGGCTGCCTGATAAGACGCGAAATTTCGAAGGCAGAGGGTAGTGGTTGAAACCTTAACAGAGTCCAGGGTTTAGGATTTACGTGAGAGGGTGAGAGGGGAGCGAAGGTCAGGTGCTACGATCGATTTCACGGAAGTCGAGATGGCATGCAAAAGACTGTGTTAACAAATTAGATTTCCGGCGAGACTTTGGTCAGTTTACACTGCATCGCTGGCTTTAAGTGGCCATTCGATATCCGAATAAGAGATAACCACCTGGAAATTTCATAAAGAATGTCGAAGTCAGTAATTCAGTATCGTTTATGGGTGTGCAATGGAGGAAATAAAGCATACACCGAGCAGTATGCTAAATTTCAGCAAGATGTCCCTAAGTCAAAGACATAATTTTATCCATTCTTAGTATACCGGGGCAATGCGGGTCTGTTCTTTGTTTTCTCTAAAGTGCTGTGTAACAGTTTATATCTATAGTGGTACATAAAAAGAGAGCTGTTGATGGCCTGCGTAGACCCGGGATGCAAACGATTGAGGAAGATTTACCTCTTCGGTAGGGATAGCTTGTGCAACCCCGTTTAATATGTATAATTAACTACTGTATTTGTCTTATTAGCCTTGTTTGGTTCTTTAACTCACAGCCAGAGGAAGTTGCCCTTTGAGTTTTGCCTAGCCCGCTGATCTATCCACGTAAACCGAGTCATTCCAGCATGATACTTTTTAAATGATACATTATCTGACATGAGGCAGCCTTCCCTACAGCCCGTTTCGGGGGGCTATGCATTCTTGTGTCGTGGCAATACGCACCATATAACACGCGCTGTAAGGATTGGCGGCTACGCTTTGGCTTACTTTGCCTCAGTTAGAGCCCAACCGCTCAGCATCCACGACATCTCCAAACGATGTCTAGTGTCGGGGTTTGTACGCTATAAATTACTTACTTCTTCGAAATGACTAGGTTAACCTCCTTGTGTCATGTCGGTATTCACTATACAACGTCTGCTGCAAGGGTCGTTGACTGCGTTTTGGGTTTACTTTGACTCGGTGAGAACGTAAACACCCAACTTCCATGATATATCCGAATGGTTTCTGTTGTAAAATGCGTACGCCAAGCTTACATACTTTTTCATGTGTACTTGTGTGTTGTCCCTCTGATAACTTGTAATAAGGTAGTTAAATTCCGTCGAGTGTACTTACAAAAATTCACCTACAAATTATCGTCAAATTAAATTCAAGGAGGCATTCAGGATCCCTATTCGGGAAGCTGTTGCACCGGATATGCATCCGCGCGCTTGCTTCAAACCATCGCTCTCTAGCCCAACCCACAGACGATATTGAATCCCGTCTCAGTGGGCCCATATTATTTGGCCCGACACCGGGCCCCTCAGAGCTTTCCTCCTTCGATATTGCCCGCGCCGGAATACATATCTGTCGGTAAGCAGCCCAACGAATTGGTATTTTGCTACGCTAGATAGCAGTGCCCTTCTCTGGCAGTATCCCACCACCTCCTCAAAGTTCATAGCTTCGGTTATTTCATCCCTTGATCAGACAATCAAGTTGCGATTGTCCGACTTTTCTGCGTTCTGGAACTGATGTTCCGCATTTTAGAAGGAATTAAACAACCATTATTACCTATTCTATTCATAAATGCGTTTCGATGTCGTACATGTCTCAGCTCTTATTTGGAGAAGACACCTTACTGACACCCGGTAAGCGGTCAACCTGGACATGTATTCTTACTCTCACAGACTGTTCCTTTAGTGGTTCAAGGCCTGCTAACCAGGCGCTAGTGACATATATCAGTCATAATGCTTAACAATTGCCGCCTCTGTCACCTCCATAGAAACACTAAATCTTGACTTCATTACCCGCCCAACTACTATTCTTCTGCGACCTTTCCTCTTTTATGAAAATACTATGGGGTGGATTGAGAAGAGGGCATTTCTCTGCATCAAGCTCGTATACTCAGTCAGTTGTTAGTGTCTTGATTAGCTGCAACAGTAGCTTAGCGGGTCAAAACGGAAACGTGCAACAACACTCTGGAGATAACAGCAGCGCAACCGACAGTCCAATCGTCGTTGCCGACGATTTCTACCGTGTGTCCCACAGCAGGGTGAGAGCAGGGACAGTGACTTGCCTGTGAATTAGTTCACAATTGTAGTAGATTTACGAAGCATCTACCGAACTACCTCCTCTTCCCCCCCACCCCCCACCCCACCCCCACCTGGATCCGGTGTCCAGACAGAGTCAAGAAGACCGGAGGTGGGAGATGACGCAGGTGGATGCCACGGCAAAAACCCGCGCCTAGACGTGCCACCACACTCCTCGGTCCACAACGGACACCGACCAGGATTTTGTACCACAACAAAAATAAGCAGGTGGCACGGACTCCAAGTGGAGCGGTGTTAGCCTGTACAGGAGCGTGTCACCACCACCCAATGCTAGCATTTGTTATGGTTGCGCATCCCGGATAACACCCGCTGGACTCAGATCTGGCCTCCGTGTTGTCCAGCAGATCAATCGCGTGACTCGTTTTAGAGGCAAAACAGAGCAACCAGAGGCCTGGTGACCACATTTTGTTCCAACAGGATGGGACTGCTCCAACTTATGGTCGTGGAGTACGTTGTTAACTAAACGAGGTCTTCAACGACCTATGGATTGGCAGAGAAGGGCACATGCGGTAACCGCCTTGGTCTCGTAGTCTCACCCCACTTGATTTCCTCGGATAGACATGAGTATAAGCATCCACCATCTACGACAGGTGGCTTTACGCCAAATTTCAGGGCGCTATCCATTCCCGCGTCCTAACTTTAGCCCTAGCCCTGACGCTAACGCTACCCCCCCCCCTCCTGAAATTTAGCGTGAAACCACCTGTAATAAAAGTCATGGGAGACATTCTGAAGATCAGTTAAAGTAGACTTTTAATGAGTACTTTGAAGTGTAAATTCCACATTCCGTAGTTTGAGGGATGCGTTTGCGGCTGCCTAATATTCTGGCCAGAATAGAGACTGTCTAAATAATTTCTGATGACAGAAATACCTGGGGTCAGGGTGTTTCCACTGACATTGAAATCGTCTACCTTTTAGGTGTACTACAGCCTGGAAGTCAGCAGTGTGTTGTGTGGAAGTATATGCTTGGGTTACTCTCACAGCAGAGCCCTACAGTACTGCACTGAAGACCTGGCCGTAGGACTCTGTGTTTGAGACTTTACGCGTTACCCAGTACAACATGCACGTCGCGGGACAAAAGTATGTTTTATGGCCGGGGTTACTTACTGTAGGGAGTGTTCGTATTGAGCGAATGAGCATCACAAATTTTTATCCTTCTTATTGTCACCAATTAAAAGCGGACGCTATTTTCATCATTTACTGATAGTAGTAGATAAATGTAATGTCCTTTTGAGGCATTGTCAAAAAGGTATTCCATTGTTGTCCTTTTTACCCCAATGACTACCTTGAAGCATTTCGACGACCCTTTCGCAACAGCCACCGTGAGGTCTTTTTATTTCCTTCTCTGGCACGTACAAATAAATAACACTACTTATTTTCTTTTGGCATAATTGCTTCGCGGAGTAAGTAACCCCGAGCATAAACCATACACTTGTCCCTCGCGGTTTCGAAATGTTCATATTTTCCATAAAAATTAGTGCCGAGTTGATTGCCTTACGCTTCTTACGCTTTCAGTAATAACGCTTAGTCGACCGACAGGTTACGTTAACTTTGTCGTGCCACTGCGTCTGGCCTCTACGTCATTGTCGTCTGTGCATCCTGTTCTGTTTCGGTCGGTTAAACTACTTACTGCCGACACTAAAGTGCATGCGTTTGGTTGTAGAGGTTGTTCCCTTATCGATCTGTTGTTACGAGAGCATTCAAGTTAACCCGGCTAATGGACGGGTCCGTGCCTGTACGTCAACTTGTTTCATGGTTTCAAGGAATGCCTTCGCAGACCTAAGACCTCTTGTGGTTAATTTATAAGTACCAGACACAGCTTTGTTCCCTAAAAGACACGATTGCCAGCCTCTACCGCAAAAGCGCAGAAAAAGGCTGCAAGCATTTTTATGGGATGAAAATATGCATTTCTAAGGTACCTAGCTCTTTCAGATGTATTTCAGCTTTTATGGAGTCAGATTTACTTCAACTATCCAATGTCGGTGTTCAAGGAAAGAACTGAACTGATTCAATAGAGAAAATCGTTCGAATTTTCAAACTTCAGTAGCTATTTAGAATCATAGGGTGACAACTAGTCAAAAAATAAGTTCCAGATATTATTACGATCGAGAGAGACAGAGAGAACTACGAGAATTTTTTCAAGTACATTTATATAGGAATACCTATTCTTATCCAGAATGCTGTGGGTTTTAAGCAAAAAAGTGACTGAACATAGTTTAGCCAGAGGCGTGAGGATCAGTTGGATCTTTGAGGCAGAAATAGCACCGAATAAAATGACCGAGACTCTGCACTTATTGAGTTCTCATCACCCAAAGCAAATGAGAGCTTTGTGTACATACTAATGCAAAGTAGGTGTTAAAACTCACCTTTGATGCGTCGACTCTGCACTGACACCTCTCGCAGAAGTATTGGTTATCACCACACAATCTCTCCGTCTGTGTGTGCGCTCTTAATGAATCTTCTACCGAGTCCCAGTCGCTCACTGACAGATTCACGTCCAGAAAGTCATCCTGTTTGAAAGTCAAGTTTGTGCGTTAGTGAAACAGGGCCTGAGGCTAACCCACCTACATTTCGTTCACTGACGCGACCGCAGACCAGACACTTGACCTAAAGAAAAGTGAAAGTTATGATAATCCAAAGGTAAACGATTATAAACTCTGGTCCGCAAAACTCCATGATAGAGATCGTTGATGAGGTTCTCTTGACCGGTGTTTTTGAGAGCTATTTCTATTTGTTCAAACAGCAGACGGTTCAATTCCTGAACGTCTTGGTGTACAAAAACCTGTGTGTTTTAGAGAAACGTGAAAATTTGTAAAACGTACTTCTTCACCATTCCAACCGAAGCTGTCAGTTAAAGGTTTGGAAGATACCGGTTCCCCATTTCCAGAGTGAAGTCGAGAGAAGAGAATCAGCAGCTCCTGAAGAATCTAGGCAAAAGAGACGGTCAGTCATCCCGAGAGTTACGCGTTTGAGCTTGGAAACCGAAACCTTTCGGGCCATTGCAAAAAGACGATCTGTCATCGAAAAGAAAGGAAAAGGAACTTACTTTCCCTCATTTTAAAATTAGATACGAAGGGTTTTTAAAAAGCTTACCAAAAGGCAGACCTCTGAACTACTAGAAGTATCCAAACTGACAAGGCTAGAAAAATTTATCCCGAGTGGTGTTAGATACTACGGCCGTTGTATACACGGCATGGAAAGGCACCTTCAGCATTGAGTTAATTGGGGGCGCCTGGAAAACAGAGTTTGGTGGTTACCAATTTGTTTCCAGCACAATACAGTCTTCGATAATCTTATTTACTGAGTGGTTGGTCACCAGAAATATAATCGCTCAGGCGTGCTCTGGCATTATGTTGGATATCGCATATCCCATCTACTAATCAAAAAGTGTCGATCATTTGATCTCTTTTTGACAGACTGTCACTCGCCGTCATCCTGTGTTTCTTAAGAAGTTAGAAAATAAATGCAGGAAAGCGATTATGCGCTGAGAACGATTTATAATTTTGGAAGTCTAGTTATCGAGATTTCGATAAATTCTCGCCAGGCCAGTGGGGACGGGCTATGGGGACGGGGTTAAGTTACCCCAAACTATTGGGCTAGCGTCTGTTAGCAACAGCAGAAGAGGCCTCTTTCAGAGTACGAAGGCTGGTTTTGTGTGGTAGAATCTTAGTCAAAGGCCGACCCATTATTTGCAACTCTCCATGCCTTTCCGCTCTGATCCCGTCTCTGGCAGTGACTCTTATCACCTCTCCCCGTACGCTTTCTCGCACGCCGCCTGTGTTTTAAGACGAACATCAGTCGATTTCTCTAATCGCTGACATGTTTTACCTGACCCCATTCCAATGTAGATGTACTGGCCTGTCGAGAATCTATCGAAAGCAAACGTAGGCTCACCAACTAGTCATCTGCATACTGCCATAGGGGTTATGATTTGCCATCGTAATCACAAGGGTTTTTTCCGAATATTCTTGATGTGAACTCTTAGGATTAACTAGCTGACTTTTCTCTGCCCAGTTGCCGAGTATGATAGAAATTTTGATTGTGCGACCGCGCATGAGGGTGCTAGACTGGAAATCAAAGGTATGGAGTATCACGCGTATTTTGGCCTGTAGGCTGGTCGTAATGGCAGTGTGAAATTATCCCCAAAGTAGCATAGCGTCTGGCGCAATGACCAGCTGAACCCAGGTTCACGCCTCAGGTCTTCCAGACCTGGAGTTTTGTCGGGGCTCATACTCATAACCTAGGCTGCTGTGGTGTGTCTGCGTCTAACTCAGGACCGGATTGGCTGGATCTCCTGCAGGAAAGGACGCAGTATACGACCCCAGGTCATCGTGTACTACGGGTTTTATAAGTGAGGCTAAAGGGCGAAAGAGAGAGCGTGATAGTACCTAGACATTCGGATAAATTTTGAGGTGGAATATTGCGTCCTCGTGCTAAATTTCTCTAAAGCTACTTGCAAAAGAGCGCACGTATCAGGAACCCGATCCCCGAGGAAGGATGAGGGTATGAAACTATCTGACAGTGCAAATAACAGTTGAGCATTTTTTTCGCAGTTCCGCTTTGTTTTCACAAAAGAAGTAGTGGCATGTGGTTTGGTGGCCCCACCTGATGAACACAATACTGCTGGGGTTAAGGGTTATGTTTAAGGGCTAGGATTTGAGGTTAGGGGTTAGCGCAACTATTTCTCAACCATTCAAAGTACAACCGCGCATTCCTAATAGCTTTTCTTTTACATACAACTACTCTACCTCGTCGCATGTGCGTTCCCCGACCCCACCTGTAAAAACCCCCTATTACCACCGGCCCCGTATTAGAGGTGACTGAGGTTTGTTTTCTTCAGATGGGGCTACATAACTAAATTCAACCGTAGTAGATTACATTCCATCTAACTACGAGAGCGCGGAAGCTTCAGTTATAAAAAATGTGAACAGGCGATATGACACGATGACCTGGTATTTGTTCCCTGAGTGGGGTTGCACGCCGCTTCCTTGTCTTCCTGTATAGCAAACACCTGGAACTATTTGAGATTGAAAATAGTAAAGGTCAATGTAGGGGGGAGACTCGCGTCACAGTAGTGCTAGTATTTGTTATTTCCTTTCTTCAAGACGGGAATAGAGATGGCCAAGCCCCGAGCCACCAGCTATCCTGCCATTTTCCAACGCGCAGGCATTCACCTCATGGAGCCAGGTGGCAGAACACGATTATAAACTTCTGCAGTGGCCCACTACCACTCGGTCGCTTTTTGGATAATAGGGATTCAGTACCGTATGGGCGATCTCTTCCAGTGAAGAGACCTTAATCCGACTTGAATGCAGTCAGCCTGGTTACCTGTCAAGCCGGGCCAGTAGATGTTTGCAGCAATGTTGGTAACCAAGAAACGCTTCCGGTCGGTGACTCAGCAGTCTTGCCATTGTCGCACGGAAAACTCAAACCAAAACGGCCAATTATGTGGCTGTTCAAGTGTTCACATTGTCTCATCCAAACATTATAGTTGCCGCTAATAACGCCCCACCTAAGGCGGGATGGGCTGGCGACCAGCTGTTGAAAAACACCGGAATCGTCATTTCTGGAGTCAGGCAATCAGAGTTTGGAATTCGAACATAAGCCAGGGACGATAATGCAGGCTGTATTTGGTAAAGATTGCGCCTTGTCAGACTTTGTGTACGGAGTTTAAAAAGTGTTCGTACATTCCGCATTTCGATACCTGGGTTCGCTTGCAAACGAGCTATCCAGTTTGCTTATCATTTATCAGCGTATCGCCTGTAACAATCGTCGCTTGAGAAATTGTAAGATCGTATTCGGCTATCTTATGTAGGACTTCAGAAATTTTATGGTACAAGAATACCCCAACCCCGTCTCCCGTTGTTGGCTAGTTTAACGTCACTTCGTCTGATATATTAGCCCATTGGATTCCGTCTCGCAAAAAATACTACAATGGAACCTAGTTAAAGATAATTCACTGACAACATACCTTACTGTTTGGAACTCGTTCTGATCGCCGAGGATGGTTCTGACAGCTTTCATTTACATTAAAATATTTAAAGGTATCTTAACGGATTCTAGTAGCGCATGTTGTGCCTGGGTCCCCAGTGCCTTTTCATTTAGACTTTTATTTGGGCGATTTATTTGGATGACATAGTAACACTTCTCAAGCTGGTCGGAGAGAAGTTTCATGTCTAACTGGCACGTCGGACATCGAGCTTCTTGTTGGAAATGTAGTCATTTCGAAGACATAAGATCTCGAATTCCTCTAAAACAAGGTTTACTCAGGCTTTGCTTGGTGTCCCTGCATCCTCTCCTATGACCGGTCTGTTTCTCCATGGATATTCGCGGTCCATGATTGGTCTCTCCGACGTAGATCACTTCGCATTAGTAGCGCCACATTCGACTGACATCACGTGCTACTTCCTCACTTTTGCTAAGCAACTTTAGAATTGCATGCTGCTACCAAAAGGTAGTAGTTGAGGAAAATTGGTTTTCGAGACGTTCATAACGCGAGATAAACTACGATGTTGGTCATTCAGTTATTCTGAAGCGATGACTTTACGTTCGTTGCGATAAAAATTCGAAAATATTGTGAGTTATAGCAGTTTTGTTCGTCTCAGATCCTTTGGAGAAGGGTTGAACACAGCCGCGTTTCGCAGAGCGGACAATCAATGTGATGACAGAAGACTTGGGATTGACTGAATTCTTACATTCGTCGGCTCCACAATCTCACCCTCTGTTGGATGAGGGCATGAGTGTTCACTGAGCCAAATCCGACACTTTGGTCTTTAGGTTGTAAAATATGTTCTACTTTCACACGGATAACATAAAGGACAATTCCAGAGGTCATCTATTCTAGGCGAGTATCCTTTAATCGCACGCAGGTCGTTAGGCCTAACGTAAAATACACCTGAAACAGAACTTGAGTAGCTGGGAAAGATGGGCAAATAGTCTCAGCATTTTTTATCTCACCGTATTCGCTCTGCAGTTGTTCATTTATGATCTGGCTGTTGGACTCTCTGAGGTTGAAGCGAAGGATAGGGTGTTTTTATGTCCCACGCCAGCAAGACCGTGTGCCGTGGAAAGATACCAAGCGCCTATCGCGTTCAATAAGTCAGCATACACTGATTCGACATAACATTCAAACAGGCCACATGCCGACGCTGTATGCGAAACCAATTATATTTTCATCGCTATGCAGATTTTCTGTCTCCAACAATCTCCTCTGACCGAAAAATAGGCTGTCATCCAATGAGGTAGAATCCTGTCGCCATCCTATTTAGTTATGTTATTATCTGGATTCACGCTAGGACGCCCGTGGTTTTGACGATACCAAATTTAAATTAGTTCGCCGGCTAGTTCACCTTGCCTAGGATGACGACATTACCCTGCTAACGCCCAGCTGGGGTAGAGCACGTTGCTAAATCAGTCCATGGGTTTATTACCGCAGCGGGAAACAAAGGTTCCCAAGATTGCCTCTCTGCACTTGCTACGTCAACATGGCGGAGATATTTCCAACCAATCTAAAACCAATGGCTGATGTTCAGTGGGCATGTTCTTCGTCGTCTGTTCAATGCGTTCGCTGCTCTGTCCTGAATTCGATACCGCCACTTAATTGGAGGCAGTGAAGGAGCTAGTTCAAAGTCTGATCGTCAGGACATGAAGGGGGTCAATGGATCTTCGGCCTTCTACCTATGTCACCGGAGAGGGTTGAGAGTAGAGGTCCCCATCTTTGCAATCGTTGGTCTTCGCATTATCTGAAGCATCACCTGAAAGTCGGAATGCTGCAATCAGTTACTGTCGTTTTCAGGTAACGGCTGTCTAAAACCTCCAGCTCTAATCTGCACAAAAAGCCTAGCATTCACAACTATATCGGAGGACTGACTGGGTTGATGCCGGTACGTCCAACGTCGCTCTTGCTCTGCCTGTTTGACAGCGAAATGACCGGAGACATTTAAAACTGTTCGCTTTTCAGGCCGACAACTGCTAATCAGGCGGTATGTTTTCGCTTGGCGAAAGGACCTGAGCGAGGAAATTTTTGTTTATGATGCATGAACCAACCGACCGGTTTATCGATTTCATTCACACAGGCTGGGCGATACGTCAGGTCGCGCAAGGAAGTCAACAGATTAAACAGTCGTCGGTTGCCGGTAGCCACGGCGAGCTCGCGAATGCACTGCGTGATAAATATCAGTTTGGAGCAAACACCGTCAGTTTGGAATCCGGCATGTCCGGATTTCGACTCTGAGTCGCGCAAACATTCGAAGTCCTTGAGAATGGCGTTGGCAATATCGATGACAATTACGCTGCAACAGTCCTCGCACTTTACCATACCTACCCTCTTAGAGACTGGTACAAAGATGACCGAGTCCTATGCACCAGGAATGACCTCCCCATGATTGTTCGACGACCCCATGGGGGCAAGGAGTCAGCTTTTAGGACAGGACTTGTGGACTTCAGCCCTCATTATGTGCAACGTCAGTACTGTAGCAGTGATTTCTACTCCGTAAATTATTTAGATGATACAGCATAAGGTGGACAAGTAAAAGGAGAGAACGAGGTATTGGTGGGTTGATAAACGGAGTTGAGAGGGAGCTCGAAGTGCTCACTGCGGGGTTCCACCTTGACTGATTTGTCAGCACTGAAGTTACAATTTTAATACCAAGCAAAGTGACTCAGCGTGAGGGACATACCATTGATTTAGCGAATAAGTTGGCTGGATTTTCACATATGGCTGAAAATTGAGGCTCTCTTTATTAACTCGTACTTTTGGCTCAGCAATCATGAGGTTCTTCACAGTCGACTTTGTCGCCGTTTTCCGGAACTGGCGAAACGGATCTTCCTTATGAAATCTAACTTGGGCTGCCTGGAGAGATAACTGTGCAGCCATTCTGCCGATCCAGTTATTGCGGCGTCGCTGTTCAAAGCCTTGGCTGTTGTAGGTCGTCGTAATTTCGCAACACCAAGGTGTCTTGCATAAGATATTCCGGACTCGGAGGATGAGTTAAGCAGGCAGAATCTGACCCACACGCGTAGCCACCTACGAAAGCTTGACCCGTTTATAAGGTATTCATTATGGATGGCGCTACAACCATCGTTAACATACCAGATCAGTAGCTGTTTGTGATGGTGCTGAAAGCGCATGTTGATGACAACTGGCCGGTTCTGTGCAGTAGATTTCAGCATGGTTTTACCACTGTCACATCGAGAATCAATCTGTAAGCGGCAGGTTCGGTGGTTTTTTGCAGACTCGTCTGGCCTATTGTGGCTACTCCAGTCGCTGGTAAAATGAGAAGATCCTGACGAGGAAATTCCGAGAGAGTTCCTGCAGCGGCTGGTAGAAAATTCCCCCATCGCACTGGTTGATAACTGATTTTTGGGCCTAGACGGAAACGACGGATTCTGGCAGAGTGCGTCTTCGGTGGGACATAAACTAGTCGCGCAAACAATGCATGATTCACCTGTTGAGCGAGGACGGCAGCCAACTAGAGGAGTCGAACGAGCTACTGTGATAGATCTTGAAAGAAGGGTTAATTCCGTGGTTTCGATTTGTGGGAGCCTGATCCAGGATTTGGACAAACACCAGTCATCCACTGTGTACTGCTAGAGACTGAATGAAAATAATCCAAAGGGGAGGTTTCATACTCTCACTGCCATAAAACTCGCCAGGCAATGCATGTCATCAAAAATAGTTGCAAGCTTGTGCTGCCTCCCGCATGGAAAGTCACTTTACTAAACACATGTTTTTTATATACATTAGCAACTTGTCTCGATCTACTGCCCGCTAGGACAACAATTAAATAGTTCTGTTAGATAGTATGTATATTGAGCAAAAAAACCTGCTGCATCTTACTGCTCCTTTCGCTAATATATCCCCAGGTTTCTTGCGCAACCTCAGGCAACTCTGCTTCTAACTCTGAGTGGAAAAATCCCCAAACTCGACGTCCGGCGGGACGTTTGCCCCAATTGTCCAAAATCTCCGGGCTCTAAAAACCGACGCTCATGACAATCTAAGCATTTTTTCGAGGTTCAACAGATTTATAGTTAGATATGGTGGTTAAAAAGGATTAATTGGGAAACTCTAGACTGATCCAGCTAGGACAATTATTATTCAGTTTCACGTTGTAAAACAATAAACGTTTAACTTTGAAGGACGATATGGGAGGTATTGTTCTTACCGAAACATTAAATTCTATGAAGGGTTTTCTCTTAAAGTAAAACCCGTTAATACAGAAAATGCATCAGTGATACCGACTCACTGGTAAAATCGGGGGTATGTAAAAGCGTCTGCAAAAGCGTGTTTAGGTAGCATGTTCCACCCTGATTTAACAATCCACTGATTTTTGACCTCGCTTCGGCACGCCATGAATTGATAGCTTCCAAGATGTCTGTATGATTAATATCATGACTCTGGTCTGAAGCGTGGATCTGTGCCATAGATCAGGGTTTAAAATGCATTCCTATGACTTCTGCTTCGAAGAATATCCGGTTGGGTGGAAAAGACAAATTAAGGCCAGGGTACTTGCGGTGTCATCGATCGAACAGCAACTGAAAATCGACCGCTCTGGTTGGCGCGTGGTCGCACACGCACAAACCAATCGGAGTTGGGGCTCGGAAGCTTTTATGTAACCGGACGTTTTTCTGCCTATCTGCACTGACACGCTGGCCCATTTTCAGTAGATGGAAAGCTCCAGAAGTCCTTTTAATTGAATTAGGCTTTTATCTCAAACTTTCCTCCCTCCTTCCAAAAACGAGAGTTGTCGCAAAGTTGAACTGCGCTGCCTAAGATGAGTTTCTCGAGAAATTATTCTCACTTGCGCCGAGGTAACTTTCGCCACAAAAGTGGACCAAATGCAATCATTAGTGGACGCAAAAGGCCAGAGTTTTGATTGGTTTTCCAATCACTGCATGTAGTAGAAGTCCCACGGCACAAATTGTTGAAAGAGCGGCTAACAAACACGAACTGCCAACGGCAGTAGATAGTAGTGTTTCTAATATGGCTTTCTGCCTAAGGTTGCTCAGTATGGAGAAGACTGTGGTCATCACTAAGCCATTTGTGCAATTTTAAGCAGATTATGATAAAATGCCTGCAGGGGTCGAGATCTAACGTAGTCATCAAAATGTTTAGCATAGGCCTAGTGAGAAACAGCAACAAAGCAAGCCCTTTTATAGCAGTCAGGTTTTGCGTGGCAGGTTTTCCGAAATGCTTTTTTTGCATGTCCTCATTTCTGTGACAGATGCAATGGACAACGGATCGATTTTTTCGATACAGTTTTGCCCTTCGAGGTGTCAGCGATTGTGCCGGCGACTGGAGAAGAATACTTTCCATAGGAATACTAATTAATACTGCTCTGAGTGTCATTTATGTAAATTACGGGAAACAAAACGCATGGTGCTTGCGCGATTCGGTCGCCACACAGTTGCACGCATTCAACTATAGTCTTCATCACCAGATCCTGGAACATTATTCGACGATACTGTTTTCAGTCTTACTATCTCCATTTGTTGCCCTATGCAAAGGTGCAGCAATAGTGTTGGTTGTAAGGCTTTTGAGCTAGGGTCTTGCGGCATGACAAATTGGGTAGTGGGCGAGTTACTGCGTCCAACAATAGTTTACGTACCAGAGGAAGGAACCTTCCTTTAATCTCTTGCCGAGTATAATGACATTGATCCAACTAGTATTAAGTATATTATTAACATTCCTCGTTTTCCTCCATTATCACTGTCTTTTATTCACTTTGTACAGTCATGTTTGGCGTGCACAGGGTTCTAAAACTTTCGGTTAATGTGGGAGAAAGATCGTTCAGTCAGTCAGTATATTCGGAGTACATGACAAAAGCACTTAAAATTCCATTTAAACGGTACAGGTGTCCATGAAGAGTAGTCAAGTTGCAAAAATTTGTACATGTCGCTTTAGCGTGCAGAATTCACAAAACTAGTGACAAAATATAAATGTTTAAGAGGTTCAACATTTGTGAAATAGCGGCGTAAAACACGTTCACCGCATTTGCATTGCGAAATTTCATCTGGGTCAAGGTTGATGTACACAAAAGGATCTGTCGAAATCATGTTAGTAGTGTGTTGAAAGTTGTTTCAATAATCCACTACATGAGGCTTGGGGAGCTAGGTTGCCTTTTAATAGGTGACTATACAGATGTTTTTTGAACACACTCATGGTAGGGGAATTTACAACATGCGTCGGTAAAGAATTCCAGTTGCGAATGACTTTTATGAGAAAAAGGAGGGGCGTTGATTGGTGTGGCATGATCCCTTTTTAAGCTGGCAATCGTGCCGTCTGAGATAAGTCTTTGGTGCTATTTCTAAAAGAGTTTCCCAGTTGACATCCAGGTCAAGCTATCTTAACAACTGCAACGTTGCTATGAGGCCACCTCTGTTCTGCCTGTGGTGGAGGAGATAGAGATTGAAGGCGGTCAGGTACTGTTCGTACGTGGAATTTCTGAGTTCATTAAGAGCCTTTGTAGAACGTCGCTGTACACCTTCAATAATATGGATATCCTTCCGAAGCCACAACCGCCAAGCCTATACCGCATATTCTAGATGCGGCCGCACAGATGCCCCATATACTTTGTCAAGGACATCTGAATTCGGCCTTTCAATTCACAGTCAGCCAGTCATAACTTACTTGGGGCACTATCCATTCTTCCTTTGCAGCCGCAGCCCATCACTCCTCCATTAGAGAACATCAATCGTCATCGTCGTTCGCCTGCTTAAATTTTCAGCATGGGAACATCGACTGCAGGTTCCATATCCCTCAGTCCCCATCGTGTAAATCCCGTTCCTCTCAGTCATATCGACGCTTCTTGTTAACCTTTGAAAAAATAATGAATTAATTCCTAATTCTCCGAATAACGAAGAGGGAGACATGACTCCTGGAACAAGAGTTCTATTAGCTTGACGTTTCGGAATCTCTTTCGAATCCATCGTCTAAGTCAGAGTCAGATAGGGGTGGTGGATTGCCCAGGTATTGCAGCACTTATAGGATGTAGTTGCAAGGCCGCTACATGCCCATCCCATATGGCAGCTTCCGAGTGCATCACAGCTCGACTGGCCAGGTGTTGAAGCACGCGGTTGCTATGTCCTTGTGTGTCGCTCAAGACGATCGGCTCTCACGCTCATCGCACACAGTCAAGTTGCTGACTGCCGGACTTCGTCATCCGTGTGGACGCTTGCGCATTTTGGCTCACCGACATTGACACCAGAGACAGTGGTTATCTGCACGCTCTCCTCGAGGCTAACTATTTTGCCTAAGCAAAGTTTCAGCACCCAATATGAAGTGGGGAGGTCATTGCCTTTGTAACTTGATTGACGACCGGAAAATAATTACTCGAGCGGTTCGCGGCTCACGAGGTTGGCACCTCCAGCAAGAATCTCCGCTTTGTCAAACTTGAATGTGTAGTTAGGTCCCGTCGAATTATCCACGACTTGGGAGTTGGCGTCGTTCCTCCTCACTGCTGCTGCATGCTCGGCTATCCGTGTCCGGATCCTCCGACATAGTTGCTTTACCAAAAACTCCGTTAGACCCGGTAAACGACTCCAGATGTTTCTACCCGTGGCGGTGGGTTTTTCGGCCTCATGATCTGGCGCCTAATCGTGGCCTCTGTTCTGTGTGCATCTCCAATTCCAAGGGGTATAAGAAGGCGACTAACGACTCCCGAGATATTCTTCACGTACGAGAGAGCTCGCCAAAATTTAGGGTCAATTGGATTTGGGCCCTTGTCTGGTTTTCGCAGGCACTGATTGAGGAAGTTTCGCGTGTAGCCATTCGCTCTAAGCACCCGTCAAAGGTGTCGCGATTCAGCAACCTTGTCTTCCGGTTCACTAAAGTGTGTCTTCACTCGCTGGTAAAGCGCCCTTACGCAACAGCGTTTGTGACTTATTAGGTGGCTGCTGGTGTAGCTCAGTACTTGCGTCGTGTTTGTCGCTTTCCTGAATACTTTGGCTTTTGGGCCACGCAATCTTTCCGCCAGACGAGGGCATCAAGAAAGGCCAGCTGGTTGTTTTCCTCTCCCTCCATCGTAAATTGGATGTCCGGGAAGATGGCGTTGAGATGTTCTTTAAACTCGTTCACCCGATCCCGTTCGATGAAGACGAAGGTATCATCCACATAGCGAGCCCAGAATTTCGGTCTGTGCTATCTGTAAACTAGCAACTCCAGCCGTTGTAGGACCGCCTCGGCTATGAGTCCCGAAATCAACGAACCCATTGGCGTGTCCTTCACCTGCTAGTAAATTGTTCCGTCGAACGTAAAGAGCGTCCTCAGACAGAACTGCAGGGGTTGGAGGATTTGGACGTGTCCAAGGCGATTCTCCGTTTCATTGTATGTGTCTCGTAGGAGCAGTTCGATGGTCACGACTGCCAAGTCCTGCGACATAGAAGTAAAAATGGACGTGACATCAAAGTATACCATGACGTCGCTTGGCAGGAGGCATACCCCTTTGAGCTACTCCAAGAATTGTGCTGACGAACTGACTCTAGTTTCTGACTTTGCGATCAGAAATATGAGACTCCGAAACAGCCATTTTTCCTGTCCGTATGTTGGAGTACCTTTGAGTGAAACGATGGGCCGGAGGGAGACACCCTCATTTTGCACCTTGGGAAGGCCATAGAAACGGGCCAAGGGCGTGTTCTGGGCTCTCGCCATGCGTCGGTCAGCCGGTGGTATCGCACCTGAGTTTTTCAGTACCAACAGCGTCGCACTGATTTCTCGAGTCAATGTGTTTACCGGGTTGTTTGCGCAAGGGGCATAGGACAAGCGGTTCTCCCGTAGACGTTTGGACTTCTGTCCTGTCCAAGACAACCGTGGAACGTCCCGAAGAGCTTTCTTCTTACAGTCAGGAGAGCACCTACAAAGGTGAGGAAGACTGGGGTAACCGTTCCTGGCTTATTAGCCGTCCTGAGCCAGCCCTATCCAGTACCAGGTCTGGATGACCTGGGTTTCGCGTGTTAGGTAGTCCAGTGCTCTACTATTGAACCTCGGTATCGTTGTCCTGCCGGTTGTGATCGGGACTATTAGCTACACCGATTAGGTTACAGGCTCAAATTAGTGCTGTTGCATGCAGTCGCATAACGACTAGTAATATATCTTATTCCCTCAGAATGCCTGCTATAACATAGTTACGAGGATAAGATCGGGTTTTTTCTGGGTCGATTTCTGTGCAATATTAACCGACAAACTGCTGGACTGTTTATCGCTTATTACTCTCGCTTATAATCTGCAGAAAAGATCTCAGACCAAGTATGTACACAGCACGTTGAGAAGAACATAGACGGGTCTTCTCAGGCGAATTCACTTCATGCCGGCACTGGGGAGATGGGGTGAAAATGCAGCCTTTGATTTGGCGAACAAAACCAGCAGAGATCATGGATTTTTACGTCTGAAAAAGGCATAGGTGTCTAGTCAGCGCTAAGTATGCAGTTATTTATTGTCTACTATCTGTCACAGTTGCTCCCGCCTCGTGGAGCAGTGCTGGACCCCGTCACTCGTGACGGTTGAACTAAAGATACAGAAAAATATGATTTGGCGTTGTTGCGTGCAACCTAATCTGTCCGTTTTTGGAATCTTAAAATGACATAGAAAGGGTAAGTTGCAGTGCCCTATGAAAATCTTATTAAAGGGCTCTAAAGAAAGAAGAAACATATAATGACTCTATAGAAGGTTTTAAAATGCGCAAAGGAGAAAGATATTGAGATTGGTTGTCTAAGTAAAACGACTTCAAACTTGGACAAACTAACAACGCAAATTCGGGGGGCTGTCTGTCAAAGCATTCAGTTCAAAAATTTGTCTGGCTATCTTATGAAGTATTTTTATCAGTGGAATAAACCACCAAACATAGAACGAGTGATGTGCGTCGAGAAGAATGGGGTGGACTTTTTGAGTACGTTTATGGATGGCCATCTGAATTACCTAACAGAAGGATGAGCAATTCCTTTTGGTAATGTAAAATCTAGTATTCGGACAAAATAACGCAGCATATATAACATGACGCAACTGAGAGTTATAAAAAACTGGTAGTTTGCAGGCATGGCTGTGTAGGAACATCACACACACTCATAGTATTGGATGAGCCCCTAAGGCTTCCTCCTCTACCAATAATGCTATTGCGATCAAAACGTTTGGCTTATTTTTCTTAGGCTAATTAGACATTGGACTTACAGTGACTTTAACGGTACACGCGTTGTATAGTACGAAAAATGAAGCCGCGTTCCACAAACAGGAAATTAATTTTTGCACACCAAGATATCAGTTCACAGTTGAACACCCTGTAGTAATCCATTCTTTTTAGTGACCCTATGGAAGGCAAAACAACCGGTCAGACGGATTACTTTGGGCTGCATCGAGTAATTCAATTAATAAAAACTCTGCCCCAGGTTCAGTCTGACTTGGTAACCGCTGGACTGCCCAAAAGGACTCCGTTAACTGGTGATCAAGGCCATAAATTATAACACTTAAACGAAACTTGGCGGTATCCTACTACTCATGCCTGTCTACGATCCTTAAGGGGCTTTACTCGTAACTAAGTGCGTGTGTTGAAGGTAAAGTCAAGTGAAAATAAGTACTCCATGCGTGGCCAACTGACCAGACATCACGTGATGGGACCACGTGGCCCCGACACGCCTAAGTCGATATCTAGATTCAATTGGGCATGCACTACTGTCGGCAGCGAAGCGCTTCAAGATGCCGCCAAAATCACTCAAAATACTAAAGAAGCTTGAAAAACTGACAAAGAAAGATGGGAAGGTATTCGACAAGGAGATGGCGAGCTATATGGAACGTATCGCTGACTTTCAGCACTTCGTTGACCGAATCGACGACTGGTACAACAAAAATGAAAAGAGGTATCTGAAGTTCATGTCGCTCTATGGGGAGGACATAATTTCCGAGACAGAATTTAAACTGGCTTTTCGAAATTTGCGAACTCCTTTCTCTGAGCTGGAGCAGCATATAATTTGTAGAATGATAGATCCCGCTGCCACAGGTCGAATAGAATACTCTAAATTGTATGAAGGCATCTGGAAGGCCTTGGCCAATAAATATGTGGCTGACGATGATCCAAACATAATGGATTTGGATCGGCCGGATAAATGGTTCCTCGCCACCTTCAAGATTCCTACATTCGAGCCCCTTGACATGCAAACTACTTTCGAGGCCCTCGTCAGCCAGGATTACACTGGGTATATGCTGAGGGAGCTCATTCGTACCAAGGTTCCCCAGTTGCCGACAAAAGCCATTGTCGTCTTCACAGAGGCCAGCAAATATGCTGAAACGGTGATAAAATGCAATCAGAGACTGGCGGAATTTAATTTCACTGGTGGCCCCAAGTGTGCGCCAACGGAGATTAACCTTTATTTTGACTACACCATGGGCCGAGTTGACTGTCCAATGGTCAGCACAGTGGAGTACTTTGGCAGAACGGAGATTCCGAAAACGCAATCAAAACCTGAACACAATTGAGAAACGACGCCAATTTTCCTTTATTTTTTATTTGATGAAGTTTAGAGTTCACGATGACTTCGTTACTGATAATAGTCACCGCGTGACTTTTATCGCCCTCAGGGGGTCTCCACAAACGTTTCATTGGCCTACCACGTAGTGCGTAATTCACGCTTTAAGCTGGAGAGCCATTACTACATCTTCATCTATGAGCAATAAATGCTAACATTGTAGGTTAGAATTTCTTTTGAGGATGACAACCTATCCAAACGCCTCCGTCATTCACGACAAAAAATATCCTCTATCGAAACCTGCAATAATATGTTTCAGTCGCACTTTAATGCACTCGCAAGTTTATGTCCTTGTCTCTCAAGCGACGAACATACACCTCAGAGTAACTTCTATTACTTGAATAAACTTGCGCATGAAAAAACACGCTTTCAACAGAAAATTAGTGTCTAGTGCACCTTAACAGCTAGGTATAGAGATCTGGACATACATTGGCACTTGAATTACGCAGTCTTCTAATTTTCAGGATTCCAGACAATTACGTTTTCGGTTATCGTGCCCTTATAAACAGCATGTAGCAAGGATAGTCTTCTCATATTCCATCCCAGCGTCAGTCTACAAAATTACATCCCGATAGTAGATTTACGGAAGAAAAACAAAGATCTGGTATGTCATACTTCATGATGACAGAAGAGGCTGGAAGTGGTGGAACAGCTGGCTGCGAGCCGTACAGAATGGAAATAACCTTCTGTTAAAGGATCGTATTGATATTTTAGTGGGACTCGTTCTTACTGAGTTAAAAAAACGAAGAAAGTGTGTGCTCACTACGTGCGATGTGTGTTGATTTACGGAATGAGATGAGGGGTAAGCAGATGTTTGCATGGGACTCCACTACAAGGAATCTAACATCCGAAATAGTCAGACTGCAATTTATAATTAAGAGTTACAAAAAAGTGCTCCACTTTCGGACGTGAGCCAACATGGCAGCCAAAAGATCAGAGGGAAGTTAACTACTGAAACAAGCGACACAATACCCTGTTCGAGTAGCACCACGAGGCCTTTTGGACGATGTAGCCTACGTAGAGGCGTATGTGCTGACGGTTTCGACAACACCGAGCCGTACTTTTGTGGCGTCTCAAGCGCGCCCAAGCCTCCCGCGTCTGAACCGCACACCATACAGGAATCGTATAGTCAGCCTTCGAGCGGATGAAATATTTACGCATTCAGCGACAAGGACAGTCAATCCGGGGCGTCCAACTTTTTAAATCACCCAATCAACCTGCCGGGCGGACAATGACTGGCCGTCATGTGGTGCTTAGTCATTCACGGCCACACGGAGGGAATCGTTCGTGCACGCAGGTCCACAGCCGGCTGTCTATTGGTGGTATTGACTACTATCACCACCTTATGCACAGAATACATGCCTACTTGTATCTTTCTGCTTCCCCAAAACACGACTGAGAGGTGTTTATGGTACACGCACTATTCTATTCGCTACAGCTTTCCCATCAAAGGTTATAATCCCGAACTCGGGATCCACTCATCAACATAGTTTTGTTGATCCCTCTGCCACCTAACAATAATTCGGATTCTTGTCCATTGCCCTTGAAGAAAGTGGATAATTACACAGCTATAAATTTATAACTTTTTAAGATACTGAAAACGCTTATAGACAGTTATTTAGCACACAAGTTCAACCAGTTCTTCGGAGTTCGCGGACTGTGAAGAAGAAGAAAACACTTTTGAAAGGGTTCACAGAATGAGAAACGCCCCTGTCAGATATACACGTAGTAAACTTGAGTAATAAGCGACGCTTGTTGGGTTGCTAATTTTCCATAGAAGATTTCGGAGTTACCCCCGAAACTCTATTTGTGTCAGTGTACTCGTGTTGTGTGGCTTTGCTTAGTTTGTACCGGTTGTAGACTATCCATTTTTCCCTTCAAAGTGTCAGATACAGCATTTCAAATCGATATTTCTATTTTGGTCTGATTCAAACGAATGCATTGCCTCTGGAGACAGCTGCCAACAACGCAAATTTCGTCATAGATGAATTTATGCCAATGATCATTGATTAATTCAGCATCCTGGGCGCATACAATAGTAATGGCTTCGATTGGTGGGTTAAACCATATGAAGATAACCTGTTTATCTTTACCACCCAGTAGAACTGTGTGTAGTCTGCTTCGATTAGTGGAGCGAAACCAACTGTCTCGAGACAACGTGGGCAGGGCTTTATTCCGAGTCAGTCGCTGCACCTTATGTAGTCGTTAGTCATCTTGACGCAGTCTCCGTGCTGGATTATGATAGGATGAGGGAGAGCAAAATTCCAGATCCTGGGGAATTATTTCTCGCTATTATACAATTCATGTCAGTGTTAATTTTACCAATTAAGCCATTCGTTCTGTCGGCCTGAATGATCTGTTAGCTGTTAGCAGAATGAACGTGCAACCCATTAGAAAGGAAAACAATTCCGACTTCTCGACCAACGCCATCAAAGATAAAAATCTTCACCCTCAAGGAGACTATTCCATATAAATTAAGGCTGCTCAACAAAATAAAAAAGAATATAGTTTCTTCTAGCGTGGGTTTTCTAAATGAGAATCGCGAGTTGTTGATGTTGTATTCACCATCGGAAGCGAAATCGCCGGGAAGCTGCTTTGCATTAAATCAGGGCCCCTCTCGGCCTGGTGATGCCTCCTTTCAATAGGGCAAAGTTCGCATTCATCAACGCTGTAACAGCCCACACATGATTGTTCTTAACGCCCTGAGAGACACGTTCGAGAGGGATTTGCCCCTCTTTCTCATATCATTGCCAAGGGCGACCAACCCCACTACTCTTAGAGACTTCAGTGCATGAGTAGACATAGACCACACCACTTAGGAGAACTGTGTTAGCCCCCAGGGACTAGACAGCTAAAGAAATAACAGACTCTCGCTGCTAAAAACCAGCTAAGAATGTCACCAGCTTCGTATGGTGTTTTCCTAATCCACTGAAAACAACGTAGATGCACGCGTCACTGGCAATAGGTAGACCACGAACTCCTTAGGAGCGAGAACGCAGAGGCGCGTCAGGGACAACATCGACGTGCAGTATCGAATTCTGAACCGAATACCGCCCACTCATCCCGAAGATGAGGCCTTATATCTAGTCACGAAGAGGGCCTAAGAGGAAGAAATTGAGCACAGCAACACCAAACCTGGCGGGCACTGGTCGAATCTAACCAAATTAGCAAACGCCCATTTCAAGGAACTTTAGACTCTCGAGCGCGGAACCGTCGATAAACTACGGCAGCCGATTTACAACACTCGTAGACATTTATAGGTTAACATGTCAAATAAATCCAAATTAGTTCGATGGCAACGACAAAGAAATCCACCTTCCGCGCTTTGAGAAGCACTAGCTTCACAATGCACGGGTAAACGAAGCATAAACGCACACAGAGATCCTATCTCCAGATGCCGAAGCCAATTGCACTGAAGGGGGAATAAATATGCGGAATCACTCGTTAATTCATAAGTCGGACGAATTTTAAGGATGAATTGACCTGCTAGAAAACTGTCCGTCGCTGTCGAATAGACCTACGGTTGTTAACTTTCTAGAACTGTGCAACTGTTCATTTGGAATGGAACAACCTTGCCGTCAGAGGACTGACCAGTTCTGGAGCATCTGGTCAAGAATCTTATTTGTGTCTTCAACTTTTGTTGATAGGACAGTGTGGAAGATGCCCAGTGAAAAGTTCCAGACGTCGAATTCGTCATAACCGCAGTCCACAGATACCGAGGCTTTAAATCTTTGAGCAAATTGACCTTAATGTTTTGGGTAGGTACGCACATACTGCTGACAAACTGCGTCCGTATTCTCTTTAATCACCTGACTCTTCATCTGGAACGTGGACTTCTTCTAGATATTTCATGTAGGATCTGGGCGCATTGTGGATCAACATGCAGGATCTTGTAAAACAAGATATGCGAATAATTGCTGGGAAATAAAAATAACCATCTGCTATCAGTCTGCTGATCCCCGCAAGACCTTCGACACCGGGAAGTGAGACAGATTCGGAAAATCGCAACCTTCAAGACTAAACGCTTATGTAACGTGGTAGTATCTTCATGCACAAAAAAGAAATGGGAGATGACATCCCAACCTGGACTTCCTCATCCCAAAAAAATAGCTCACACTAACAGCACTGGACACCCTTTTTACAATTTTAATCTACACGACAATTTGTTACATGCATTTAGAGGTCCAGCGAGAATTTATCCAAAACCTACATTCACCAAATCATCTTCTGAATTAGTTATCTGAAGTTTTTCCTGACTAGAACAAAAGATCTCGGAAGTATTCAATGGCTGCCAACGAATAGATGATAAGCTTGAAGATTTCCGCAAGCAGTCGTACCGCCACACCCCCTGATCCACAACAACTAATTGACCAAGATTTTAACCAACAAAAATGGGTCAGGGACAGTGGTTGTGAAATACTCAGTTGTTTGTTTGGCGTTTCAAACCAACCATACTGCTCAGCTCTGCAGGCCGCCGGGACAGTGGAAGGATGCGAATGATGCACTAAAGCTAAAAGCAATTTACGATAGCAAACACCTAATGCACTGTTCGCGACCGATAAATTCCTTCGACCAGAAGTATCTTCAGCTGGTAAATAATGAGTTTTTCATCCAGCACCTAAAATGGACACGCGATTCCGCGACGGAAGCAGTCAGGCTGTTTGGACCTTACCAATACTAGCGATGATATTTGCACTCTTGGATTGGGTTCTCACACGTCCCTTGGCCGAAGTGACCACTGCGTTCTTCTTTGGGATTACAGTACTTTTTCTGCATCCAGAATTTGAGCAATGGGGGAAGGAAATTATAGAAAAGGAGATTATCCCCGTAAGGAAGATCTACTGAGAGATATGACCTGGAACGCTGCACAAGCACGTGGCTTAAACGCCGACTGACACTCCTTCAAGGACGTAACGCAGGTCTTGGTAATGAATGGTTGCCCACTTAGGAGGAGATCGAGCGCCTCCCCTCCCAAATGGGTGACATCAGAAAAAAAGAAGAACGAAAAAGAGAAGGCTCTTCGCAAAATCGAGTTGTACTCGTAAATTTTCAAGTTAGTGCCACCGACCCGTCGTCAGACGAAATGAACAGAGAAGAAAGTGAGATGGGCAGACTAGGTCGGCTGACGCGACAGGACAGACAACAACAAGCAGACAGCGGATGCGTGAAATGAGTGGGCACCGAGTTGTAGTAAGCTTTGGGGCGGGGGGAAGGAAGGGAGAACCGTTAGGGCTTCCTGCGTTGGAGGTGGAGAAGGAGGCGATTGGCTAAACAACGACTTCGCGGTACGTGCGTACCGCAACGTTTGTTTTGTAATCCTGGTATTTTAGCGGCTATTTTACGTCTCATGCATATTAAACCTATTGTGAAGGCAGATATAGAGACCTATCTGTAAGCAAATAAAGAGATCCACCTCCGAAATCTAGTCAAAACCCCCACAATAAATAGCCAAGTTGTATGGCTAAATAATATCGTAATAATCCCACGGGTAATCAGAAAACGCACAATAAAGTTACAAATCATTGAAGAAAAATAACTTACAGGCAGATTATTGTCTGCCTGGAAGCACCGAGATAACTGCACTAGATTTTATTTTATTTTGTTGATTTGGTGGAAATCCGCAACCAGGCAGAGGCTGTGATTTATACACGGAAAACCCCAGGTCCCATCTTAATATAGCGCAAAAGCAAGAAGGAGCGCTAAACAAAGAAAAAAATCTGCTAGGGAAAAAATTTCAAGACCAGGTTTCCAAGCGAGCGTTGCAGGACGTGCATACCGCGAATCCGTTTTCTACTCACTCCCGAGAAGGAGCGGGGGAATTGTGTATCACTGGGAGTGCGGGCAACTGGCTAGTGATGCGGGATGAGGTCAGGGGGCGATACGCCGGCGATGGAGCTGTTAGGGCTTGTGTCCCGCGTCGCGAGGGGGGGTGGTAAGTGGCGAGACAGCATAACTCTGCGTGGCCGAGAAGGATAGCAGTTGTTAGGGCGTGGGGACAAGTCAGTGAACGTGTACGTAAACCATCGTAGTGAGCGTCTAGATTGACGTGGCGGCTGATGCTGGTCGTGCCAGAAAGTCAAGCTTCGCGCAATTCTCGCGCCTATCTGGTGTTAGCCATTGCGATCGCTTCAGTACCGTTCCGATTTAAGTGGTGGTCATACTCTACGGCGTGCGCAAACACGAGAGACAGAGAGTTACGTTGACGGAGGGCTAACTTGCGCTCGTTAATGCGAGTCCCAGGACATCGGCTTCTATGGCCAATATAAACACAAGGGCAGTTGGCGCACGGGATGCGGTAGATCAGTCAGTATATTTGGAGTAAACAACAGAAGCCATGAAAACTCCATTTAGAGGGTACAGGTATAAAGTAAAATAGTTAAATTGCAAAACTTTTGCTTGCAGTTTTAGTAGGAGAATTCATAAATCTAATAATGTAACATGAAGGTGAAAGGGGTATTATATTCGCAAAATAATTGCGAAAAACTTTGTTCACCACATTCGGACTGTGAAAAGTTCAATATGGGCTAAGTTTGACGCAAAAAATAGGATCTGTTGAAATCCTCTGAGTAGTATATTTATAGTCATTTCAATAATCCGTTAGATCAGGCTTCGGCAGTTTGGGTTGCGTTTCAGCAGGTGAGTATCCAGTTGTCTCTTGAACACGTTAACGGTAGGGGAATTAACAACAAACTCCGGCAAAGAGTTCCATTGGCGAATGACCCTCTGTGAGAAAAAGGAGGAACGTTGATTTGTGTGGCACAGTTCCTTTTTAAGCTGGTAATCATGTCGTCTGAGATTGGATTTGGGTGCCATTTCAAAAAACGTTTCCCAGTCGACATCCAGATTAAGTCCTTTTATCAACTGGAACGTTGCTATGAGGTCACCTCTGTCCTGCCCGTAGTGAAGGGGATAGAGGTTCAAGGCCGTCAGGCGCTGCTCGTACGTGAAGTTTTCGAGGCCATGAACAACCTTTGTGGCACGCCGTTGTACACCTTCAAGGATATCTATATCCTTCCGAAGCCACGGCCGCCAAGCCTGTACCGCATATTCCAGGTGCGGCCGCACAAATGTCCCGTATACTTTGCCAAAGACATCTTTATTCAAGTGAATAAACGTTCTGCGTATCGCGCTCATAACGGACATTGCCCGCGCAGCGACTTTAGAACACTGCGTGGTGACGCTTAGATCGTCTTTAATGAACACACCGAGATCTTTTTGCACATCTACGGTTTTAAGTGGTTGATTGTCCAGGAGATA
>CACRXP010000838.1:130305-145079 GCA_902702965.1 Spirometra erinaceieuropaei
TCGCGAGGGGGGGTGGTAAGTGGCGAGACAGCATAACTCTGCGTGGCCGAGAAGGATAGCAGTTGTTAGGGCGTGGGGACAAGTCAGTGAACGTGTACGTAAACCATCGTAGTGAGCGTCTAGATTGACGTGGCGGCTGATGATGGTCGTGCCAGAAAGTCAAGCTTCGCGCAATTCTCGCGCCTATCTGGTGTTAGCCATTGCGATCGCTTCAGTACCGTTCCGATTTAAGTGGTGGTCATACTCTACGGTGTGCGCAAACACTAGAGACAGAGAGTTACGTTGACGGAGGGCTAACTTGCGCTCGTTAATGCGAGTCCCAGGACATCGGCTTCTATGGCCAATATAAACACAAGGGCAGTTGGCGCACGGGATGCGGTAGATGACATTAGTTAGTTGTTCTTTTGGCCGCGGGTCCTTTACTCGGCATAATGTCTCGCGTAGGGGATATGCGGGCTTGTATGCGATGGAGATGCAAAAGCGTTCTAACTGTCGAGACAGTGTTTCAGAAATTCCTTGAATGTACGGAAGTGAATAGAATTTCTGCGACGCCTTATCCCCATTAGACTCGGAGCTTGGTGGCTGATTCTGGCGTCTGAGACAATTTTTTTTACAAAACTGGCCGTATATCCATCGGATCGGAATAACTGATACAGGTAGACCAATTCTTTCTTAAGTACGTCATCACTGTTATAGATACGGCAGGCTCGATGGAAACGAGTGTGGGCAAAGCTTCGTTTATGGGTCGCAGGATGATTTCTCTCATGGTCAACGATGATTTCGGCACTAGGGTCTGTAGTGGACAGCCATAATGGCTACGTCGCGCCTCTTGCTAGCGCCTGCACCTACGTCCTAGCGACAACCTGCTATGGCACGCACGTCTGCCCGGCTTCGATTTGTCTCGTTGCAATCCACTGTCTGCACCACGCATTCGGTCGATTCTCTGCCTGCACCACGCTAGGCTTGTCACTACCTTCGCGTGGGCTCGGAGCCAATCAACGCAACTCTTATCGCTGATTGGTAAGACAGGCGGGAACAGTCCAGAACAATAGAGTAAACAATCTGCAACGACACTTTTGCAGCGGCGACTTTCGGCGACACAGGGCTCGTCGCTCTCGCGGACGCCGCCTCCGCGGCGCCGGACGCATCCTCGTCCGGTTGCCAACTTTCCCCTTCACTATTCTGTACAGAATAAAGTGTCCTAACCAAATGGCATCCTGTTTCTAACAACTTGGGATATGGCCTGAAGTTGTGGCGCACTGAGCGCACACCCTCACCGCTTAGCCGCTACAGGCCTTTTCGGTGGACGCTTGTTGCTAGTTTGTCATCACATCCAAAGACGGGGGGTATTAGCTGTTGCTTTTTCGCGAGTAAACAGTATAGCCGGAAGACGCTATTTAAGTTATGGTGCAATCGCTAAACTTCGCTGGTCTTTATGATGACTAAAGTGTCTTCTACGTAGGGGAGCCACATTCTTGGCTCGAAGGTTTGAACAACATCCTGGTTTAGTCGCTTCAAGACCAGTTCTGCATGCAGCCCCGATATTGGTCAGCCCATTGGGGTGCCCTTTACTTGCTGATACTACTTGTCATCGAACTGACGATAGTTATTGAGGCAAAGCTTAAGCATGTTTAGACCACGCAGGGTTGGGATGCCAATAGGATTTTCCTCTCGGCATAGTGCTACACCCTCAATCGCCAAGTCATGCGATATTGAAGAAAACAAGGCAACAACATCAAACGATATGATACATTCGTCAGGACTTATTTCAAGGCCTTGGAGCTTCTGTAGGAAAGCCTGAGGATTTTTGATGCTGTATTGCGATCCATTTGTAAGGTGCTTTAAACGTCTGTATAACCACTTGGCAAGGTTGTAAATAGGGAATCCAATAAGTGGCACTATGCTCCTCATCGGCGCATCTGTCTTGTGCACCTTCGGAAGACCGTACGCAGGTGCGATACGGGGGTCATTGAGGGCCATAGATCTGCTGTCATCGGAGCTTATGAGCTTCAATTGGGCAAGCTCATTCACTTTCTTCTTGATAGCCGCGGCTTGTTTCTTCGTTGGGTCTACAGCGAGTGGCGCATAGGCTTCCCTGTCATCGAAGATTTGGCTTGCCTTGTTGACGTAGTCAGCCTTGTCCATTATAACGGTTGCTCCTCCTTTGTCAGCAGACATAATTATTTTTTCATCTGTCCTCAGCGATCGCAACACCTTTTCCTCTTCAGTCGGTAGGGTTTGATTATGTTTACTTTGTCGCAGGGGACCAGTGACGCAGCTGCGAATGTTCGCACACATGTCATCAGGGAAGTCGGAGGTCGGTAGGGGGGATTCAAGGTTGGCTAAGAAGTCCGTAGGTGCAGCATCGGTGTGACTGAATCTTATTCCCTTAGACAGAAGGCTTCATTCAGCGGACGTTAGATCCATTTTCGAAAGGTTAACAAACTTCGTAGACATTCGGTTCTCGCTGGCCGTGCAAAGAAGAAACTGTAGTTTCTTTTGCGGATTGGCCCGTTTCTTCATTCTGGCGTCTTTGATGGTGGCGTTTATTCAGGGCAGTACTCCTGAAAATAGGTTATCAGGTAAGCATGAGACGCATCAGCTTCTAAGAATGTTTGAATGAAAGAAGACCGTGGAAAAAGTACGCCAGAGGTCGACAACCAGAAAACTTCACCGATTTTAAAAAGAGCAGAATATATGTCCGACTCTACTTAGGGAACGAACGGCACCTGAATCAAAAATGGCCAAAGTAATACCCAGAAATCCCTAAACGTTCTGTGGTTACGCGAATACGGCAAAACACCACCGCGATTGCATTCCTTTTCTAGATGATTGTCGAGGAAGTAACTTGACTAATAACGCCGACAAGACGAATCTCTTATGCGATTTCTTCCCGTCCATGCCTACCACGGGATCGGCTTTAATGAGGGATTATACCCCCCACTTACCATATCTAAAGACACAATTAGCACGGTGGGCTTCACAATAGACACGGAAAAAGAAACTTTAAGACAGATACAGCCCACTAAATTGCCTGGACCGGACGGCCTACTCACAAAACTCCTGAATGTACTCGCAGAGCAGCTGAACTCTCCGCTCTCCTGGATCTTTTAAACTTCGATGGGGCCCGGGGCTCTGTCTACTGACTGGAAGTAAATCAACATACGATCCATATACATGGCGAGAGAGAATTTCCCCAAACAGTTTCAGACCAGTGAGTCACACAAACGTCCGATGCAAACTGATGGAGAAGATACTGAAAACGGAGTTAATGATACATCTGCTTAGTTTGTACCAGCACGGATTTAAAAGGAGTCGATTGCGTCTTACTGATCTGCTCATATCCATTGGGAGCTGAAATAAATCAATGAAAATTGTTTTTTAGTAGACGCGGTGCACATTGACTTCGGAAAGATTTTTGACAATGTTCTACCTAGACAACTTAAATTTGAATTGCCTCTAATGAGCGTTAATGGAAATATACTAGCCGACTTTCTCCGGGGCAGGTCTCAGCGTGTTTGCATTGGTAATGTTAAATCGGGGCGAACGATCTTTCAAGGGGGCGCTCCACAGGGGGGAGTTCTGAGTCCACTTCTGTTTTTAATATACATGAAAGACTGCCTGGATAACATAAACTGCGAGCCCGTAGTGTTTACTAATGATCTGAAATTGTGGGAATCAGTGAAGAAGCCGGAAAATACGTTATAATTGAAAACTAACTTGGATAGTTTGCAACAGTCGTGTAATGATTGGCTCTTAACCTTAACGTTAACAAAAACCAAATTATTCGATTATGATCAAGCAACATAATAGGTCACCAATTCGAATCCGTCTACTAGATGAAAGACCTAGGTGTGTGGATGACGTCCACTCTCAAACCACCATCTAATTGCGCTAAGGTAACAAAGAAAGCCATAGGTGTCCTGGACGCAATCAGGAGGTCTCACCTTAGTTTTGACGAATGGTTTTTCGTTAAACGTTTGGAACATCTGTTCGGCCAATGTTAAACTATTGCGTTCGGGCGTGGCGCCCTGGGTGAAACAAAATTACGCCCTTTTGGGGAACGAACAATGGATAGTAACCGAATTAGTCGACAGCTTAAGATGTTTGCTTTATGGAAGACGGCTAGAGAGACAAAAACTGTTTCCTCCCAACCGGAGGACATATGATCATGGCCTAAGCCACTGTCAGAGGGTTAGGCTGTGCTCTTGAGTTTGGTTACCTTTTTGAAATGGCACAATGGACCACTCTTCGAAAATATCAAGTCAAATTGAGGAGGAGGAGGAGGAGGAGGAGGAGGGGGAGGAGGAGGTATGCCAAACTCTAAGCTCGGGCCAAATTCTACCCCCACCGGTTAGTTGAAAGCCGAAACGAATTACCGAATTCTGCTGTCCTGACGGGAAAACAAAGGACGTCTTGACAACTTTATGCTTGATGATCGTATTTTAACTTGATATCTATTAATGACATAACCGTTACATAAATATGTGCATTTTCCCCCGAATACCTGGGAGTTGGGTTTTCAAAGGTTCTGTCTATCTCCCTTACATACGTTGGGTTGTAACCAGAAGCAACCAGAAAAGGCAAAAAGCAAAACTTTTGCTACTGAAAAGAAGACTTTTAATGAATCCATCGGTTCAAGGGGACACATCCGCTTAACTAGGAAGCAAATAGTTGACTCGAAATTTTTATCTGCTCGTCTGATTCAAAAGCCTAGATAATATGTTCTGTAACCCCTGTTTCAGGACTGAAAACATAAAAGGCCATTTCAAATAACTAATTGCATGTTTAACTCTACGTTTTTCCCTGCGAAGAAAGTGGATTTGGTTGGATAAGGTGACGCTTGCCGGAAGTCGATTCCATTGAGCCTACTTGCTATGGCGGATGCCACGGTAACTCATTCATCCAGCCCCATGCACTTGAACCAACACCTTTCGGACGTTGTAATTGTCACAAGTTCAAGTACAGCTGCAGGCAATTAGTTTAATTGTAGGTCAGTACCCATTCCTCCATTCATTTTTCGTCCCCATACTAGACACCTCCTCGTATCAATACGCAAACAAATATTTGATCATTACATAACGATGCACCTCTGACGACCAAATGCTAGTCAGCAAGTAACAGAGATGAAGCTCTGCAGCATGAATTGGACAGTGAAGAACTTTGACATGCAATTGAAGCTATAGTTCAGGTGGGAACAATAAAAATACACATTAGAGATTGGCAGAAATACTGGAGTGGGAACAATTATTCTGATCTGGGGCAGGAACAACGACCTGTTAACGAACACAAATGAGATTGATAATCGACCTGATGTTGTTATAATGGGTAATGTTAATGTACCCACCTTTAAGTTGAATGACATGCATATGAGGTACTCAACCACATTATTCGGAGAAAACAATTGACGTCTTTTTCGCGCAGCATATTCCACCTCCGAAAAGAGCGCGTAGAGAACGGTCGACCAGTTATTTGGACCTCGTCTTCACAAAGGATTGCGAGAGTATAGAATAGGTACAGTGCCCATCTTTCCTTGATCGAAGTGACCCAACAGTACCTTAGTGGGAAGACTAAATTATCCGCACCATTTACAACAAATTTAGTGAGTTTGAGAATCTGAGCGTTGGATCTTTGAATAGGGAGAATGGAAGCATTGCTTATAGACTAGGTCGCTCTCTTCCCCAGAGAAATCCCCGGGGCCTTGAAGTTTTTCAACGAGTATTTTTACCCATCAATGTGGCCGCTCCGTTCAATGAGGAATAAGAAAACCGACCGACCTCAGAGGTTAGCACTGGACCTAACAATGTGATCAACGGAATACAAAAGGCAGAGTGGCATGATTGATGGTAACTATTTAAAATGGGACGGGATCTTAAAAGCGGTCAGTTGCGATGGGGTGCGGGAATGTCCAGGTTGCTTTAGAGTTACCATAGGAAGGGAACGCACAACAGGAATCTCAGCACTATTATAACTACCAATAACAGTATCGAAAACTTCAAGGGTACAAACACAACGCAAAATATCCCACATGGTTTCGTTGAAAATTATCGACCCCCTCTCTAACACCCAATACACCTTTCTCAAAGAAAGACTCTATGAATAACTTACCATGAACGACGCAAAGATTGACAGAAGCATCGGATGAAGGCCAACTGCTTTTATTGTAGAAAAAGCGTCGCATAGGGCATCTAACCTGCAACTTTTCTCTTAGCTGACAGTGATGCGTATCAAAGGAAAATTTCCTAACTAGATTGAAAAAATTTTTGTTAGTCCTTCACAGGTTTTCTGCGAAAAGCAACTGAAATCCGGGCGTTAGCCGCAGAGTATGGAGTTTCACAAGGTGCAGTGTTGGGTTGTTCTTCTTTTTCACGTTTACTAATGACTGTGCCAAAGAACTGCACTCTGAACGTGGGATATTTACAGATGACGTCATTATGTCTAAGATCATTGATGGTTACAGTTTGAGCTTAGCCGCTTTAGAAAAGTTACACCTTGGAAATCAAAATCAAGGCTAAGGCTCTGTCATTTACTACTTTAATGGGATAGCTCTCCAGTAAACGGAAACCCAGATGACTGACTCAATAAAACCCTTGCTTACTACTGCAAGACAGCTAAGGCCGCAGCTTCGTTCATATACACGATCAAGCAGGCCTTCGTTGTCTCCGATAGAGACCGATATTTCAAAGTCTTTGGAACATTTGTAGAATTGCATCTTGTAGAGTACACTCACGCCTGGAGATCATCGGTGAAGCAAGATCAAAGCCTACGAGAAAGGCTCCAAAAGTAGGCCAACAACTTAATCTGTGCTCAATAAATATTGCCACATGCGGCCCGCCCACTTGACGTCGACTTCCTTCTCAGAATTATCGGTGATTGTTTGGAGAGTTGAAACGGTCCTTCCGTGTGGTAGTTCTCTGTATGGCATTCTCCTGTGTGCCGATTTCTTCCAGCTCGCCCACCACGAAAAGCTCCGTGGGCATTGGTTTCAAACTGCGTGTGCCTCAAAGAAGATTGTGTGCGGCAAGGTGTTTTATCCTGCAGAGGGTGGTCGAGCCGTAAAATATTCTGGCCGCAGCGACAATGATACATCAGTCAACGGGGATCTACAACTATACCAGAAGATACCACGCACAAAATATGTTTTCAAATTTCAGGGTTTCTGTAAATTTTAACTGTTTGCTGTCACACAGGGATTCCACCCATTTGCGCCACAAATTATCTAGGCCTCAACCATGCAAAGTTCGAAGCGAACGTACGCGACTGGATCATAAAGCTGTATTTTTTAGTCAGCGGGGAGCCTGGCCTAGGAATTATTTGCCAAGAGAGTTAGTGATCGCTGTACGTTTCTGTTCCTAATGCAAGGATTGACTGTATAATTGATGCCTACAACAAAATGGCGATTTGCAGGCTACATCACGACGCGCCAAAAGACATGGCCTGAAAGGCTGACAACTGAATAGACAACGCGATCCTTATGGGGCATTTTGAAGTGACTGGAAGACCAAGAGCCAGGTTGCAATGGCAACTCCTCAAAGTAGACTTTATGGCATTCCTACGCATGTGAGAGACGGTTCGTCTTCACGAAAGCCTGTCTCGCGCTTTGGCGAATGGGCCGTTTGCGGCGCGCGTAGACGACCTGTTTGGCCCTGCCAGCCACCGCTCTTGCGCCCACCTGTAGTCGTCTTGACACTGTCTCGACGTTTGGTCATAGTTTAGAATGGAGGAGAGGGTGCGATAGATGTCACACAAGCCTGCGACACCATCAACTAACCAACTGAAGCCATTGCTGCCGCGTCCAGCCCATTGAGCGCGTAATATACGTCGTCACCTGTGATGGTCAAATTGTTTTTGCAGAGAAACTTCGGAACCTCCTTCACTTTTTACATTCCTTTCGCGCAGCATTACCGTAAATAACATAAGTTTTCTCGAAATATGTCGTAAAATGCCCCGGAGCCCAGTTTACGCTGTCCGCTAGGTGTAAATATGCTAACATGGTATATATTAAGAGGCTAATCAAGGACTTCCGCGGTAAGTCTGGGCATAGCTTGGACGGTCAAATTCGGCGGCAAGAGGTGGTTTGGAAGTGCAACCGCGAAAACTACGCTTATTCGTACTTATGGGGAAATGTGTTTGGTGCAAGGGCCGCCATAATTCCCTTACATGTTTTGTCATTATACCAAATCCTTATGTTGCAAATAAGGAATCCAGGTTCAGTCGCCTGTTTCCCCTCAACTCCGTTATAATGAATTAAAATGATGTTAACTGGACATTGTATGCTCGATTCGTCTTCAAGGAATTGGGACTAAGAATAAGGATAAGAGACGTAGGGCTGAACAATGTTTGGTGGCTGACTAATAAACTGGCCTTTTGGATGACAGACGACAAAGAGTTATATGTTCTCTTTTAAACGAACCAAGGCACAGAGGCCGAGTTCCACGAAAACTATTTCTGTGAGTGACAAATTAAGTGGGGTTGAGAAGATAAGCTTTCAGACTTAGTTTTAATACAAAAAATCAGCAATATTTTTGAGTGAAGGATGGTATGATACCAGAGTCGCAACACTCTGATTCGCGGCGAATCGGAGTGTGGCGACACTGGTATCATGCCAAACATTCTATAAGGTAGCAACAGCAACAAGGAAAGACCATGATAACGGCAGTTAGATGTCGTAAGTTCTTCCAAGTATTCTGATTTCAAAATCACATATTGTCTATGACATACAAACAATATCACTGTGTTCGAAAATTATTTTTTAAACCTGAAATCGACCTGAAGTTGCATCCTCAGCCCCACGGTTTGGGTGTGGATACATCTGCGCTAAAATCTTCATCAAGTGCATCAGCCTAAAGCATCATAGAGTTATTCGGAGGACGAAAGAGGTCCTCGCTCAAGCGGGTCTGTAAAAATCTGGCATTACCCTTTTTCAAATTGCTTAATCTTTCATGCTTTGCATGATTGGAGCAGCAGTGTAAGTCACTGCTTCATGGAGAGGAGGCGTTAACGGGGGCACGAGTAAACAATGCCCTCTGACGTTTAGTTCCATTAGGCGACATCTACCATGGTAAGAGGTTGACCAAAGCCTTGTGCTAGCGCCGGAACACCATCTGAGATTTTCAAAGGGAGACACGCCTCCAATTTTATTACAGAGCATGAAGATGGCCCCCAGAAGTGCACATAATTATTCAGAAAACCGATGTTTTGTTTTGCCAGAGTACATTGCCATTGTTTGTATCAGTAAAGGGCATATTGGCGTCATGGCTTTTTAAAATTAGGGAAAAGCTAGTAATCTTTCACATTACGTATATTTTTTTATAAATTAAGTCTCTTATATCGTGAGATCACACTTTACCAATCTCTGTTAGTTTAAACCAATTAATTTTTTTATAAATGCAAGTAACATACTGGATGCTTAGATAAAGAGTCGCCTCGGGTCCAAGCAATTTCACCTGATCGGGTCATCGTTTAGGCCTCTCTGGCCTGTCTCCTTTTTTACACTCCGAATAGCTAAAGCTATTCATTAGCAGGCTAAAGGGAATGTGAGCGAGCAAATTATTAGCCTGCTATTGAGCCAAGTGGCCACTAGTCATGTTTTCGAGGGCTGGTTCAGAGGTGGCTGGTGCTCCAGCCCCCTCTGGCCCCCTCACAGCCCCGCCTTGTGTATACGTTAACAAAGTGGGAGACTTTGTTGTAAATCTTAAACGAAAGTTACTATGTGCTTCCTACCGATTCACTCGGACGCCTACCAGCATTTTTTTGTTATTCGTCGTAAGTTGTGGATTTCATTTGTTTATATGAAAACTCGAGGGTAATGTACGGTACCCCCGAGTCTTTACATAAACAAATGAAACCCGCAATGTATAGCGAATAATAAAAAGGTGTTGGCAGGCGTCCGAGCGAATCGATCACCCCGAACAGACTTTTATCTTAAAAAATTGTACAACACTTAGTTGGGAAAAACGCCCGAATGTTTTCTATCTTACATTTACCATGCAGCGCTGCATGGCACATCTAACATAGACAACTATCGGGCATTTATCCCAAATACGTATTGTACATTTTTTAAGATGAAAGTCGACTTTCATCCGAACAGATCTGTTCGGAGATAATCAGTGGCAAAGAACTTTTGTACTGTAACGTCCGTATGTGTAGGTCCCCATTCAAAAATTGCATAATATTAACCAGTTATCATATGACAACGCTCTGGGCAGGGGTCGAGGTGAACAAAAAGCAGCTATAAAAACCGTTTTACACACGAATTCTGCCTTATTTTCCGTAATTGAACCACATTTGCACGGCACAATTGTAAGGAAACAGGAGATTATATGTGCATATTTGGCTATGTGCAAAACACTACGGACAACAGTATGTAAAAATCAAAGACAACAGAATATTTGGGGTTACAGATTTGCAAAATTATACATCAAACGATAGACATGGGGCAGACAAGATGGTACCGTCTGGTGAATGGGGATTTATGATGACGAACGTATGTGAACTCCTAAGGCCCGTAAAGTCCCGAGTGAAAATTTTCTCATTAAATTAGGAAGAACACTGAACAGCACTTTGATTTAGTTACTCTCACTCTCACCGTAATGGCACGAACCCAGAAAATTTAGTCATTGATGCCTGTGCCGTTTTCGCATCGCCAGGGATCATTGTAGACAAAAAATGTCAAAAATGCCATTTACACTATGATTTTTATGAAATCAGGTTCACTGTTGGTATACACAAAACGAAAATGCAAGGCTCGCAATCAAGAGCTACTTCAGTTTTTTGTCCGACGTACTGACAGAAAACATGATGACAAATGTACTCCTGAAGCCACTTTTACCATTTCTGTGTCATTCTGAAGCAAGCCACCCTCTGTCTATGCAAAGCTTGACTTAAGTGCAGTTTGCAAAAAATGGCTGGATATATCTTTTTGCTTCAGTTTGTTTTGCGTCATTCATCTCGCTAAGAACCCGATGAAATCTTCATATCAGACCCCTTAACCCTACACTAACTGGGCGTCTCACCCCTGTAATTCTTTTTGCTTTATTCAGCATACTAATATCAGTCCCGGTGCAACTGATATTTTACCTTTATAATGTTAAGGCCTACTCACTCCAGTACTGCTTAAATATCTTTCATTTGTCTGACAACTGTCCTTGGTTTACATATAATACTTTTACGTCGTTTTAAAGGCTTACTAAACAGATTATACATTCATTTATATATGCACGTCGGAAGGTTTTAATCGCACAGCTCCTCTTAGTAAGCTCTGACGCTTTAATATCGCATTAGATTCAATGGAGGACGAGTCGTTCTCTGCAGTATATCATTGGACCATGGAGCTTGTGCGTGTTATATTTACTGTATTGTGGTGGGTCCAATTGAGATTGCATATGTTTTAGTGGGCATTTTAGTTTGAATGCAGTCCCCTAGACTTCTTATTTAGTTGTGTGAGTATACGGAGGTCTCGCAAGGTCAGCATTGCGTGAACGCATTGTCTTTCTCATGTTACGTGACTGTGACCTTATCGACTTTAATATACTTTCGGCGACAGCAACATTCACATAGGTTTCCTTAAAGGGATACGCCAGTTCACGTCCACGAAATTACGTCCCATGCCAACTAAGCCTATTTTAAAGAACACGTAATCATTGGACATGATTTCTATAAAGGTAATAAGATCTTCACAAATAGGATGATCGTGATGCAATGCCGAAATAAATTGCGGCTGACTGCAAAACATCGCATACGGAACATTTAAGACACCGTTTTATAAAATGAACAAAATAGACTGTAAAATAACCATACTTGTATAACCTGTACCATGAAGCGCAAAGGATTCTCTAGTGACCCATCATCAATAATGCGGCCAGAAAACGCAGGTTGAAGTGTTATGAGGAACCAAAAGTGAACTTTTTGCCTGAATTTCAAGACTGCTTAGCTGCACACACAATAGGTATCCTAGTCCGTTTGTAGTTATTTCCCCCAAGCGGCCATTCTTGGCGGCAGACTGACTGTCAAAAAGGAAAGAGCCCCAGGAATAAAATGCGAATAGCGTTTCTCAGACAACTGAGACCGAATGGTCATCTTTAATTACTTTTATTTCCTATTTTCCGATGGCTTTTTCATGTTATCTCACACAAAGAGAGTTGAAGGAGAAGTGAAGCAGGGCAACTAAGGGTTATTGAGTGTTTCGGCTAAACCCGCGCGGTGTAAAAATAGGGCTCGTCACAAAAAACAATACGAATTTGCTCATAAACTAATCTAATTCATAGCAACATCAAGTTAGTATATTGAACCAAATGTTAAGTTACCAGCGACGCGTCATAATTCAATAAACTTTTAGGAATAACAATATTTGCAGAAATTTTTACCATCTAATCCGAACACTTTCGCATCTCTGATTATAACGATTGCAATCCTACTAATTAATTTGTTAGGGTCAATAATTATTCTGCGGCAGCGGAACTTTAACATTGTACTAGGGGACTTGACCTGCACAGTTTAGTCAACGACCTCGGTCGAGTTAAAAAAAGAGTCTCTTATCCTGTCATTGAGCGGTCGCCAAAAAACAGCTATTTGTACTCCAATTTAGCATTCACAATGGCCAAGTTTAAAAAACTAAAGACGAACAAACGGATTGAAGGAAAGCAAGCCAAAGGGTGAGTAATGTTTTTTGAGATTGACGCAATCTCAGAACTAGAAAGGGGGAAGGTGGCAAAGGCAGACTAAAAGTGACCGAGTTATCTCTTCGAAATTCCCAGCTTTGGGAAAGTAGACTTGCGCTTTCAGAATCGCAGCAGAAGGCCTTCAGGTACCCCACTTTCCTGGTTAGCTGCTTTATTAAACTTTTTGCAGGAAAAAGAACAACGAACTTGCTGAACAGATCTACGGTCTCCAGGAACTAGTGCACAACTCTGAGAAGGACATCATTAACGTCATTGCCTACTTGAAAGATATTGACGAGACAAAGAGTGTTAAGGTACCGCACCGGCCTCCTCCAGCAAGTTATTTGTATATAGATTGTTGAACTACAAGCGGAGCTGCGGACAAGGAAGAACGCGTACGAGCAGGAAAGGGATGAACTTGTAAGCCCCGGATCGTATGAATTACAGCCCATTTAAGGATTCTAAGCTCAGAGACCGAGTCCAGCAACTTTCCGATGAGCTGACTGAAAAGGAGGAAATCGTTCGTAGCCAATGGCAGAAACTTGAAAGCCTCCGGGAATTTTTAGAAAAGCGGCAGCAATTGGAGGCCGAGATTTTGAAGCTAAGACTAGAGCTTCGTACACAAAAGCTCTGTTGTGAGGAAAAGATAAAGCTCCTAGAACTCAAATTTTACACGGACAAGGTACTTGTGCTGTTTTAACACCTTCCTCCCCACTAACTATATTTTTCACTTCAGAAAAAAATGGAGGCAAGTTTCGAAAAAACTGTGGAAGATATCACACGGCGTGCCCATCATCAGGCTACAGCGTAAGTTTTCATCGTAAATCCAAAAGAGCGATTCCTCTGTCTCTCTAACAATAAAGGCACCTAATGAAAGCAGCGCAGACAGCCTTGAAGCAGAACACAGAACTTCGGGAGGATCTGGAGTTGCAGAACGAACGAGCCTCTGTTTTGTCGATCCGGTTGGAAGAGAGCGAAGATAGGAGCAAAAAACGGCAAATAATCATAGAGGAACTGGAGGCGGCTGCATCCGAGCACCAAAAAAAGCTGAACACTCTAATGGAAGAAAATGGAAAGGTGAGCCTTAAGAATCAATAAGCCACTTTTACTTACCCTCGCCATTCCTCAACTTTTCATACTCATGCTAGATGGCACGACATGGCAAGGGAATAGGTATCCTCTACGACACGTGGTTTTGCGTCTGATTCTAATACTGTACCTATTTCTGTTCCCTATTTCTAATCCTAACCAAAGCCTTCTCTCTATTACTAAAGTGAACCCCAATCACTAACCTTGGCCCTATCCGTTACCTTAGCCCTACCCCCTTGGGATTTAGCGTAAGGCTACCTTTAGCACGGGGGAAGATTCCTATTCCTGTTTCCTGTCGATGGTTCAGCAATATTTGACTTCTCTCATTTGATTGGCGGATAAAGTTATTCATTTTCTACAAAAGGACCAAATATTGTGTGTTTATACTTTCACTCCACATTCTGTGCATGCTGCCAACAGATAAAAGATATGCCCATAAACCGACGTGCTTTAGGCGTCCAATTCGTAGCTTAATTATTTGGGAAGAGGCAGATATTTTGCATTTTAAAGGCGTGAAAATAATTGTATTGCTGTTTTTACAGTAGATCGAAAATTAGCAAAGGCAATTAACAAAGGGTATAATTGAAAGCTCTAGTTGTTCCTTTTATTTTTGATGACAACGAAGGTTTGTTTGGGAAAAATGTAGAATTCACACCTTTAGCCTATTCTAAGGAGATACTCGTTGGACCTAACCCAATGTTCATCTAGATACTAGGGGAATTACTTATCCTGACTCAACATGTAAGATATTTTGCCAGATTTGTAATGTGTTCCAGTGCCATGATGGGCTGTGAAACTTACTTCAACGAAAAGCCACTGCGGTAGAAATGAGACCTTGCGGATTGGAAGTAAGCCGCCACATGCTCTTGCTAGTTCTATGGTTACTTTAAACACTGCTCATCGTGAGTGACGTTTTCGCACCTCGAGGAATTCTCCGACTGGGGCAGTGAGTCTTTTCTCAGCTATAAAACAATCATTCAGGAATTGAAGGTCTGATTTTACCGGTCCCCAACACCAACTGAGCGA
>CACRXP010000838.1:159583-190254 GCA_902702965.1 Spirometra erinaceieuropaei
AGTCGACGGCGCCACCTTCGTCGAGAACGATTGCATTTGGCGCAATAATTACTTGATGACCCACATTCGAATTGCTAATCCTTGCAATTTCATTGTCCGCGTTAGATGCTGGCGTGATGATGGCTCGACCACCTGGCTCACTGAGACTGACGCTGTAAACAATATTCGCCCGAGCCTTTCTGCGTGGTTAATTACTCCACCGACGTAAGGTCTCAGCACACGATCTGACAGCAGGAGGTCATTACGCTTGGTAATCGACTGAGGACCGGCGAATCATGGCTGAAACCGCTCGCGGCTCATGTGGTTGTCTTTCTTTGCGAGGATTTCGGCTTCGTCGAACTTGAATATATGGCTAGGTGCCGTCGAATGAGCCGCAGCGTGAAAGCTAGAGTCATTTTTTGACACTGATTCTGCATGTTCGACCATTCGCATTCAGAGTAGTCTCACATATCCTCTGATGTAGTTGCATTGTCCGCAACTGCCCCAGGTCCAGTGAAGGACGCGAGAATATTCTTGCTGTGGCAGTGGGTTCTTTGGCCTCATGACTTGGCTCATGATCGTCACCTCCGGTGTGCGCGCCACTCCAACTCTAAGTAGTGCGAGAAGGCGGCTGATGGCCTCTATGTACAGAAACGCTCGCCAGAATCTGAGGTTTACGCGGTCTCGTCTCTCATCTTTCTTGCGCATGCACCTGGTTAACCAGATTGTGCGGGTAACCATTCATTTTAACCGCCCGCCAAAGTTGTTGTAATTCAGTAATCTTATCCTCCGGTACACCGTGGAGCGTCTTAGCACGCCGATATGGGGTCCTTTCGATTGATTGGGACGTTGCTTTTGCAGCTAAGTACTGTGTTGTATCAGAGACCGAATGATGTCGCCGCAGATATAAAGTATACTCGTGAGGAGAAAGTGGGAGACTCGGTCTGGGGATAAAAACTTCATCGTAGTCGAACGCGATCAGATGATAGCATTCAAAGAACGTCTCAACGCTGTCCTCCAGGAGACACAATTTACAGAGGAGAAAGGAGATATCCAGCTGACCTTCCTTGATATCCTCGTCTGCCGCAAATATTGTGGTGGCCCAAAGCCCATACTGTCCAGGAATGCTACAAATATGACACGGGAAGTGAACTGCGCTACTTGTATCTCCTCTACCCTTATCTGCGGCTGTCTCTAATGAAGACTTCTAGTGGACATCCAGAACGTCAGGTGAATAGGCTTCTTGTTCAAGTAATCGCAACTTCTTTTGGAATGTAAGTGATCTAGTCAATTGTACTATTATCGTCGGTGGTGCGCCTGCCTTGTATACCTTTGGGAGACCATACGCGTGTGCAATACTGGGGTCGTTGAGGGTCATAACCTTGGAGTCATCGGTGTTTATAGTTTTCAGATGAGCAAAATCATTTACCTATCTGTTGACAAATGTGACCTATTTTACATGTACAACAGGTAACATAAGTCATTAGATGTGCGTAAGTTTGCGAAAGATCTCTTCTCACTCGGTAATTGTTCCAAATGGATCGGTCTAACGTCCTAGTTAATGTTGAGCTACTTCAGGTGAAAGGAAATAAGAAATATTGTGTTGCTTAGAAGTGGGACTGGCGACGGTAGGTTGTGTAACCCCACCTCTCAACTAGATTTGACTTTCTTATTATTCTTTTTTGAGAGGGACTAAACACAAGTATTCTTAAAGGAATAAATAAGTCAGGTGTACGCGTTCGACAACAGAAACCGCTCAGAGATATCGAGGAAGCAAAGCGTTTGGGATCTAACCGAGGCATAGCAAGCCAAAACGCACAGGCATACCTGGTTACCGATAAAAAATGAAGAAATAGGTAAGTCACTGTGTACGGAATGGGCAACGAAAGGCAATGCGAGTACACCGGGGTAACTAGGAAATCAAGGTAAGACAAAGGGATTACGGGGGGAGGGAGCGAGAACATCATGATAAATAATTTATTACTGAAAAAGTCATACTGAAACAACTCACTGCATGTCAAAGTGTTCGATAATGCATAAAGGGGACTTCCTGCAGCTGTGGATTAATAAACAAGGCCTTAAACAGATATAGTGGTCACCTATACATGCTAAACTCAGTGGGGTTACATAACCTATCCTTACCTGGAAATTTTATCACCAACAACGAAAAACCTGCAAACATAAAAAATCATCACAAATATGCCAGCATAAGTTTTAGAAGTAAACAAAGCATATCCATCCAAATAACTAAGTAAATAGAACAGGATGAGCAGAATGGCTTTTGAAAATAGTTCCTTCGTGCATTCTGCACTTAAATGGCCTCCAAAATTCACCTGATCAGTCCGCTGGCCGATGACGGGAAAGCCAAAAAGCAATCTGACTTGCCAGTAGTTAAGACGACCACAAAGGGGACAAAGGTCACCCGAGCCCACCGGATGCCAGTCTCGGAGAGGTTAACATTAACCAGTGGCGAAAAAGCAGGCCAAAGTTCTTGCGTCGAGCACGGATATAATAACAGGCAGGCATCGAGTCTGAAGCGGGGGCGGGAACTGCAGAAGGTCTGGGTCTCTGACGGAACTCCATAAATAGGCATGCTGGTATGCCCCCCTCCCTGTTATCACGCTATACGACCCCACGCACAATCGTGCGGCCCAGTTCCCAGCCAAGAGCGCATATGCTCATCACACCATGCGACGACTGCGAGTCAGACGATGTGAATCCAACTCAGCCCCAGGCACGGTCTCCTCCCTCTCCTCCCCTCCTGCCTCATTGACAGACCAAACACCACTTTTTGTTGGACTCGTCTAGTCTCTTAAAATGGGTTATTGTGTGAGGTCGCCGGGTATGTTGAAGGCCGCAAGATGAAAAAACGAGATGTCGAAAAGAAAAAAGAAGCGGAAGAACATAGAAAATGCGGTGAAGGTTTGAAGACTACAAATGAGCAAAACTGCTAATATGTGACATTCACGAAAGCACTCACTAAGTCCAAAAGCAAGCAGTTTTGTTTATATGGAAGTGATATCAAAGAGTCCGGCGCATACGATACAGGAAGTTACTCTGCGCTGCTAACGCCATCCCTGAAGTGTGGAATTATGTGGACGGTGTTCTCTACCTATGTGGCACCCACGACCTAAAACCCACCAAGAATCAGGATGTTTTTTCAAATGATCCGCACATGTATGGCTCTGCATATTTTCTACATCAATAGTTTCCCACACAATACAGAGATGACGCCAGTATGTGGTCTTTGATTTGTGGTCGGACAAACGCAATGCTAATCTAGGTGCAGCCTTCTTATGCATTATTCCACTTGAAAATGACCAAATGATGGTGTCCTTAGGCGTGGCGTCACTGTACATCTCAAACCCACTGCATCCCGCAGTTTAAACCCCACCGGCCTTACTATAAGATTATTATAACAAGGTGAACAATAAACTTAAGGTTCGTCATCGATTTTCCGGAGCACTGCTAAACGACCCTCTTTCCCTCTGGCTGAACTGTGTAAAAACAAGTCAAAGGTACACTGGTGAGGTAACGATTGTCCAGCCTGATTGCTGGGGCAGTACTGTAGCATCTAAAGGCATTGGAGTTTTACAACTTTTGACCAAGGTTTTAGATACAGTATGTTGATGACATATTCGGTACTTTCAGTCCGAGTATGAGGAATTCTTACAAAATCTGAAACTGATCTTCGTCACAGGGAATTCTGAAGTAACTGGTTTGTCAACCGGAGTCTCTGGGGTACTTGCGTGATAGACTCAGCCAATTGTCGAATTACCTCGTACGGACTTGCGCAGCACCTGGCGCACTCTTTCCACTCCCGCACACCTGAGGAGAGTGGCAAAATAGACCCAGGAGAACCAAGAAGGCGCTCGGGGCAGCGACTGACAGGACCACGTCACACGACCTAGCCATGCAACCAGCTTGCGCTAAAGAGCATACTTCCCACTGGTGTTATAAGTGCATTTTCTGTCCATGCGTCTTATGTCGGGCCGATTAGTGTGAAAGGGTGTTTGGCTGACAAAACGAGACGTAGCGTTGGAGTGTTTACCGCAGAATTAGATGCAGACGCATATGGCCAAATAAACCCATGCAAAGACCGAATGTCCTTCGACAGCGCCGCCAGGTTAGGCGAGTGCGACGGGTGTATGTTGGTTATTCTGACACTGGCTCGTTAGTCTCAGTGCGATGGATTTTCAGATGACCGACCAGGCCAATGCAAGATGCAAATGTGTGGCATCAATGCCAGCAGTTTTGGCGGTTAGCTGCTGATTTTTTCAGTTTCATTTTCAGTTTGAGGGAAACATAGTGTAGAAACTTTGAACTCCCTGTTTGTTACAAAGAAGTGAATTATATAAAAATTGAAGATGGAGACATCAAACAGCTCAGAGGTTTTTTTCGGATTGGCAAAGTTTTCGAAACCACTCAGATAAACGAGTTGTTCCAAGCGCTTAAAGACACTCACATTCAACGGACTTGGGATAGTAACAAAAAGCAAACGTTACTGAAATGCAGACAGTCATATAATAACATTAACAAATTGTTCGAACGAAATGATAGGACGATATTGGTCAGGTGACATTATGACGTTTAGTGGTACATTGGTCCAACTTGCGCTTAAAAGCCTCGACAGAGGTGAACAGGACGACAACTGCAGGCAGAGCATTCCAAGTCTCGAACACCCCGTTTGAAAAGAAGACCATCCGAATATCCAGCCTGGCGCCAGTCACATCTAGTTTAAGTGGATGACCTCGGAGGTTCGTTGTGGTTGCTAACTCAAAGAAATCAGCAGGTAAAAGACAGTAGCCCTGGCCACGCATTATACGGAAGGTTTGTAAAAGGTCGCCTCTTAGCTGTCTGTAACTCAGTAGAAAAAGGCCGAGATTGGATAGCCGTGTTTCGTAGGGTGGTGAACCCTGTTCACTAATGAATTTGGTTGCCCGCCTTTGAACTTTCTCAAGGACGCTAAGGCCCTTAGAGGCGCAAGGTTTCCACGCTTGAATAGCGAACACTAACTGTGGCTGTACGAATGTCTGAAAGACTTTAACGAAGCAGTCCTCATCGAAGGTAGAGAAAGCTCTCTTGACAAGATAAAAGACTGACATGGAGGAATTGGCTACCTTGGAGCACATGAGCGATGGTTTTAGAGAAGCCGTTACCCACACACGCAAGTCTTTCTGGACGTCTACCTCCAGCAATCGTATGCCATTTAGACAGTAAACCCTCCGCACAGAGATCGGGTCCTGTCGACTCGCAAAACGTTGCACTTAGTCACATTAAACAGCAAAAGCCAGTCCTGTAACTATTTCTCGAGTCGGGTCAGGTCTGTCCGAAAGCACCCTTTGTCAAATTCAGTTCGGATGACACTCCAAATTTTAACACCATCCGCGAACATGGCGACATCACAATTCAGTTCACTGACGCAGTCGTGGACGTATATAACCAGCAGGGTAGGACCAAAGACGGAGTGTTGAGGAACACCGCTTTCAACCGCTACCTCCACCGACTGCCTGTCACCGACGGCGACAGTTTGAGAGCGACCGATCAGGAAGCTTTGGATCCACCTAAGGAGATTACCCCAAAGGCCTGTTCTGCTCAATTGGTACAGGAGACGATGATGTGGCACACTGTCGAATTCTTTCTTGAAGTCGATATAGACTGCACGCACTGCATTGCTGCCACCAACTGTCCGGGTCCAGCGTGCTAAACAATAAAGTAGGTTTGTCACGCCTGATCTGCCTCTACAGAATCCGTGCTTGGCATCGCATAGCAGATTATGCTGTTCTAGGAAGCACTTTAATTCTTTCTTTATCACTTTTTTCATAATGTCGGCCTTGAAATCCTGTTCGCTATTCTATCGTATATGTTGATGTTGCTTAAATGTGTACTGACAAAATAGGCCACGTTTCCACCAATGTGAACCGAGTTTGATTCTCGTTGGTCATGGACGTAGTGTATTCGTCCGCTGCTGCTCGTTGATGCATGACCACATTTTTTGTGCATGTTGTCAGTTCGAAGTTGGCACAGTCAAAGGCGAAGAGATTCATGCTTCTTTGCACATCCGCTTCTGTCGCAGCGTTATGTGCACAGTCGTCCGCGAAGAAGGGGTAATGAACAGTGGTTGTGGGTGTTCGCGGGAGTGTTTGCATCCGTCAGATATTTAGAAACTGGACATTGGTCCTGTAACTGATATTAATTCCAGGACGTTCCTCGCGGTAGGTATCTGTCAGCATAGAAGGGAACATAAGATAGAAGAGATTGGAAACAAATACACAGGAATGCTTCTGCAAAATTTCGGCTCTGCAGCAGTAAAAGATACTGATGTAAGGTACTCCAGGGGGTGTGTCTGAGGATGCAGCTTTACACTCGGAAAATTAAAGCAGCCTCTTAATTCATGTGTAAAAATAGGTTGATCGACCATGTTGTGAGCTAACATATACTTCAGTTCTATATATCTACTGAGTCTTCAACATAAGGCTAACTGCTCTCAAACTTTTCTCTCGTAGGTTTCTCTGTGGTCCATAGGTAAATTTCTCAATGAACTTTTCAAAGAAAGCGCGCACTTTTTCTGACGACACTTAGCTACTGTTACGTGTTCCTTTTTATTGTAATTTCACAGGTTTGTCCCTCATTATTTTCTACTACTTACTTTTAGGTATGGACTAGCTATGGTTGTTTTAATATCCTAAGATGTAGTGCGGTGAGTCGGTTTTTGCTCGATCACATTAAGCCCCGGCTTTTCTCGCGATCGGTCATGTTCCTCACGAAAACTGAGTATGACCGTGGCGTGAACACATTTTCTCCTGACGGACGACTTTTCCAAGTTGAATATGCAATTGAGGCTACCAAAGTAACCCGTTCATTCTGTTAACACCCGTCTAAAGTTGGGTTCGACTGGGATAGGAATAAAAACTCCAGAAGGTGTCGTGCTCGCCGTGGAAAAAAGGATAAACTCACCTCTCATAGTGACGAATAGTGTCGAGAAGATCTTCAAAATTTCTGACCATATTGGTAAGGGTAGCATTTTCGTTCGATTTTTGAGCTTCCGACGATTTGTCACGCCACCCTTTGTCATTTTCATGAAATCGCTCTCACCGACTGAGTAATAAGCCAGACGTCTCTTTTATGTGTCTCTCGTCCTTTATTGTTACATACAACGAAGTTTTCATTAGGCATATGGCCAGCCCGTCCTGCGCACTAATTTTCTTGCGCCTTCACTAAGAGTGCTTCACAGAATCTTTGCCTTTTCGCTGCCACCTACTTAACTTTGGCTTGTTCTGCATAGAACGTATAAGGCGGAGTGAGCTTTAATGCTTTTACATTTTCCGTACCTGCATGCTGTGGAGGTGGATACGCGGTCATAGTTTTCCTCGAAAACCGCAAAGCGTATTAACCCGACCATAGGCTTGGACAACAAAATATGCTGTTCATTACCAAACCCTGTAAGGCGTAGAGACGGAGACGCATTTGTTTGTTTTTGTAACTTCTCGATCCTTTTCTCTAGATTGTTGTGCCCCTGCTACCTGAATGTTCTTTAGCATGATTCATGTGAGAGGCACATTACCGATGCGGTCAGTCAACACTTCAAATGTAGTTAAGCACGTAGGAGGCGAGATTTCCCACATGCACCCCGTCGGGCGAGCCTCTAGCATGAGGCCTGCAGTCCGACTGACTGTTGTTCTTTAGCCTTTACTCAACGCATGTTGCCCAGTAAGATGCTATATCAGTTCGTCCTTAGTATGTTCCCCCCGGGAGGGGTGTGGTGTAACTCGGATCTTTTGTCGACTCATGTGCTGCTATATATATCACCTCTTTAGACAAGCTTACATACACGTCTGTGTTTGGGCGAAAGTGGTTTGCGTCTGACGTTTTGCATCTGGCTAATGATAATACTCTTCTGGATAGGGGTTTGGGGCCCTTCACTTGCCCAACAACACACGAGGACGTAAATTTAGAGATATTTGTTTTCTGTTGCCGCCTCGATCTTGAATTTCACGTTCGGCTCATTCGGGTTTACCATTCCCTTAAAGTTTTGGACGGCAGTGTTTGGCGTAAGCGATTTAATCGGCTCCTTGGTGCGGGCTTCCAAAATCATGATTGATCGTCTCCCATAGTAGTCGGACGACAGCAGACCAGTGAGAAAAATGGAGTCATTTGGTACGTACTTGTACTTGGTACATCTGCGATCATGTCTGATCTAGCCAGTCTCAATGATGTCAGGAGCAGTACCTTTCCACGCCTGGCGATTCGTGCCAGCACATCTGGACAGCTCAACCCACTATTCGCCAGCGCGGAGACCGAATACCGAAAGTCCGAGAATCACTTCCACGACATGACGCACCGTGTCGACCCAGGTTTTAAGTTGACCCCCTCCTCGGCGCCTCCAAGTGGGTAAGGATGACGGGTCAAGGGCAGCAAAATTTTTACGTTTTTACACCGAATAAGTCGCTCTGCTCGCAATTTGGGTGGTTTTCAATTTTTGTTCTGTTATAATGAGCGTAGGTCAATCGGAGTAGCTTCGACTGCATGCCACTGCGCGTAACTCGACCCTGCAGAGTCCCGATGGTCAGAGAAAATGTTCAAGAAATAAACAACAGCAGGCTGTTGATAACTGTAATGTTGTTTGAGGGTTCAATACGGCAAGGATTGCTCATAGACACATCCCCATCCGACTGTATGCCACATGCATCTTTTTTGTCGGCGTGTTGTGGTATAACTACAAGTATTTGAACATTATCACTAGACAGACTTTTACGGCAATTTCGACATGGCTGCTGCCACGTAAGTGCTTACAACGCCACCTGTCACATTTTTAGCTTTAAGTTTAACGGCATCGCATTACTCCAGTCTGTGGGTAAGACCTCTGCTTTCCAAATTTGGATCAAAAGGGCGTGCAACCGATCGGTGCTTGTAGATTTCCACTAGGCGACACTTCATGCCAAGTGCTTTTTTGATTCCCAATTTTGTACACACCCCATGGGTTTCCTCAGCAGTGTGTGCGCTGTAGTTAGTCATAGGCCGACACCGGGCGTTTCCAGAATAGACAGTATCCGAGGGGCCGTCACAAAGCCCCCTTTTACCTATCGTCTGTTTCTAGCGTCGAGGCATGCACCGTAACAATTATGACTTTGCTAACAACCATCAGAACGCATAAATCCAATTCTCCATGGCGTGTATCCCCAGCTCATAAGTGAAGCTCTGGCTCAGTTGTTCGGAGGGATTGCGGTACCATGTCGACCAGAGTTGCTATTTTCACCAAAAAGCCTGCTTATTTTTCAAAGAACCTTTACTGAAGGCTGCTTAATTATTCACTGCCTGCAGACACGACAGGTGAATTACACGGATCTCGTCGTCCGGCGACTCTTGTTTTTATTTCTAGTGCATTTTTTGTCCTGCTTTCTCCTCATTTTCTTCGGCAGCTTACCAGTTATTGCTTACTGACTTGATTTTGGCTCCTTGGGAGTATGTTTTTTTTCATCAGTTACCCAAGTTGATCCACTGGGAAAACATTACTTTTATAGCCTGTGCTGTCAGTGGGCTCGTGGCGGATGCGCGAACTCTAATCGACCGCGCCAGGGTTGAAACGTCTCACCACTGGTTTGTGTACAATGAGGAAATGAATGTTGAGGATGTCACACAAGCTGTGAGCAACTTAGCTTTGGCCTTCGGTGATGACGACGCTGAACCAGGAGCTATGGTAATATCCAAACTTTGTAGCTAATATTTGTAGAGTCGTCCTTTTGGTGTTGCCCTTCTGTTCGCTGGTCATGACGAAAACGGCCCCCAGCTGTAAGTTCTTCCATTTCTCTACTTCGATCTTTCCAGCTACCACATGGATCCAAGTGGAACTTACATTCGGTATGAGGCCAAAGCTATTGGTTCGGGTTCCGAAGGAGCGCAGCAAGCACTACAAGAAGTCTTCAAGAAGGTTTACCTCCGTTTTTAGGTATAAATTTGTTTTCAGGACATGACTCTTAACGAGGCTTGTAAGCATGCGTTGACAATACTTCGTCAAGTCATGGAGGAAAAACTAGATGCCAATAATGTTGAGGTGGGTTTTTCCCAAACACCAGTGAATTCTTTTTGTTTCCCCATTTCAAACTGCACACCCTCATGCTAATTAGACTTTGATAACATCGTCTTATGTTGTTAACACATTTGTCCCTGTAGCTTACGGTTGTAATCTAGGAAGCATTTCATATTAGTTAGAAAGCTATGGACTTACAGAATTTGTCCCTGATCAGTAGCGTTCAGTAGTCAGCCTTCTTCGACATTACCAATAGGATGAGAGCGTGAACCAGTGACTATCGCGTCGAGATGCACGTGTTGAAATCCCTCGATCCCTCAATCGTTGACTACATTTTCTGTTTGATCCTCAAGCCAATCGACCTGGGCCCGAGTGACTTTTGACTTTTTCCTCTGCCAGCTCGGGCGCTTATGCTCTTCACGGTTTCCCAAAAAACCTCCCTTCTATAATTCGCTCCCATTAATCTTGCAAGGGACCATTTCAGCCTGTGACGCAAATCCCTTCTCGATTATTTAAAAGTAATTCCATGTTGGCAACTATGGTGCACTTTATCATCCTCGTTTGTACAAAAAGTCCCTGGTTTCTGGGGCCCTTAAATGCTGTTGCACCGTTTTAGCTGCTACTGCGTTAGGTGTAGAGCCCCATCGATGTTCGGCAGTTTAGCGTAGTTCACAGATTCATGATAGGTATCTAAGCACATCCTTCCTTTAGGAGATAGTATAGTCAGCAGTCACCGCTTCAACCTAAAAATCACAGTAACAAAAATCGCTCATATAAAAAAACTTTTTTAATATTGGCTCCAACACGCTTCTAACATAGGCACTAACGGAAAGTCCACGCGCGTGTCTTGTTGGTGTCTCCGTTGCTGTATGACGCAAATGCAAGGGGTTTGGTCCCTCAGTGCTTTCGCCAGCATTTCCTACGTGACTTCTGACGCACGAACTTTAGACTTGAATCCAAAACTAATAATTTCGCAAGTTATTGCTGCAATGACTTGGAGTTAAGTGCCCTTGACATGCCGTTATGCTTATCTTCAGATCAGATTTTTGTTAGAACTGGAGGTTGGTCCGGATGTCATGTTTCAGTCACATAACTTCAAGAATCACGACTAACAATTAAGCAAATTGTTCGTCTAGCAAAGCAGTTTTTATGGTCCACAATAGAAGCGTTGCTTATTCAGTTGGTTTTCGCGAGTTGGCTTGCAGCGCTCATGTCACCATTTTCGCTTTTATACCGAAGTAACTAACCGTCGACTCTCCGAGGGAAAACCAATAAATCCTACAATTTTAGAAGGTCCAGCTTGACAATACAGGCGTCTCCTTTGCTGCCTTTTTTCGCCAACACATCGAAAAGTTAAATACCGAGAACCTTGGAAATTTCAGTAGCTGTCACACCACAAATTCACATATGCACGTCCTCCCTACCGACTAATACCTCAACCCTTTTATTACTTCAAATTACAGATGGCTACCGTCACTAAGGAAAAGTTCAGCTTATTTGACAGTGAACAGTTGGGGGCCCTGATCGGAGAACTTGAAAGTCCCGTTTGAAGCTTCTTTAAATAAATTTTTGTCAATATCATTCTTTTTAATGTAGAACTCCTGCTGTGAAATCTTCGCTAGCCTATCCTCAGAAAATCCGGTTTTCTGTTTGACATACTGAGCTAGCACTCTTCTTTTATTCAGGTCTAACCCAGCATCGGCTAGCTACCTCTCCTTAATTCCTAGCGTTTTATACAGAATAAGATTTCCACGTTCCTTTTTACTGCGGCCCATTAGAAGTGACAGCTCCTTAAAGTACTCCTTGCGCAGGTTTAGGTAAACACCAATAACAGTTCTCGAAATGTGCACCTCTACGTTCCGTTTGCAACTTGCGAACCATTTCGCTTACGGACATTGACGGTCACAGGATAGCGTTGCGGACCCATAACCATGTACGATAGTAGCACTTCTACATAGCGACATGAACTCGAACGATAAAAATCCGTGGGAGACTTAAGCCAAAGATAGAAGTCTTTCTGAGGGTATATTGAGATCTGATCGTCCGACCATCATTGCTGACGATGTCCACCGTGTGCTCCACAGCAAGGTGAAGCAGGCACGATGACTAGCGTGTGATTTATGGCGAATGTAGACTTCACAGCATCTACCGCACCCCATCATCCTCCCCCACCCGAACCCGGTGTCAAAACAGTCAAAAAGACCGAAGGCGGGGGAGGGCGCGGGTGGATGGCACGGTCGAGCCCACACCTTGGCGTTCCCCTCCATACCACGTGGTCCACACAGAAAATGACCAGGACTTTGACCAACAGCAAAAGGGTGACTAGCAGGGCCGGAGCTGCACCTGGACGCGCCAGCATACCTGGCTCGGATCCCGCGGACTGGGAGTGTCATCAAGGCCACATTAAGAAGGCGTCATTGCAGCCTGACTCTTAGAACAACTGCCGGCCGCTCCACTCAAACACACAACACTGGGCCGAATGCGTGGTTCAAGTTATCCCGTTAGTTGGCAGCCTTCTAAGCCATGGCTTTTAGCGCGCTGTGATAGCTTGAAGCGCGTCAGATTGTTTATAGTGAGGAGAATGCGCTGAGTCGTCGACCTCACTCTTCCTTCCCATTCCCATGCCCTAGCCACTGTCCGAGCCGGTCGGCTGACATGTACGGAGGGTGGGCGCGGTGGCTGAAATATGTAATGGCCTTGTCTTCACGCGCTAAATGCACGACATGCCCCCCAAACACAAGCAGCAGGATTTCACACAACGGGAGTTGCGCGGTGTGATAATATCGTAGGTCAGGCTAGGAATGAGCCGCTTCAGCGTGGTAATCAGCACACCAGTCTGCCACTCCACACATGCATGCAATCAACTGGGCAGACTGCGTGGACTGAGTTGGGGCGTCAGTCAGCAGCCTACAAAGCCACGCTGCTTGATGCATCGTAATAGTAACGGACACGAATCAGACATGCAACAGAGCAGCCGCATGGAGGCGGAGCCGGGACGCAGACTTCCCACTTGCGCGTGGGAGGTGGCAATTGGATGCTTGTGGTGGATGATGATGATGTTGCGTGATGTAGGTGGAGGAAGATGTGATGGTGTGGTCTAACCGGCAGTTGTCTATCGCAGGTATTCGTGAATGCGCATGTGGTCTGATAGGCCCATGCAGTGGGTGAATGTGCAGGTGCAGTGAGGGCAGTTGAGGTGGATGCGTCTGGTGTATGTTGGTGCTTCAGGCACTGGTTTGTCAGTCACTGTGCGATGGATTCGCAAGTGACCGACCAGGCCGAGGTGTGAGGTGAATTTACGGGGACAATGGTGACAGGAAGAGTCGGCGGTGTCAGTGTCGGTTTCAGAGATGGTGGCAGTGGTGGAGCTGCTGATGGTGGACGCGCTGGGCGGCGAGATGTGGGTTGAGCTAGGCATCGTGGATGTGCAAGATGTGCTGAGTGTGATGAAGCTGATGGTGATCAGCGTGCTGGGCGGCGGGGTGTATGTTGAGTTAGGCATAGGGGATGTGCAAGATGTGTTATGTGTGCCGAGACAGCGGTCCATTACGCTCCCGTGGATACGCATGAGACTGGATAAACCCATGCAGTGAGTGAATGTGCGTGGGAAGTGTGGACGGTGGCGTTGAATGCGGCGAGTGTAGGTTGATGCTCCAGGCACTGCTTTGCCAGTCTCTGTGTGATGGATTCGCAAGTGATCAACCAGGGCGATGCGTGAGGTGAAGGTGCGGACGCAATGAGGACGGGTATACATCGAGTCCGGAATGCTGGCGTCGACGTTCGGAAGGTTGATGATTGATTGATGTGTGCAGTGGTGGTGGGTGCAGGATGTTGATGATGATGATAAGTAGGGAGAGGAGCACGGTTAATGTTAGTTGTGGGCGCGGAGGATGAGACAGAGCTGGACGAGGAAACAGCAGCTGGTGCAGTTCGGGTGGGGCAGTTGGTGCGAAAGTGTCCTATATCGCTGGTTGGTGCCCGAAACGCCCGTCGGCATCGTGGGTAGGTCGGGGGTGGTTGAGCGTTGGCGTTGTGATGTGGGTGCAGTTGGTATTCACGGGCGTCGCGTTTGGTTTTGGTGGTGGTGATGCGGTTGGCTTCGCAGATCGCTGCGTCTACATTGTCCTCCAGGTCGTCGGGTCTCGGGCGAGGTCATCCTAGTTGGTCGGGTTTATATTACAGACGCTTCAAGGAAGTCTTCAGAGTGTCCTATCCACGGGCGTGGCCTCCTTGACCGCGGGAACTCGTGGCGACGTCTCTATAGAAGAGCCGATTGTGTAGTCGTTCGTCATCCATCCGCACGAGGTGGCTGCAGCAACGTACTTGCAGTGTTATTAGCATGGCACAGATGCTGAGGATTTCCGTCCGCCCCAGTAAATCAGTGTCCGGGATCCGGTTCTGCCATCTCAGGTTCAGTATTCGTCGGAGACGTGGAAGTGGTTGAATCTCCGCGCCCGCTTCTTATACACCGTCCAGGTCACTGCTCCATACAACAGTGTCGGCAAGATGACCACCTTGTACATATTAAGTTTGGTGTTGAGATGAATACCGTGGCGATTCCAGACTGTGCTTTGAGGACGGCCAAAGATTTGGCTGGCTTTGGAGATCCGGCGGGCCACTTTATCGACGATCTTGGTGGTGCGGGAGAGGGTGCTGCCCAAGTAGGCGAAGTTGTCCGCGACTTGCACTTTGGCGCCTTTCACTTTGAGTTGGGGCGGCGGCGGCGGCGAGGTCCATGTTCCTTTGCATGTCTCCTTCGGAGGTGGCGTTGAGGGCGCAGTCGTCGGCGGAGAGGTGCTCATGGACGGCAACTGTAGATATACGCGGATGGAAGTGCATCCACCAGTAATTGAGTTGGCTATCCGTCCTGTTGGCGGTGCGGGTCCCAGGGCGTTCGTCACGGTAGTCGTCCATCAACATGGTAGAGAACGAGATTGATTAGGGTAGGTGCGAGGACGCAACCCTGCTTCGCTCCGTTGGACACTGCGAATGCCTGAGAGACAGCTCGATTGTCTGTTACTTGCGCCAACATACCATCGTGGTGTTGGCGGCCTTGGGGAATCGTTCGGGACATCCGAATTTCAGCATGGTCTTCTATAGTCCTTCGCGATTCACCGCTCGAAGGCTTTCATAAGATCAACTAAGGCAGATTAAAGGTGGGTCAGCGTCTCCTAACACTTCTCCTGCAGTTGACAAGCGGCAGAGGACATGTCAGTGGTCCTACGATGACGGCGGAAGCCGCACTGGCTTTCCGGCAGGAGACCCTGTTCCAGATGGTTGTTCAAGCGGTTGATGAGAATGCGAGCGAAAATCTTCCCAGCTATGTTCATCAGGGAGATACCCCGGTGGTTGTCACAGAGCTGGCGGTTACCTTTCCGTTTCTAGAGATGGACGATTGTGGCGTCCTTAAAATCCTGCAGGTCTTCTTGACGCCAAATCTCCTGGAATAGGGCCATCAGATCATCCATGGGCCGGGGGCCATCGTGCTTGTAGGGCTCAGCAGGGATCGCGTCCAATCTGGGCGCTTTCCCACTGGAGAGCTGCTGCACGTTCCTGATGGTTTCATGGAGAGAGAGAGCGAGAGGTCGAGGTCGGCGTTGGCCTCCACATGAGGCAGACGGGCGATAGCGGCGTCGGAGATTATGGAGGGACGGTTGAGGACGTCCCGGAAGTGTTCGGTCCGTCGCTTCCGAATTTGTCTTTCCAGTGAATAGGGTACTGCCGTCGACGCTGAGAAGGGCAGCAGTTGCTTTGGTTGGCGTACCGTAGAGAGCCCTGATCACAGAGGAGCACTCAATTCGTTGCGATCCGCGTACCATTGGATCTCCTTGGTCGTGCAAGCCGTCCAGACCTGCATCTCCCACATCTGCTGTTGCACAAGGCGGCGATTGCGGTAGAAGGCTGCTTTGTCATCGTCAGTAGTGCTATTGACCTAGGCTTCGTACAGTCGGTTCTTCTCTGGGAGTATGTTGCCGATGGTGGCGTCACTGTCGTCGAACCCATCTGATGTTGACGGCGTGCGCAGCCGAGGATCTTTAGGGCGGCTGACTGGACCGTGTCATTAGTTCTCTGAGGCGTTCTCGTCAGCGGCGGTGGTGTCGGCGGCAGCAGTGACTAGAAGGCTGACCACACGTTTAGCTAATTCATTGCTGAAATGGACATGGTGAGCAAACAATGACAACAAAGCAATATTCAACTTAACTTGGGCTCGATTACCTTGAGATCTCCTGCGAGGCTGTAGACTAATCCGCATCTTGAAGATTACGAGACGATGGTCTGTCCACCCGTCGGCACCAGGGATCGCCTTTGTCACCAGCACGTCCCGCCGGTCTCGCTTCCTCACGAGGACATAGTTCAGCAGGTGCCAGTCTCGCGACCGAGGATGCATCCAGGTGGCCTCTCTCGCGTCGGAAGGCATAATAAGGTGTTGTTCAGGATGAGGCGGTATTCTGCGCAGGTTTGAAGGAGGAGCAGGCCATTGTCATTGAAGCCGTCGAAAACGTGAGGACCCCGCACTCCTCTCCAGGTAGCGTGGTCTGTGCAGACGTTGCCGTTAAAGTCACCAAGGACAAGCAACATTTGCCTCCCCCGGGAGACAGGTGAAGGCTCATCAGGCGATCGTTGATGGCCTGTGGCAGACAGGGCAGTTGTCCCACAACGTCGTTCCGGGTGGCAAAGGCTATGCCCACGTCCCGTCTTTCTGCCGTGGGGCCACCGCTCCAAAAGGTGTAGCCAGCAACCACCTCCTCTAGTTGGCCCTGTTCGGAGGAGCGGATCTCGCTGAGTGCAGCGATGTCCACTTTGTAGCGCGCCGGTTCGCGAGCCACTAGTGCCGTCCATCGTTCCGGTCTGTTGCTGCTCGGATTGGCTAAAAACGAACAAACATTCCCGGCTGCCAGAGTGAGTGGACTCAACCTACCAGCCTAACGAGTTGGGCAATGGGGAGGGGGGTGGTGAGGGGGGAGAGAGTGGTTTCTGATTTGGTTGGTTCGACCGTGAGTTTAGCGTCTGAGGCCACAGTCGACCTGCGGACGGGATGGATTCCCAGCATTTGTTTAGGGCGCCTTTTGTAGCTCCTTCCCCCTCGCAGGGGTGAGCAGTGCCATCCCTAAATAGAGCCACTGTTGTCCCAGACGGCTGCCAAATTACACTGTGGTCACGGCTTTTGTTTAATGGGAGAATAACCTGAGTTAGCCTGGGCCTGCCTGCGATATCGCCGTAGGACTTGAAGCAAGGGGGACGGGGAGATCTGGCAAGGGTAGAGAGATAGGATGCAGAGCTTTCCCGCCCCTCTCTAGGCCAACTGGTCTCTAAAATATAAGAGGTGGGCAAACAAATTCAGCAGAACGGCAGTTATCGTACAACAGATACAAACACAAACGAGCAGACAAAGAGCAAGCAGACAAGAACAGCAAAAAGCAAAGGTAAAAAAGGAAATTAAACAGAACGGCATTTAGCTGTCAACGAGGACAAACAACAATCCATCAGAGCACTGTTCGCATACCTAGGGGTGGGGATGGGGATCACTTGCCTTGTGGCCCCCTGTGGCGTTGCAGACGGGGTATCGTCTCGGATATGTCGAGACGGTAGTCCACCCAGCCAGTGGAGTCGAGTTACCGTGTGCGGAGATGCACACACCTGGTTCGGTCCGCCTGCCAAGCTGGTTACCGGGGTGTGGCTGCTAGGCAGAGCCCAGCTTCGGAGAGCCACATGTGGGAGTTGGGTGCTAGCTAATTGACGCTAGGCGTTGTCTACATCTGAAAGCCAGTTAGCGACCTACTTCGACCACCGCACGCACCCAAAACTCGACACCTCTACACCCCATTTGATCTAAAGAGTGTGATACAGCCACTGTGGGTATTCAGTAATACACCAATACGGGAGTTGTAAAGTCAAGTTTATTATTTTAGACCTCCCATCCATTCAAAACTCCTGATCAGGCGAAGCATACACCGTCAGATCTCCTGCTGCTGACCATGCAAAGGAAGCTAATTTCGGGCTGTTTCCCGTCCTACCATTTTCTCTCCCTTTTAATCTGAGGAAAATTTTGTCATTCAATGCAGATACCAGTGAGAGCCTAGACAGCCGTCAGTAGGTCACCCAGGTTTGATTTTGGCGTTGCTGAACTTATCGTGCCTGGCCTCCATTTCGTCCAGAATAACTAGAAAATGATGGCTTGTTGCGGGCGAGTCAGAACCTTTTAGCTTCAGTGCGGACTTTCGTGTGATTAAGCGAGTTGTGGAATATCTTCAATGTGATATCCGTGTAGTGCTGATACTTGCAAAATCAATTGCTTCACAAAGTCAACAGAACAAATGTTTGCTCTCTATGTCAGCCGAGAACCAGGAATTGACTAGTTTTAGTCGGACAGCTGACAGTTGTCCCCGAAGACGATGGTTTACAACTCGCGTTCTGACACGGAATTCCCCATCTGAATTTACTTTAGGAAACACCCTATTTGGATAGTACTGCTGCAGAAAGTCAATCAAGCACACTAATCGCTGTGGTTGTGGATTTAACGCTTGTGCTAGTGACTCCTGCGTCTGTCAGGTCTGTATTGGAATTTAGATCAGAGGTAGAAATCCCGTCCCTAAACAATTTGTCAGCAAGTTAAGAGTGATCACGAATCTAGACAAGTGAATTACTACTAGAAGCTACTTGTGGAACCCTAGACCGGGCGCATACGCAGTCTCATTGCACAGACCGGGGGGACCTGAAAAGGTTTCTTTCCAGCGCATTTCGGGTGCACCGAGGAGACTAAATTCACACACTTGACTACCAGCGACAGCGGGTGTGAATGCTGTGGGCCCATGTAGCTACGGTTGATGTTCTTCGACTAAATGTTGGTACCTGAATCCGAAATGCAGATGGCAGTGAGAGCCTAGACAGCCGTCAGTAGGTCACTCAGGTTGGATTTTGGCGTTGCTGAACTTATCGTGTCTAGCCTCCATTTCGTCCAGAATTACTAGAAAAAGTTGGCTTGTGGCGGGCGAGTTAGAATCTTTTAGCTTCACCTAAGCAGGTGAATTTAGTCCCGACGCCCCTGGACCCTAATTCGCTGATTCCCGACAAAATCATGCCATTTATATTTCTGAAAGACTACGAATTTAGTTTGAGTTCATTCTAACCGAAATCCTCGCCAGGACTAATGACCGATCCATTGAACCAAATCAACCGTAGGATATCCAATAAACGCCTTTTCCTAGCTAGTATATTACGCGTATGCTGAGAGGATCGGCACCCATGTACCATACTGTTGTCTGTCGTCTTCAATGCCTGAGACTGCACTTATTCTGATGGTTAATCCTCAACCGCAGTATTCGCGCAAGAATCCACGTCGAACTCAAAGGTCTCCGTTTCCCTTAAGTACCCGGTACTCGCTTGAGTTTCTGGTGATGTTACGGGCTAAGATTAGACAGTGGAATTATATTGTAAAACACGACCAATGTTGGGTGATTCACTGGTGAGCCCCAGGATGCAGACTCATCCGGTTGCACAGAATCAGCGAACTGCGTTCTCGAGTGCTTCAGATGCTGTGTTAGTAGTATGCTAGTAAGGTTTGAAGGATGCGGTCGCCACACACTTATTTAGTTGAAATTAAGCGCTCTCAGTTCGTAGGCTTGCAAATTCTTGACCAAATCGAAAATTCACATCCCAAAAACATCTGCACGTTAGGCTTTCCTAGCTATTACGGATCTGCTTGGGCGATAGGGAGAATGGTAAATATTTGCGAGTTCATGAAAAGCCTTCCCACGTACGGAGACTTCGTCCTCAGGGCTGGAATTTCCTCGCAGAAAGACGTATATTATGACATTTATTAGCGTATAGCAGCGTGGGAGATTGAGCGCCAAGACGCTCTCAAGGAAGGCACGAGTGGATTTAATATTTCTGACTGAGGAAATATACTTCAGGTTTGGAGGTTGGGGGATCATTGCCCACACGAACGAGGGGCCAGACAAAGATAAACATGGTTGAGTAAGTCCTCTTCGTAAAAAGGTGACTTTAAAAGAAAATAATTAGGATTCGTTCGTCTGTTGCTATCTGGAAGATGTGAAGGGACAGGGCAGGAATGATGTAGATTTTTTTGCGAAGTTGGAAGAGAAATTACCCCCACAGTATTTACAACAGGACATCTTACTGAGAAGGGGTAAGCCGCCAGAAGGAGGGGAAGGAGCATGTATGAAAGACTATCGAAGAGCCTTGCAGCCGGAGTGTGCTTGTGCTGCTGAGAAGGAGCAGTGACAGGAACGAGGAGCTCGTGGCGCAGAGGACAGGTGCGGTGGAATGGAGGCTTGAGCGCGGCAGACTTGGACTTAAAGGTCATGCTGACTTGCAGGTGGAATGACGTGTGGGGGTTGAGCTATAGTACTGGTGGGATAAGAATTGTTGCTGACGGTCCTTGGAAGAGTCGTGGGTGTGGCAATTGACCGGCGTGACGGTGTCTCCCGATTGCTGGAGAGATGACCAAAATTTCGCATGCTACTGTAGCGTGTACTGCTCGACAACGGTCTGCTAAACTTTGCGAAGGGAGTGGCAGACAGTGACGAGGGTGAGATGACACTGTCTGTTCCCCGCTGAATTTCAATGTACCGTTCTTGCAGTTGCTTAATCCGGCTAATCCACTCCTTTCGTGCAGCTGGGTCGGGAGCTCGGATAAGCCACTGCTTGACCGTTTTCGGACAAACAACAAACTTTTCATGATGTTCCACATGGTGCCGATGAATGCGCATGCGACAGCGAACACACTCCAGTGCAGGCGGCGGTGAAAGTAGATCGGAGCAGGGACGCCGACAAACCTCGCACATTGTATTAAGGATACGAAATGTCATAGGCTGGAAGGAATGACCATGCCAAGAAATATTCCCCGATGCCGTCCCGACCGCGCCACCGGGTAGGACTGAAGTGGCGTTCAGCGTCGTATTGGGAGTAAACGGCATGCGGTTCGAGAGGGTTACGTCGGAGCCGTCACCTCCGCTTCCATCAAGCGCAGTCATTTCATCGGAGACAATGCAGATTAGGCGAGATACGTCGTCTGGCGTGGCGTAGTTCAGATCGAGAACAGTTCCGGGTCGAACTGAGAAAATCTAGGCGAGACAAACAAATGCCCACAGTCCATTTGACGATTAAGGGGTAGTGAAGACGCGATACACAATGACTAATCTTACTAAACAGAGCTCCGGACAAAGCAAAATGGCACTCCGGTGAAGGATTAACTGGCGTCACAGATACTTACAAAAGTTCTAACGTTAGAAAACACCGGTAAACTTTTCCGGACAAAAGGGACGCTTTCTAACGGGTTACGCAAAAATGGCTGAAAAATTAGATATGTAAACAATGAGCCAAGTGCCGCCCTGCTTTTAGAGTCCAGTGCGGGTGAGCATTCTGTACACTTGGATGCTAAACCGTTGAGAAGTAGCGAAACTAATACGTTTTCATGCAAAGGCCTGTGTATGAAAGATTGAAGGCCCGCTGATTCCTGAATTATGATTGTTGCGGCCATTAAATGGAGAGAGTACAATAGGAAGGCCTCAAAAATTCGTGATAAAGCCGAGAGGAAAGAATGCTCGGCATTTTTACGCGATTTGGCAGTAATGTTGAACCCCTTATCGCCATTAAGATAAACTAGGCCTACCTGGAACAGAATACATTAATGGTCATCATAAGGCTCATCAGAGCAGCTGGAACCTTGCTATGTGGAATGTAAACGACTCAAGAGTTTTCGTTAGAGAAGTCGGATTGCGTGATGGAGACTAAAAACAGTGTCGAGTTTGTGCTCTCGATGTGCAAACAGAACATAATCAGCCGACAAATCGAATGACTACGCAAAATACGTGGGATTTAATAACGTCACTCACCTTTCCTATATGAATCTCATCACAGGGGGCAGTGCCGGTCTGCTCTTTAGATCCATAGAAGGAGATTGTGAAAGGGCAAATGACCACGTATTTGGGAGTCCAGGCCAGTTTGTGTCGTCCACGACATCTTTCAGGGAAATCACAAACACCCTCCACTTGTGACGGTAACTGAAGCAGTGGCCGCATGGTGGTAGTGCGTTCTTGCTGCAGGCTCTGCAGACTCTCCAGTGACAAGCTCATTGGAGAGATTTCCTGCAACGACATGGTCCCAGACGGGGAGGACCGTGCCGAGGTGTCCACAACACGTTGGCTGACAGCCGGACCTGTGGCATTGTCGTTTCCCGCAGGCACCATCCCCCGCCGACCACCCGGTTTTACGTCCAACCAGTCGTAGAGCTCGTTAATCTGTGACTGCGCCTTTGCCAATTCAGCTTCTAACTTGTGTTTGGTCTCCGTCAGTTCTGCAACGGCCTGGGCCTTTTCACTGTTGTCGGTCTTAAGTCTGTCTATAGTGGACTGCAGACCGATCACCTCCTTATGGTGGTTGTGCTCTGCATTGCGCAGTTGCTTCTGCAACTGACTCACTTTGGCACTGTCACTGGTGGTCTTCTTCTTTCCGGTGACTGTGGGGAGGCCGGCTGCAACTTCGGCCAGTTTGATGACTGCCTGATCGAGACGTGTCTTCTGCCTAGCATTTTCATCACGCAGTGACTGCAGCTGCGCGGTCTGGGCTGAGACGTTGGCTTCCAGAGATTTGCAATGCTCCATCAGCTCAGCTCGCTGATTAGTGATTGTCTCCAGGTCGATCAATCGAGTGGCTGCTAGCTGACGGTGTCGGGTCACCTGACTCAAGGCTTCCTTTAGTTGAGCCTCAAAGTTCTTCCTCATGCTACTTGACTCAGCCTGTGCAACTGCCAAGGACGACTCTAGCTTGAAGATCTTGTCTTTCGACTCGAGACGGGCAGCAGTCGCGGTCTCTAAGTTGGCCTTATAGACGGATATGTCACGCAGCAAGGTCTCCTCTTTCTTTCGGGCCAGAGAAAGTGCCTCCTCAGCCTCGGCCAATTGAGATTTGTAGAGGTCGGCAAAATGCTTGCTGACCTGCAGTTGATCAGACAGGTCACCAATCTCCTCCGCGTGGAGACGACGTGCTGAGGACATTTCAGCGGTGATGCGAGAGTTCTGCCGGCGAGCCTCCTCCAGAGCTTCCTTCAGATTTGTCAATTCGGCCTCAGGGACCTCGCCATTACCGGACCGCTGCCTCTGATCCTCCTCTTTTGCAGGAGTCGGTGGTTTGACTTCAGCTTCTGAATTTGCTGACACCAAGATGGCAATTTTTGCCTTCAAATCAGCATTCTCCCTGCCAAAAGCAGTAAACTCCTCCCGGATGCAGGCGGAGTTTTTGCGCTCAGTCTCAAGATTCTCATTCATACAGGTTAGCTGCTGCTGCAGCCTGTTGACCCTATCCACCAAAGCATCTCGTTCCGATTCAAGAGCTGTCAGTTGCACAGTCAACTCCTCGTTGACCGTCTTCATCTGCGCTCGATCTTGACTGACCTCCGAGAGTTCTGCGTTGGCATCATTAAGTCGATCTTGCGCTTCCTTGATGGCAATTTGGTCGATGGTAGCCTGCCGTTCGGCCGCCTGCAGCTGACTTTTCGCCTCTGCAAGCGCAGCAGCCATCTCTTCCCGATCCACCGCCGCCTCCTCCATTTGTGGCTTCACGTAGGACGCGTCTCGATTAAAGGTAAATCCAGCGAAGGCAAGATTCTCCCCAGTAAAGTAGGCTGGTGCAGGCGCTTTTTTAGGAGCGAAGGCACCAACAGAACGTGGCAGATTGGTAGGACCGTTGCCGTTACCGGGTCCATTTCCAAACTTGCTGGTCGTCAGTTCAGATTCGTCAAAATTTATGTTTGAGGTGTCTACGTCCGAGGTGACGACAGGCTGGATTGGAGGGAGACTGTTACGAAGGATTGACCAATCAATGTTGGCGAAAAACTTGTGATGTTTCACGGCGGCTGCACCCCCTAGCTCGCCAGGCACCTTGGAGGTGCAGCCCAACCTGACAGAGGCGGGGCGCAAGAAATCACGAATCAGTTGTTCAAATTCTGGTGTGATCTCAGTGTCGGTTGGAATCTTCAAAGACTTCTCGTGACCCAAAATACGACTGTAGGTCTCAACAAGCGACTGACCGTAGAAAGCTGTCTCACCGAAGAGCATTTCGTAGGCAATTACACCGAGGGCCCACCAGTCACATTCCGGCCCGATGTAACCCGCTTTAGACTGGCAATTCAACATCTCGGGGCTGATATAGTCCGGAGTACCGATGGGGGAGGTACAAAAATAAGTCCCATTTGCGTCCATACGTACACAGGAGCCGAAGTCGGCCAACTTGAGGTGACCCATCGCATCCAACAGCATATTGTCAGGCTTCAGGTCACGATGAATGTAACCAAGACCATGGAGAGCCTCAAGAGCCAACACGGTCTCAGCAAGGTAGAAACGGGCCTGCTCCTCGGTGAAAGTGTCATAATGCTCAAGCCAGTAGTACAGGTCACCGCCTGGCATGTATTCCATGCATAAGTAGATGTTCTCTCTGTCCTAAAAGGAGAAAACGAGAAAGATCGCCTAGTAATGGTGGTGGAGAAGTAAGGGCAGCCTAACCAGGTGACGTACGACGGATATCCCATTGTAAGGTCAGAAATTGTGGACGGCGAGAAATTAGCCCAAAATACCCGCGCAAGCTTAAGAAGCGATGTAAACGGTAAACCAAGTCTTACAATACAGATTTTTACGGAAGACACAGAGAACTATTCGGAGGAAAGTTGGTTGCAAAAAGACCGAACAGATGGGATTCAGCATGATAATCATAGCTCAACAGGTGTTTGGTAGATTTTGAATAAATCAGAATTGACCCAGTTGTGGAAAACTGGGCTCCTCGGTGGGATTCGAACTCACGACAGAAAGGGGAGGCTGCTGTAGAGCTAACGTCGGCTGGTTATTTGGAGTATGAAAATAAGTGCTACTATAAAATAATAAGTGGCAACTGATGCGCCAACCACCGTTAAATGAGCCACAGCGGCCAGCCCGGAAAGGAGGCACGGAACTCAATGATGCCATTTAACCCTAACCCCTATGCAGTTCCATTGGCTGTATATTATTTCTCGGAAGGCAATACTTTACAATTAAGTTAGTTTTAGAGTCGCATGACCAACGTTATAGTAAAAAGGCCGAAGATAATGGACAAGGGCAGCGAATTAAAAGGAAACTAGCGGCAGAGCTAGAGTCCCGAGTTAAAAAAATCCACTGTGTTTCTTCATAAATCCACAAGAAAGCGCACGTAATCGCAATAGTGGTCGCAGTGAGGATCTTTAAGAACTAGGAGCCCTGGAAAATTCCTAAAAAAGTAAGCTTATTTGGAGAAATGGTGCAGGTCAACTGAAGCATACGGAAAGGCAAAAAACGACACTCGGCTATCGCATTTTCGAGTTTGACTTGGCCGAATGATAAGATGGGAACGGACGGCTTCACCAAAACCAATCTTCCAGTACAACGGTAGGCGCCCACAAATGTAACCACCTCTACGTAGGTCGAAATGCTTAAAGGACATGCACTTAAAATAAAACTGCGCACCAGAAACGGGAAAGGGCACGTGGCTACGCACTTGTAAATAAAACGTTAGTGCAGTTCAAAACAGCGTAGCCTCGCGATTCGATGGCAGAACTATTTTTATTCGATAATAGTTGGAGATTTTGTGAGATTTTACATGAGTATGAGGCCAAATATTGCAAAATCGTGACCGGAAAGGCGTTTATTGTCGAATGGTAAACTACATGTAAAAATCACTTTGTCAGATATGTGAAGTTTTGCGCCCGAAGAGTTAGTTCGTTCGACTTTCATGAGCGTATAATACAGATGAACAGTTACCAAGTAGCTCAGGTTGTCATTTGGCGTCGGGGATAAATAATCCACAAGCAAATGCACTGTTGACTACTGCTTGGTACACCAATGCTGATCACGCGAGGCAGCATTATTGGTGCTGCCAGTTCAAATAGCCGTGTCTTTTTGCTAAGTAGGATTAGCGGAAGGGATGACGAAGTAGACTCGGTTTTCGGCTCAGGGGACGAACAGCTTTCCACCAGGAATAATGCCTTATGCGTTTTAAGACACGTCTTTTTTTACAAATACCGAGTTTGCAATGAAAAAGAAATTACACGTCTGCGTCGAGTAACCAATCGGGTGCGTGACTGGATACAAGTCTTTCAGCAAAAAAAAACAATTGAGCGCCTCCCGTGAGGCTTGTAGCTTATGACCGGATGGAACGACTGACCATCCTGACGGAAAACTACATAACGAAAGGCAGCAAGGCTGCATTTCTACGCACAATTAATTAAGGCCAATTTCGTACTTTTTGTCGTAAAAGGGTATCTTCCACTAGGAAGACACGTGAAAGGGGTATTTTGCAGTAAAACTTTGACAAATGTGCCCAAATAGTAGAGTCAGGTGCCGTTTAGTCACTGGTCATGGTGGCGGAAAGTGAGGTCGATATTGGCTGCCCGTTCATCTACGGGGAGAAATTTACAGACTCATTTATCCTAGAAAATAGACCTGACAATCATTCTCGAGTAGCGATTCCCCTAGCTTCATTGGGGGAGTTTAGAGCCATTTAAAACACCGGAGAGTTCCATGTCCCTGTATTAAAAAATCCATCGTGATGTCACCTCAGATATGAGTCTCGCTGGACATGACTTTTGTGTGTCTGGCAGCAATTCGGTAGACTTCCTCTCCAAGGTCTAATGATCCGCTATTTTCTTGAAGAATTTTCTCAATCTAAAAAAGTACGGGACAGCAATCCCAAATCTATAGGTTACAATTTTTTTCGCATCCAACACAGACGTAAGACTAGTCCACACCCATCGGAGGTGAGGACGAAGTACCTGATCAACAACTGTGTACGAAAAATTTCCAGTACTGGAGGACGGCGAGGAAAGAGCGAATGAGGTCGATATTACAAGACTTCCTTACTGTAATAAACCTGAAGCGCAGGCAAACTCCTAGGCACTTCGATCATCATTCCAAATGCAAACACGAGCTGATTGACGTAGCCACTGTCGATTACGACTGGCGAACGATTATCCAACGCACAAATTGTCTTCAGTGCTCTGGTGGTACTCACCCCAACAAGCAAAACAGATTCCCTTTCTTGCAGCAGCAGGTTGATAATTTGTCCGTCTCAGGCGCCCAGGACCATAAAATTTACAGAGTATTGTGCAGTGAGGGTTTGTAAATTAGTTTAAGTCTGGCGCAAAAGCAGCGTAGCCCGTTTAATTTTTTGCACGAGTGTTTACGTGCCCCTCTGTTGTGTCATTGCTACAGTAGACGGCAGTGGAATTTTGTAGACCCACAACTCCGGTAGATAACGTAATGGTCTGCCGATCGGAGAGCAGGCTCAATCGAGCGCGAACTTGCTTAGTCGGTCGACCTGACTACCCTCGGTGGGACCCGCTGCTCGCGACGAAAACAACTAAGATGGAACAGAATCGACCTCATGAAGAAGTCACAACACGAGAAAACGCTGTTAACCTAGAGGTGCGTTTACTACCAGGAAAGACGGTCAGGTTACCTTCTTTTCGACATGGAACCGACGACCAGCTTGCGACAGTGAAACTTCCTCTTAGAGTCATACACACTTCATTCTTGACAATCTTAGTGCATGCGTGGATATAGAGAAGAGGCGAACGAGATGGTCTATTTGACCGTTACAAAGTCAAACAGTAAAACAGTGATGAAAGACTTTCAAAGACATGTGAGAAATAAAATCACCTCATCAAATACAGTCCTTCGAATTCTCAACGGCAGGAACAACACATGAGTGCTTTCGTGTGCTAGTTAGGAGTGGGGCGTTAATAACAAGGGGGATGTTTACCAATGTTTAACGATTAGACCTAACCACTCCCCGTTTAATAATAGTTTAATTATTTCGAAAGTACAAGCCCGGATTCCGGACATCTAGAGCCTAGAATACGCGTTGATAAAATTCCAAAGCGTATTTAACTACGGCGGACGGCCACCTAGTGAAAATACTTGACTAGTGTCTGAAGAAATGAGGGTTAAAAGTCGAGGTTGCCAAAGATTATTTGGTGAGTGGAACAAGAAGACGCGACTTTGCGTTTCCGTATTCTATGAAAGAGGTGAGATGCGTTCACAGGATTCGCAAACGTGGTAATTCGCTAGAGAATATGGAAATGTAACCTTCGGATTCAACTGGCCAAATGAAGAAAAATAAGATCAGCAATTCGATCCAGCGCCAAAAGGGTGGGCAACGCTGCCGACGACCAATCTTACACCAAACACTGCACACCCACATTCCTGTGTCGCATTGGCCTTGCGATGAGGTGTCGCATCCACCGCAAAAACAAACAACCTGAACATCGACAAGCCTACTAAGAGCATCTCCGCCTACTCACATGGGGAATGCACGCTTGGGATCCGAAGTGCCCCTTCGGGGAGACCTCGATTGCCACTTTAATGAAGACGGGCGATGTACTATTTGTGAGGGAGCGCGCGTACGGGGAGTTGCATGCGATGTTGCCAGAGGGTGCGCCGAAACTGAGCAATACTACTACTGCTGCAGCAGCAACAACAGCTACTACAAGTACTACTACCACCACTACGCAGTTGCAGCTGATTTCGGTGAGGATGGTTATGATCATTCCGGTGGTAGCGGTGATTGGGATTGTAGTGATGACGGGGATGGTGATGATCAGGAGGGAGGAGGAAACGATGATGATGACAAAGACGCCGACGAATGGTGATGATTATTCGCCTCCTACCAGCTGCATTGGTTGTCGCGCAAACAGACAAAAACGTAAAATGTCACACGACCCTACCGTTTCGTTTGCATTGCTAATTAGATCTAGACCGTAAGGAATTGCTGGCATGCATGCACACAAAAAGAACGGCAAATGAGAATATCCGCGTGCAAGAGTGCCCAGACACCAGCAGAGAGAAGGGACGAATTGTAAGAGCAGGTGAGAAGAAATTGGGTAGAACAGAGAAGTAGACAGTCGGGAGGAGGATGAGGGAAGCGGGCGTACCTGTGGCACGTGAATCCGATGCTCTCGGGAAGGAAGGCAAATCATGCCACCTCACTGCCCTAACGACTGCGCCTGTGCTTTGAAAAAGCATGAAAAGACAGAGCCGGCGAATACTGTCGTGTCAGGCAGGAGCCAGTACAGGTTGACAAAGCTTAAGCAGAACGGAGGGTTTAGATGGAGACATAATGCAGCGGGAGATGAAGAAGAGGGGAAAGATTCAAAACCCCAATGGTGTTTCTTTATTTGGAGGCTCGCAGGTCCGATTCAACTTTGACGATTTGCTTGGGAGTGCTAACATATGCCACTGTGTTCAGAACGACAGCGTTTTTATCTGGTGCTTCCTGAATTATATATACAGCTACTCCCTTACTCGAACTCATAGACCTGTGTATGGAAATTAATTTTTCGTCCGAACAACAGTATTACCAACAGCTGAAAGGAGCCCCAATGGGTTCACCTATCTCTGGCTTCCTCGGCGAGATTACTATACAAAAACTAGAGGCCACGGCTCTTCCATTAGTTAACCCCCAGTTGTGATTGCGATAGGTGGACGACACGTTCGTGATCGTGAAAAAAAGATCAACTGGAAACGCTCCACAACACGATCAACTCAACAATTTCAGGAATTAAATTCACACTCGAGAAAGGAGTTGACAAAGAACTCCCGTTTTTAGATGTTCTCATGCACCGGAAGACTGATGGAACATTGCGCACATCGGTGTACCGCAAAGAAACCTATGCGGAGGTCATTCTGCACTACGAGAGCAACCACCCTATTTCCCGCAAACGGAGTACAATCAACAGTCTGCTTAGTCGAGCGAAAACACATTGTTCGGACGAAGAAGGCTACCGAGTCGAACAAAGTTACTTGCATGAATTATTTTCCCGGAATGGGCACCCCAAGGATTTGGTACGCCGCTGCATGAGACAGAACGAGTCAAGAGAAACGGAATCAAGTACTTCCAATCACACACCGAAGCCAAACACCTGGCGAACTCTCCCTTAGATTAAAAAAGTGTCTGAACTCCTTGAAAGACACCTAAGGAAACACCAAATCCTAGTGGCACACAAACCAACGACAACCTTACGCACTCAGATAGTACACCCTAAAGATAGGGTCAACTATTTGGATAAAAAGGAAGTTGTCTACAAGATCCTGTGTGAGGCCTGCGATGCAGTTTATTGTGGTCAAACAGGGGAATCTGCCTCTACACGCATTCGCAAACACCAGCTGGCAGTAAAGTCTTGTATGAAAAGTCAGCGTAGTACGCCCTCGAAAGCCCTACTAAAGTCAAAAATACAGCATCTGCTGGATCGCCCCCGTCTGCGGTCTTTGTCCATGACTAACGTGAAAAAATACTCGAGAGGCAAGAGCTTCCTCGACGAAAGTCATTGTTTATAGCACAAGTCCTGCAACGCAAAGTAAAGTGCCCGAGAGTCGAGCCCTCGATGACACGTCATGCCTCCACATAACGACAAGCATCTCCAAAGCTACTGATAAGCTACCATGTGGGCTCGGAAGTCATTTTGATTAGTAACCCCAGTCCAAACTACATGGCTCCATAAATCCATAAAAAACAGCACAGGGAAAAAGATTCATTAGTAACCGTGTCAGGAAAGAGCGATCAGAAAACTCTAGCGTCTGGAGTAAACCAGTCACATGCGGATGTAGCTACCAGGGTTCAGTCTGATTGGATTTTGAAATGATTGTGA
>CACRXP010000838.1:191960-217342 GCA_902702965.1 Spirometra erinaceieuropaei
CAAACAGGGGAATCCGCCTCTACACGCATTCGCAAACACCAGCTGGCAGTAAAGAGGCGAGACCATCTGTCTCAAATAGCCATGTGTACCCTGGACACCGGGCAAGCATTCACTTGGGACAGAACTGGGATTGTCAGTGGCTGCCCTTACAAAACTGTCAAGGAGAAGTGGAAGAGACCAGAGCCAATCACAACAGAATGACGCAGATAGCGGCCGCTCACTGGCGCAAGCGCCGAACAATTATCGATTTTTAAGTGCACTGCCAGATGTTAACTGATGTCGGCACATTTGCTCTCTGTCTGCGTCTGACGACGACCTGGGGAACCAGCGTCGAAAATCTACGCAATAATACTCCTTTTCCCAAAGAACACCTTTGCCTCCAATATATATATATATATGTATATATATATATATATATATATATATAACAGGAATGGGCGCACACCGATCTATTGGCTTCACAAAGCAAACAAGCTCCGTATGTGTGGCAAAGGTCACGAACAGGCAACCAATTACCAGGCCGAAGTCGGCCAAGTCATAATAGCAGCGAGCAGGGACGACAGAGCATGCGGGTAGATTGATACAGCACTGTTTCGGGCTTATTCTGCCTTCATTCAGCCAATCATATATATATATATATATATATATATATATATATATATCATAGCTTGGCCGACTTAGGCCTGGTAATTGGTTGCCTGTTCGTAACCTTTGCCACACATACGGAGCTTGTTTGCTTTGTGAAGCCAATAGATCGGTGTGCGCCCATTCCTGATTGATAAATACCCGATCTGCAGCGACAGAGAATGACAGGTAGCGAGGCACTGATGAACTTCGGTTCGATGAAGTGCTTATGACCCATCTGGTAGGCCGCAGTGGTGGACCGACTGCGCCAGGTGCGTCTGTGCGCATGTTTGTGTTTTTGGTCCCAACTGCTGGTGGTCAGGGTTATGGTTGGCTGAATGAAGGCAAACAAGCCCGAAACAGTGCTGTATCAATCTCCCCCCCCCCCCCCAGACTCTGTCGTATCCGCTCTGATATGACTGGCTGACGACGGCTAATAAGCCAGAAATGGCCATTTCAGTCTCCCTTGTCTTTGTCGGCAATGCCATTCTGCTCGCATTACGCGCCGCTGTGTGGCTGATGGCGGAGCACAAGGAAGAGCCTCAAAGCGCAACGGAACGAGTTCAGTAGCGCGAGCGGTGAGCGCCCCTCTACCGTTGTACATACCCGCTCGTAACCGAGACGACAAGGTGCCGTAGTTCAGTGGTTAGGGCGTTGGACTTATAAACAAGAGGTCGCAGGATCGAGCCTCAGGGGTTCCAAAACCAGGAATTGGGTATGGATGGCTGATGATGGCTAATAAGTCATAAGTGGCCATTTCGGTCTACCTTGTCTTTTCCGGCAATGCTCTGCCGCCTGTATATGCTACTGGCCGATGTGAGCCTGTTGACGGGGCTCAAAATTGGGCACAAAGCGGGACGAAAACGCAACGTAATTAAAAACTATTGTTGCTGTACAATGAGAAGCAGTTCGGAAAGATTTTACAAAGGTCGTTATAGGGAATCATACTGTGAATGACGAGTTTTATCAAACAGTTTGCAATCAGGCCTACTTTTAAAATATAAAACTGTGTGGACCATCACCATCGAGCTTGGTAGCGAGTTCTATGGTCCGATTACCCATTGACTGAAATAGTAGTTTCAAAAATCAAGTCGTGCGCGATCGCTCCCGACTTTGTACGGATGACCGCGTAGGCGAGTTGTGCATGCAAACTCCGGTTTGAGGGAACAACCATGGCCACAGACACTCCAGAATGTCCGGAGCAAGATAAAACTTAAATGCCTGTAAGATACGGGGAAATAAGTCAAGCTCTTTCAACCTGTCCTGATACGATAAGTTCTGAACAACATCGACCAACTTCGTTGCCTTTAGTTGCACCTGTTCGAGGAAACTAATATCTTACCTCACCAACAGTGTACAGGCTAGCATTCCGTATTCCAAATAGGGTCTTACAAAGACGCCAAAATTTTCCGAAAATAGTTCAGGAGGAAACAACCTCAAAGCACGTCTCATCCAGTGCAACGTACTAATTGCCTTCCGGACCACCTTAGAGTGTTCTGACGGCATCAAATTTGTCGTCGTCGGCATGCTAAGAACTCTGTGCGTTTCACATCTTTTTATGCAGTGCCGTTATAAAGTACTGGTGTTATATAGAAACTTTTCGGCCGACGCTAAGATGTGGCACCATGCATTTGGATACATCAAGCTTTAGAGGCCAGCCGTCCAACCAGACACTCAGTTTGTCTATGTTTGGTTACAACTTCCTTGCGTCGTCAGCACACATGCCTTCAGCCTATATTTTTATATCGTCGACGAACACGAGACTTTAACAATCGAATTCTCTGGTGAAGCCATTCGCATAGATCAGGAAGAGTGGTGGACACAAAAAGAACCCTGTGAGACACTACTTTCAACCTCTACCCCAGAGGACAGGAGGCTTTCGATCCATCTGAATAGTCCACCTCGAATATCTACTTCCCAAGTCTTTTGTATGAAAAGTCAGCGTAGTACGCCATCGAAAGCCCTACTAAAGTCAAAAATACAGCATCTGTTGGATCGCCCCCGTCTGCGGTCTTTGTCCATGACTAACGTGAAAAAATACTCGCGAGGCAAGAGCTTCCTCGACGAAAGTCATTGTTCATAGCACAAGTCCTGCAGCGCAAAGTGCCCGAGAGTCGAGCCCTCGATGACACGTCATGCCTCCACATAACGACAAACATCTCCAAAACTACTGATAAGCTACCATGTGCGCTCGGAAGTCATTTTGATTAGTAACCCCAGTCCAAACTACATGGCTCCATAAATCCATAAAAAAACAGCACAGGGAAAAAGATTCATTAGTAACCGTGTCAGGAAAGAGCGATCAGAAAACTCTAGCGTCTGGAGTAAACCAGTCACATGCGGATGTAGCTACCAGGGTTCAGTCTGATTGGATTTTGAAATGATTGTGATGAGTTGTGCACCGTGTGGATGCTGGGTAATTTTACGAAGGCATAAGAGAACGAGTGTCATTTTACAGGACTAATAGGAACTTTTTATGAAATACAGCTGCCTACAAACCCGGTAGATGGCAACAGATCACATGGGAGCACCACGTTCAATATACGATTTCAACGCCGACTTGTGACACTGCGAATCGTCTTATGATGAAGGCATAATGTGCAGACTAGTATTTTGTTCGCGAAGACAACATGGGTCTTGTTGAAATGCAAATGCGCCCTCGCGCAGGCATACCGATCGGACATGACAGTTAGAATGAGGCCTGTTTACTCGTAAGGTCTTGCGTGACGTAGTTGGTGCTGGAGGCACGTCACCGTCTTTATTTTTGAAATTGCAAGGCGCAAACGAGACGACCAGGAGTGTGTAGTAAACACGCTGAAGGCTACCTCTGGTGGGTCACGCGTGTACGTAGAGGACAGAACAGCACCACACATGGGATAGGAGAACAGGAGGTGCAGGTGTACCTCAGCCAGGCTGAGACGACGCAACCAAATGATTGATCGCTCTTTTGCTTCCAGACTGGCCTAATTCTCACACGAACGTGCACAAGCGCACGCAGCAAGAATCTGAGCGTACGTTGTGTGCCCGCACACGCACGCCTACATAAGAGCACTCTCGCACATAAATGTACGCAACGGGGAATCTCTAGAGGGGGCGGTGACTGGCAAGGTACGAGAAATCTAGCTGTGCTGACTCACACACCTGATGTCTCGCACGCATTTGCATACTTCAGCTCACAACGGTGTTGCTTTAGGATTTCCGGGTACAACGAGTTTTGGTGCAGACGTAATAGCACTGACAAACACTAAGCCTAAAAGCTGGGCGACAGTTCCGAGGTGTCCGAGCATTTGTTGTGCATGGCTGCTGGGTTAGAGACTTTTATTGGGCCACACGTGGGCATCAGCTATCGAGCTTCGCTGACTGCGTCAACACAGCAGGGCAGATCACAGAATCAGAAAGAAGACAGAGAGCTGCAGAAATAGACGCTGGATGGCAATGAAAGTCGGCACCAAGCGAATAGCGAAAAACGTAGCTTAAGTAGCCAAATCTAGGAGGATGTTCCGGAGGTAATAAGTCAGGTCATGACGCTTTCTTTCTCCGGTAGCTAAGCTGGGTATCCAAAGTTAAGACAACGTAATTACTTTCACTACATACAGGAACCTGACATAGAGTCACGATGGTTTAGTCATCATTGAATTAACACGCTCTACTTGTCATGTTGATAGTTCGTTCAATGACGCCACTGCTGGCCGGGTACGCGAGGACGACTTGCGCATGGACTGCATTGTACTGGAGGAGACTTGCGCTGCGTCGACTTCACTACCTCTTCTCACAGCCATCGTGTTTTAACGACAGGAGAAGGTCAAGGAACTTGGAATGGGCATGAGTTTAACGGTCGAACTGGCTTAAGTTTCCTTCCATGCATGCAACATGAGCGCTAGTCATTAATTCCCCACAGATGAGAAGTAAATGACTTGGATCTCACACAAGTAAATGCCGTACAAGCCACACCAAGAAGACTTGCCGGCTGATCACCAGTTGCCCTGTCATTTGGAAAGCCTCCAAGCTACGAATTTTAGCGCGGCATGATAGCTCAGAAGCATAGTAATATACCCTTTGTTAAGCTAATTTAAAAAAAGAGAGTGGACGTAGTGGCGGACGTGATGTCATACGCGTCTCAAACATTCGTATCCCTGTTTATTTCCGACGTTGGGGTTGATCAGTGCGCATACTACAGTGCGATTTTTAGACAAATGTTCAAACGAGGAGCTGACGTCCTATCTTACCTGATAGGAAAGGCAACAAAAAAACCCAGGAAAATTAACTGTTGGTTCATTTTGTCAAGGCTATTGGCAAGGGACTTTGCAGCTTTGCCTAATTGTCACGTCTTTCCCTCCCCCCTTGCCATCAATAACATCACCATCATGGTCATCATCATAATCAGTGAAAAGCTATCAAAAGTAGACCTCGTTATACACTAGCGGGTCTCTTGGATATCACACAGAAAAGCACTTCTTTATTTTTTCGCGGTAAAAAGGATTTTTGCTTTCAGCGTGTATATTGGATCAATAAAATGAATAATTAGGTGATAAATGGGCCTCTCCTCTACAGTCATGAGTTGCATAGGAAGGGAAACTAGAATGGTCACTTCCGGCTTATTTCTTCAGGACTTCGTTCGCACGGGAGTGTCCGATTCGGTTTTAACTCCCAGGTCTTCACGCTCTGGGGTTAGGGTTTGGTCGGTAACCATGGCAGGAGTGGCCAAATCAGACTGCTGGTTCTTATAGATGAATTTCTTTTAACAGTAAGATGTGGTTTTGTAGCCCCACCTGATGGACACAATACTGTTGGGGTTGGGCTTAAGGTTAGCGGTTAGGATTATAGGTTAGTATTAGCGATTGGGGTTTAGGATAAGGGTTATAGTTAAGGGTTGGGGTTAGGGGTTAGCGAAACTATTTCTCAACCATTGAAAGTACAACCACGCAGTCCCTTTTGCATACAACTACTTGACCTCGTCGCCTGTGCGTTCCGCGGCTCCACCTGTAAAAACCCCTATTACCACCGGTCCCGTATTAGGGGTGACTGGGGTTTGTTTACTTCAGGTGGGGCTACCAAACCACATCCGACCCTTTTAACTGTTTAAGCCGGATATTAAACCATTTCTGGTCGTGGTCTTGCGATAGATGACGCGTCGATGCAACTGACAGAGATCAGCGTGTTGACACACAGAGTTTATAGGCCTGAACAGTCCACCCCCTAGTCTCTATGTTGGAGCCATGGACATCGCACGGGTAGATCGACCGGTGTTGAACATTCGTTGTTGAGGGGTTTCGCTGACTAAAAGCTTGGTTGTGGGCTCATAGAGTACGGACGGGAAGTGAGTTGTGGGAGTTACGAACTGCAAAGTATTAGACAGTTGTATAATATCCCTCAGATTTTGCAGCCTTCCCCAGGTTATCAGTATTTTTAGGGAGTTGAATTTCCCTGGCGCGCGCTTCAGTCCGAACGCAAGATGAGACTGACTCAAGGGTGCCCCACAAATAAGTGTACACTGGTGTCTGCTCTAATGCCATATACCCCTAGAATCTCCGGAACTCCAAGCTATTTAATTTTTTCCGCCTCGGTGGCTTTTGAATCCTCCTATTAAAGTCGTGCCCTTGAGCGCAACACCGTTTGGGGACCACAGTTCGAACCAAACCTGTAGTCGCACGCCCAGCACGCAGTCGGTATGTCTCCAGCTTCATCACCACTTTTTAAGCATCCACGGCATCAGGGTCATAAGGACAAAACAACTGGTCCAGTCCTGGAAATGTACTATTGTGAGGAGTTCAGTGGTTGTAGCTCCGGCCCGTCGTTGCCATTTTACGTACTAAAATAGGATCGTACTTCAACATATTGGCCGTAAGAGCAGTATGCTTGCTAAACGAGATTTGACGATCATAGGTAGCGCCCATAAGTCTAGACGCTCCTAAAGACGAAACCGGCTCGGAGCGTGGAAGGTCGGGTTCGGTTGACAAGAGGAAACAGCATGTACCGTGGCATGCAAAGACCAGTACAATGTGTCTGGCCAACTACTGCACATAATTTCCTCTCCAGCAGTTCCGATATACTTTCTTTTCCAATAAGGTCTGAGGTTAAATAGTATTTTATTGTTGTTGCCTGCTCACCATCTCCATTTCAGCAATGAACTAGCCCGAAGGCTAACCAACTTTCCAGTCGCCGCCGTTGACGAGGACGCGGCCTGGACAGCTTGCAAGACCGCGATTCAAAGATACGCGTACCGCAACGAATGGGAAGACTTCTTCGGTGCGATCAAGGCTGCCTACTGTCCCATAGCCCAGGGCACCGCTCCTAATCTCAGCGTCGACGGAACCATCCTACTCACTGAGAAAACGCAAATTCTGAAGCGATGGGTCGAACACTTCCGGGACGTCCTCAACCATCCCTCCATAATCTCCGACGCCGCTATCGCCCGTCTGTCTCATGTGGAGACTAACGCCGGCCTCTACCTCCCGCTCTCTCTCCATGAAACCATCAGGAACGTGCCCAAATTGGATGCGATCCCTGCTGAGACCTACAAGCCCGATGACCCCCAACCCATGGATCATCTAACGGCGCTTTTCCAGGATATGTGGCGCCAATGAGAGGTCCCGCAGGATTTAAAGGACGTCATAATCGTATATCTACACAAGCGGAAAGGAAACCGTCAGCTCTGCGACAACCACAAAGGCATCTCCCTTCTCAACATCACCGGAAAGACCACCGTCCGAATCCTCTTTAACCGTATGGAACAAGGACCCCTGCCAGAAAGCCAATGCGGCTTCTGCCGTCATCAACATGACCTTCGTCGCCCGCTAACTACTGGAAAAATATCAGGAGATGCGGATCCACCTATACTCTACCTTCGTTGATTTGAAAGCCTTCGAAATGGTGAATAGCGAAGGACTGTTGAAAATCATGCAGAAAATCGGCTGTTCCGAGCGATTCACTCAGATGGTGTGTCAGCTCCACGATTGCATGACGGCGCGCGTCACAGACAATAGAGCCATCTTAGAGGCATTCTCGCCTACCCTCTTCAGTCTCATGTTGTCTGCCATGCTGACGGACGCCTACCATGACACACGTTCCGGGATACGCGTCGTGTACAGGACGGACGGCCAACTCATCAACCACCGGCGGATGCACTTCCAGTCGCGTGTATCCACAGCTGCCGTCCATGAACTTCTCTTCGTCGACGACTGCTCTCTAAACGTCGCCTCCGAAGGGAAAATGCTAAGGAACATGGATCTCTTCGCCGCCACCTGCGGCAACTACGGCCTGATCATCAACACGGAGAAAGCGGTGGTTATGCACTAACCGTCACTCAGCGCTACGTACAACGCACCCCAAATCAACGTGAACGGCACCCAACTGCAAGCCGTGCACAACCCCACTTATCTGCGCAGCAGCCACTCTCGCAATAGCAAAATCAATGATGAAGTTGCCCGTCGGATCTCCATAGCCAGCCAAGTCTTCGGCCGTCTGCAAAACATAGTCTGGAATCGCCACGGTCTCAACATCAGCAACAAACTGAAGATGCGCAAAGCAGTCATCCTGCCGACGCTGCTGCATGGAGCGGAGACCTGAACGGAGTACAAAATGCAGGCGGAAGGACTCAATCACTTCCACCTCAGCTGTCTTCGACAAATACTGAAGCTTTGGCGGTAGGACCGGATCCAGGACAAGGACGTACTGGAATGGACGGGAACCCTCTGCATCTACGTCATGCTGGGACAACTGTAACTGAGCTAGAGCGCCCACCCCGTGCGCACGGACGACGAGCGCCTACCAAAACGGCTCTTCTATGGAGACGCCGCCACGAGTTCCTGCCGAAAAGTAGGCCAAGTCTGGTGCTACAAGGATACCTGGAAGACCACCCTGATGCGCCTTCAAATCAACCGCGCCAACTGGGAATACCTCGCCCGGGACCGACCGACCTGGAGGAGAACAGTGAAGACAGGCGCAGCAATCTACGAAGCCAACCGTGTCGCCGCCGCTAAAACTAAACGTGATGCCCGTAAATCTCAACTGCGCCCACCTCCGGACCTAATGTGCAATCAACTAGACGTCTACTTCTTCCACTCTTGTCCCTGCCGCAAACTGCGCGCCGACCGCCACCCCCGCCCAAACTGTCGGCGCCCCGCCACCATCATCCACATACACCACCGCCCTGCCCCAATCGCTGCGTTGACAGCAGCGACCACCGCCGCCGCCACTCCAACGGCCTCACGCACTCCAAACACTGATGGGACGACGTCTGACGTCCCATCGACTTCAAGCATCATCAACATCCCCACCTCCAGAGATGCAGACTCGGTTCATACCTGCAATCACACACTCGCCTCACACATCGGCCTGGTCGGTCACTTGCAGATCCCTTGCACAAAACTGGCGAACCAGTGCTTGGGGCCCCCACATACACTCGCCACATCCGCCTCTACCATACTCAGTGCCCCAGCATGTGCCTATTGGGCCACATGCGCATTTAGGGGAACCTGCGGTTGGTAACCGCAAGCTACACCACACCATCACACCTTGTCCCACCAACACCCGAACCTCACGACACCATCCCCCACCACAAACACCCAATTGCCACCATCCGCACAAGTAGCAAGTGTTCCTTTGAGCTTCTTCTCCATGCGGCACCTCTGAGACTACAACGGTGTGCCGAGTGTCGTGGCTTGGAGCGTTGCCGACTGACGCCCCAGCTCAGTTCACGCATTCTGTCCAGTTGCGTGTGCTTGTGTGGAGTGATCTGTAACACTCACGCATGTGAGCTGTGTGCGTGCTTTATGGGAGGTGCCTCTCAGTCGACGACTGTTTGGTTATCCAGCCTTGAAAGATGACGGCCCAGGCAAATACAGAGCCACGTGTTGCCCTTTTGGGCCGAAAGGTCTGAAAGTGTCTGCTATGTCAGGATCAGCAAACCATGACCCTCGCAGCGTGGCATGCGCCGGAGGTTCTCTGGCACCTGGTCTCCTGCCGGTTGATGCGCTTGCACTCCCGCTGGGTATCCAGGTCGTGAGCATGGCTGCCCAGTCATCTTCCTTCTGACCCGTTGTGGTGTTGTTGCTGTTGGTTAAGGTCGTGGCAATTGTTGTGTAAACGAGGTGGTATGAAGTGGAACGTTAGGGTGCGGGCTCAGCCGTGCTATCCACCTGCGCCCTCCCAAGTCTCCGGTCTTCTTGACTGTGTCTTGACGACGGGCCGAGGTGGGGGAGGAGGGAGTGCGGTATATGCAGCGCAAGTCTATCACTATAAAAGAAATCACGAATGAGTCACCGTACGTGCTGCGCCTTGCTGTGGAGCACACGGTGAACATCGCCGGCAACGAAGGTTGAACTGTCATGTCACTGTCTGGAAAAGATCTAAACCACAGTTTGAAGGATGAACAGTATCGCCCGTAATCGGACCAATTCGATGCCATTCCCATGTGACTTGCACATTTGCGAGCAAGTACAGTAGATGTGCAATCTCATGAAATGTTAACTGAAATACCAAAATTTGTTTTGGATTAGAAAAGGGTACTTAAGTAGAGTTGCAACATTTATTACCATGAAGCATAACTATCAGATATTTCAGACGCGTCGGAATGTCTAGCGGCATACAACATGGCCCACACCCACTGCAAAATTTTATCAGCCTTATATGAGGTTTTCTTAATGACATACAGAAATGTATGATTTTCCTTACATGGAAAATATATGGTTTGAGGTTGAATGTAGGTGCAAAGGCAGGTCGGGTTCAAAATTATCCGGCAATCGACATGTTTTCTAAAATCGAAGGATATCCCTTCTTCAAGTATAAATTTTGAGGAAGACGTCATCCGCTACCAAATCAGTACGAGAAAGAATATTTGTGTGCGCGTTTACTATAGGATGTTTGATTTCCTGGGAGATCGAAAATCGGTGAGAAAAATAATACTACTTAAAGTGGTCATTTTAATGTTGTTTTTGCGGTCGGCCAGAAGGAAGATCGTATAAAGACGGGCATCCCGACGCGCCTGAAACATCTGGCGATTATGTAACACGGCAATAAATAATATAACCTTATTTAGGTAAGCTTTTCCAACAGAAAACACATTTAAGAATTCTAGTTAACATTTTATGAAATAGCACATCTATCGTAATATGTCTCGAGAAAGATCGGATTCATTGAGAGCGACGAGCGTGGCCAGACCCAAAAAGCTGCACATCAAAAATCTTAATAGTGACGCAATGCATCAAAGCCGAATACCACATTTTCAGAAAAGACGCCTTCCAGAACCAAAGGATATGAGTGGAAAGGAATCACCGAGATTTTTAACCTAACCTAAAGGGCTTGGGAAGTAGGATTTTGACCACTGGACTTGGACTACTTGTTGAGAATTACTCAGTATTTAGTGACGCCAGATCAAGTAAAAAATAAACAAGTGACGGAGTTTGGTTTTTAAGGCAGTAGAACATTTGGGTGAAAGCTTTGGTGAAAAAGATCAAATAACGTCTGCGCTACAAGGTCAAAGGACCTGTAAGAATAAAATATGCTCGCAAACAGTGACGTTCCCAAAGTATCCCCACTTCTGACAGTGTTCATGAACTCACATCCTTACTAAAAGACATATGAGATTGAAAAAGGGAATTCTCGCACTATATAAAGTCATGTGTCCGTTCGCTGACAAGCAAAAACCTACAGCTGTTATTGTGACCTCCGATTGCAGCACACAGACCGAAAAAACAGAGAAGCAGTTTAACGTGGTATGAAAGACTGTGATGGATCTTAGAGGAAAGTAAGAGACCCTAAATCCATAACTCTGGTCCGAACTGGATGATGAAGTGAGACGGTTATGATGAGAGGGAGAACAAGCACAGTAGGCGCGCTGGTTTCATTATTTTCGAGCTGGGTTTTTGTTCTTTCGGGCTGAGAGTCGACTGTCACATTATGCTAACGCCTAGGATACTCGACTTCAGAAAGTCACTAGGGACGAAGACGACCGCCATTAGCACTTCCAATGGAATAAAGAGACATAATCTAAGTTGGATGAGGTACGCATGACGTAATTCGAGTTTCCAGTGGCAAAGCGATTTAAAAATTAATCCGTGACTTCGAAGTTGGCGAGCCCAATCACAAATAAGACTGTCGGGACTGCAACCACGTGTCTAACAGGTCGTTCTGCCCCTTACCTTACCTCACACGTTCAGGTCTTCATGCGATTATTTTCGGAGAAAGGTGACGAACGACAAAAAGAGTGGGTAGAAATCAACAATAAGAGGACGCTGGAGAAAACGTTACTAACGGCTTGTCGGACGGAACAGGCGGGCTGAAGGGCATCTAGGGTCGTCGTTCTTGGTCGCAAGAAAGTCATTCGCGAATGTTAACGCGCGACCATAAGATGCAGAAAAGCACAAATCGTCCAAAGCTCATATGCATACACGCGCAGATACGCACAGGGGCACAGACTTACACAGACACAACTCACAAGAAGTGGCTGCAGTTGGTGCAACTGTAGTCAGTAACAGTAGGGTACGAAGGCATCTCGCTCACTCTGAATGCGCAGCAAGCTCTGATCTTGATGCGCGCACTCCCACGTCTATCAACAGAAGAGAGCGCCCGCGCGTACGTACGTGTACTCGCCCCCAACGGGCTGAGTTAAGCCTGTGTGATTCTGACCAGTGCTGTACATACAGTAGGCGGCGTAACTCATGACACGTGATCGAAATCTAGATGATCATTTGGGAGGGACTCAAATGCTGCGTATTCTACTGATTCCAAGGGAAGTCACTTTCCCATGAAAGAACATATCTTTACGTAACTCTATGAAATGGGGAGTTTAATTATATGGGAGGAGATCAGTGTCAGGTTTAATTCTGGTGATTTCCTCCTCTATTAATATAGACCACATCTATGCACTGGTGCATTTTTCTGTTACGTACAGTAAGATAAATTGGAAAGACTTACCCCAAAATCTTCGCCAACTTGAATAGCGGTGTTTCAGTTTGCGTAAATCAGGTGAGACATAAGGCAGATAAACATGCTACTTTCAGAAAACTAGAGGCATTTTCTTTCATAGAAAATTTGAATCTGCAATAAGGCCTGCACACAACTCTTTTTTAACGCGCCCGTAGATTCTTGGCATATGCGAATATTCCAAAACTGCGAAAAGATCCACCATTAAGCGGCTATTTTAACTTTTGTAGAAGCGCTGCTACTTTTTATGCAATCTGATTTCTGCTAACGCGTAGTCTAGAAACGAAACGGGCACAGCTTTAGCCGTTACAGGAGTATCCTACAATGCATATGTCCATTGTCTATTATATTTGTAATCATGGAGAAAAGCCTAACAGCATGATGATGAAAATAGATACAATATGGCGAGAGATGGAAGTTTTTTCGTCAGCGGTAGAAAAGTTATCAGAATCCGTCAGAGAAGTGCATATGCGGGCAAAATGTTCACGTCTTCCCCTAATTTGCCTTTGAAAAACATGGAGAACGTGGATATAGGAAGTGGCATGTCTGTGACGGCTTCTGTTAATATCATTTCAAATTCATAGTCATTAATCGGCCTCTCGAGAAGTGGCCTGATGAAATCACTCATTGTTTGGGTCCCTATCCGCGAAATCAAGCAAAATCCTTTCTGCGCAAGTCAGCCGCAGTACGAACAATGTAGGAACGGGAAAACATGAGGCGATATCCTTGACTTCATTTTAGAAGACGATCAAGCATTTGGCAGTTGACTGGCTGCCGCGGTTATATTACACCAATTTTTGAAGGATATTTAATGAGCGTTATTTTTCTCATGCGTTTTTAGTTGCTCAGTTTGCATGGACAGGCTTTCTGTGTGTTACAAATTAGGTTCGCTCATTTGATACGAATATCCCAGTTTTCGGCGTTACCGTTTTCTCGGGAAAACTGTAATTCTTAACCTAAGTGGCACTGCCTCCAATAGTTGCAGTCTATGAATTTGACCTGGTTTTCGACTGATATGAGACTTTTCGTAGAATTACGTACATTACAGACTAGACAAAGATAACTACTCAGGTAATATACATTTATTCATTGGTTTGTGATGCTCTTATAATTCCTAATGTGCTTCATAAAACATGCACAACAACATCTTTTCTTGTAATAATTTCGTAGAAAATTAGGTGTTGTTCGAACTTTCTACTCAAAGAGACGGAATACTTTGGCTCAAAAAGTCCGTAATTATGAGACTTTTCCAAGCCGTGAAATGTCTGCTTGAATGGCATTGTATGTGTCCGTTTACTAATACTCCATATAAAGCATACGAAATGGAACATATGACTTTTCAAACATGAAAAAGGTACAGTTTGTAGTTCGGAGACTCTAAACGCAGGAGCAAGGGCTGGTCGACTTCAAAATTATTTGGGAATTGGAAAGCCTTTTAAAACTGGAAGATGCCCTTCCGACAAGTAGAAAGAGACAGTATTTTGTGCATGCTTTTCAGAAGTATGTTTAAATCTGTAAGGACATCGGAAATCGGCGGAATGCGATTTTGAGAGGCGCCCAGAAAGTCGGGCATTTAAAAGCCGACATCGTGGTGTACCTAAAATATCCTGGGATTACGCTGTCAATAATGCAACCCCACCTAAGTAATCTTTTCTAATTGACAGTGCATTTCAGAATTTCAGTTAACATTTCGTGAGATACGCCACCTACTGTAGTGGCTGGTGGCGGTCAAACTGTCGTGTGTGTACAAGCAACAGCAATGATATGGGAAGAAAGGTACAGACTAGCAGAAGTCTGTCAAATTAGGTCCTCTGTTATGCGGTATAACTGGCTGCCCTCTTAACCTGCCTACCCAGGATGTCGATCACATTTGCAAATTGGCTGCAGAGCTACAGCAGCAGTGGGCCCCAGTCAAATGGGTGTGGTGTCATCATGCACAATTTTCAACAGCGCGATCAGTTAGATTTACGCTCTCATAGCAAAGCCGTCTATCCGGTCTAGGTGTCAGTCAGAGTTAATAAACGAAGGCAGGGCTTGAGTCCTCAGCCAAAACTTAATCAAAGAGACCAAAGTGGAAGTGTTGATCGCAGGTAAACAAGCAGGATTTTAAGTCTGATGGTCTGGTGGTAGATAAACAGGAAACCCGTCGAAAACCGAAGCCTGGAACAGCGACCGAGTCATAAAGTAAGGGAGTCAGAAAGCTCTGAACGGACCGAGATAGCCACGAGAAGGGAAAAAGCAGTAATAAGGCCAGGGAGACGGAGGAAGGCGCAGTCTCTCTATCATTAGGTGGTGGAAACCGGTATACCCTCGGCGAAAACACCACCTCCGATAGGGGTGAAACTAGGTCAAGAAATCAGAAAAGTGCAAAAACTTTAGAGGCATACGACTGTCAGGGTGATGGGTGGAACAACAGCGCACCCTTCATCAATGCCTATTTCAGTACATTATATTGACGAATGACTGGTGCACGCAAACTCCTTTTTGACAAACTTGGTCTTCATGAGCAACACATGGGCTTAAGGTTAATAGGGGGTAATGCTGCTAAAGAAGTTAAAGTGAAAAGGCGCGTGCCACATCAGAACTGACGCGAAGACGATCAGAGTTCACTCGCCATCCGAAGAGTTTAAAACCCTTCGCTCTTTCACAATGTTATTGATGCTATACCTGAGGTTTCCTACAGTGCGTCTGCCGAAAATTTCTAGATGCCTGTCAGTGATTAGTTCCTGCACCAATTATCTGGCGCAGCTAATGAATTTCAACTAAAGGAATGCAGAAAGTCAAATTATATACGTCTCTGGGAGTCAAGTGGATTTTGTTATTGTTTTACTTCCGGTACAAAGTGAGCATTAAAGGAAAGGCGACATTTTCTATTTTTTAAGAACTCGAGAATCTTGACCTAAAAGCGAACAGCGATGTCAGCTGAGCCACTCCTAGGTGTTTAAGATTTGCCGAATGTAGGCGAATTGCACAACTAGGTTTACACCTTTTTCGATAGACGATCAGCTGAGGATAAAATAAGAAGCATGATCTGAGGAAAATGATAGGAACACAACTCGAGTGGCCTAGGTATGAATGCGACGGGGCCGAAGAGTATAGTATATAAACTACTAAGAATGCCTTCCATGGGTCTTCAAATACCTCTGGCCGCAGTCGACGGCCGGGGTTTGTAGTAACACGTTTTACGTACAGGGGAGATTTCCGGAGGTTCAGCCTGAGAGTTGAGGTTTTTGGACCTCTGGGGCTGAGGCAATAACTGAGCAAGATAATTTCGTTGGCGGGATTACCGGTGAGAAAACCAAGGTTGGGTAGAACAGTAAGATACTGTTAGGAAAAAGGGTAAACGGTCATTATGTTACGAATGTACAAAGGAAGGGACAGCGGAAGCCCTCTGCTGCAAAATCTTCACAACCTTCCCAACACTATTTTTATGATATAAAATCTATCAATAATGAAAAATAATGAATAAATAGGCGGTAACTTTCTTCCCTCTATGCTCTACTCAAACGCAAGTGAATCGGCTAGAAACTACACAATAAAGCGGAAAGGGCAATCTTGGGAAGGAGAAGTCGGCCTAATGTCGCGTTGACAGTAGGGTGGACTGTGACTGCAAGTCGTCGAACGCCTTGACAGTGGAAAACATTCGGGCAAAAGCCCGTAGCATGTACTGAAAACTGCCTCAATACTCGAAATGGCTGGAAATCAGGCGACCATTTAGAAGTTACTTTTCCGTCTGTTTACGGAGGCAATCCGCACTCTTGTTAGATAAGGAAAAACGCTAAACGTTGACTGACTAAACACTAACAGAAACACCCGATCACACTGCCGGAAACGTTTAAATAGGGCGGAGTAAGGTGCTACTAATAAGGCCACAATAGCCCTGCAACGAGTCTTCCTTTAGGTATACGCGTAACGAAAGTTTAGTTAACACTCAGATACACTCAGACCACGACGGCGTGCATCTGATATTATGGCAAGCACAGACTTTGCCTGATGAAGACGTAAGAGAAAAATTAAGCATGAACTAGTAGGGGCTTTTGTAAATACAAAGCGAGTGTAACAATGCCAGGTCCATATGTGCCAACATTTGAATCAGACAAATGGGCACTGCGTCCACTGGGTTCCAATTCTTCTGCCAGCCCGCTGTGTCGGGAGTTCATCGAAAAAAATTGCCCCACCAACACTGTCCTGACCATGGCGTCAAGGGGACAAGCTGCCCAAGTCGGATTCCTTTGTCGTATTTGCCTCATGTGCGGATGATTCGGACATTGAAAAAACCTAATTTCACGCAAAAGGGGTGCCTTTGTGCACGAAAGAGAAAGGCGAAAGCTAACCGCCGGCAACAGAGCAAAACCACATATTGGACTACAGTGGCGTTCAAATTGGGGAAATACTATGAAATAGACATACGGTCTCCTTAGTCAAACAGACTGACTGTCACCTACATGAATCGAAAGACACAAAATATGTCAAGAATAACGGCACGACGATGAAACCTACGAATATGGCGCGCAAATGGGTAAGATGAGTTTGTAAGGGCCACGAGGGTCGCATAAAAACTCTTCAAAACGGAAATGCGGTAGTGAAGTAGAAGCGGGAGGAGGAAACTCACGACAAAGGCCTGATGACAAGCGACCAGCCATTCGCTGTCTGCCTTAACCATAATGTCCCGTTCTTCCCAGTATCCCGACTGAGAGTGGTCTAGCAGGTGCTGTTTACTCATCATCTTCATGGCATAGACGCGCCGGGTGTTTTTCTCCCGCACAAGCTGCACACGTCCGAATCCACCCTGACCGATGACCTTGACCAGCTCGAAGTCAGTGTATTTTGCGCGCTGAGAGTATATCAGATTGGCAACATCTGAAAACCTGAAGCACGATGGAGAGGATGGGCGGATGATGCAGAAGAAGCAAGCATCAAATGAATGGGGCAGGCGCATAAAACAAGAAGACTAGTTTTACCCACAGATTTAAAGTTCTGCGGATAGGGCAGAGGTAGCAGCAACAGCGGCCTGATCGGCCAGGAGCGTTGGCAAAATGCGAACAGAGTGGGGAGGAGAAAACGGAAAAGGGGCAATAGATCGGCAAGAGCAGAAGTTGGTTGCTGAATTTTAGGATTGGTGCAAAAACGCTGGAGTTCATAGTCGTCAACTGAAAATTGGGAAAGTCATACAGCCAAAAGGTCAAAAGCGAGGTTTGCAAGTTTTTTGATTACTTAGCCTAGTAACAATAATTTACCTGAAGTAATTCCAAACGTTGCAAATTGCATCAAACTTACTGTGGTCACCTCGTATGTAATGGCGAGCATCTGGTTCACAGATGGAGCAAAACGGTCTCGCCCTTCTCGCCTTAATCACACAACCAGATAGTTCTTATGCCCAATCGATATTATCGCTTGAGAGTTATCTCATGCCGATTGGATGCTGATTGATTTTAGCTTAACAGATGAGTGGATATGTGTGTCAGACGATGTCCTCAATGGAGGGAAGGGATGCAGAGCGTTGTGGAAGACAAGGCCTTAAGGATTGTGTGAGTCTACTATGCGGATTCAAGCCATGGTTCTGGCAGCCTGGTGTGCGCTGGCAGTTTTCTGACACCTGGTTCCTTGCCGGTGAAAACGCTTGCGCTCCTCCGCTAGGTACACAGGCCGTGTGTAAGGTTGCCTAGTTACTTCTGTCATCTTCTATTTCTGACCCATTTTTATTGTTGGTCAAAATCCTGGTCTAGTTTGTTGTAAACCAGGGGGTGTGGTGGTACACCTAGGTGCGGGTCCGGCCGTGCTAGCTACCTACGCCCTCTCCCGTCTCCGGTGCTCTTGACTATGTATTGACACCGGTCTCAGGTGAGAAAGGAGAGGGTGCGGTAGATGCTGTGCAAGTCTACTGCCACTAAAAATTTATTCATACACGAGTCACCTTGCCTGCTCTCGCCTTGCTGTGGAGCACACGATGCGTATCGTCGGCAACGACAGTCGAACCGTCATGGAAGATAAATGAGGGGGCTTAGGGCCTACTGCTGTCAAAAATCAGCTAGATGAAAACAAGTGAATCCAACAGGGCAAAAATGGTAGACCTAGCAAAGTCGCCAGTCAAAACACGTCCGCAACCTTTCAGTGAGACTTTTAGATGCGTTCGGTAGGTAGTTTAAGTGCCGAACTGCCATTAAGGGCTGGTGAAGTGCTCAGTGCTAGATATTAAACGGAAATCGAAGCAAATCCGGTCCTCGAATTGAAGGGCTAGATGGCATATTGAAGTCGGTAAAAACGGAAGCGATTTTGTCGTCAAAAACCATTGGTTCGGTGAGAAATCATCCGCGCGGCATTTTGAGAAGGCAAAATTGCATTAAAAAAAACAGCCCAAACGACATCCGTCAACAAATTACCAATTAGACAAGTGATAACACAGTAAGGATCAATGAATAGTGAAGTCTTCAAGAATGTTTGCACTCAGAGCTCCAGAGATCGGTGAGAAGCCCACAAATGTACCTACAACGGAGCTGTCACTCCGTTTACGAAATGCTTTAGAAATGCAATAGGAAAAATTTAAGAAAGTAGGCTGGACTACGAGGAAACGTTCCCGTATCTGAGGGTTGTGGTCTCAATAGAAGATGTAAATTTTTGGCAAAACTCGATGATTTCGGTCAGAACAACTTTAATTTGCAAATGGGCAAAGCTCTGATTCTTAATTACATGTGGGCTTCTAAGAACTTTAAAGGGTCGCAAGCCGCCGGGTTCTAGACCAAAGTCGAAATTTATAGTCAGTCGGGGCAGGTCATGGGTATACAGTTTGGTCTTTATGCTACTCATTTCAGAAATGCTTTCTTGTAGTCACCATTATGTGACTAGGAAACAGCAACGTCTTCATATTTTAATGAGTCCAAAGGCAGTAGGAAACTTAACCCCGGCGACCAGCAGACGGAGTTTACGAGATGACAAGGATTATGGGCTTTAAAAAGTTCATTGCATTTGATCTATCACCTTCAAGAGAACAATCAACTGAACAAAATTCCTGTAAAAATAGGCCTCTCTGCTACAACCTGGTCCCTTCGCCCAGCATCCAAATTGTGGCGAGACTGCAGCATGCCGTGCCAACGGGATGTGAGAGGCTGTGCCAGTGTGCCAACTGCTTTGTAAAATACTACAGACTTCGGCAATTGCATTGTGAGATGGCGGCCGTCATTAAATAAGTTTGCTCGCAACTGATACCTCCCAGTTATGTTCTTGAATAAAGGTCCTATACACAACTTCCGGCCAAGACCCAGAAGACTACTGGCGACCAACCTGATTCAGTATTATGATCCATGATGTAGCGTCTGTGAGAGCCGACGCGTCCCGCATTCCTGATTTAATGGCAAGAGAGAACGGCCATGAAGCAGGAAAAACTAAACTGGGACGAACCACTGACAGCGGGTTCTGAAAATCCACCGTGTAGCTCGACCGCAGTACAAAGTCTGAAGACGCGCATATTCTAGCCGCACAGCGTGGGCGTCTGCCACTTCGCTGAAGAATCAGACACCCAAGGACTCACCAAATCAAGATTCAGATGGCCTGCGACAAATCATCGTTTATCACTGCTGTAAACAAACACCTGTGGGATAAATGGCTAGTCAAATGGTCCTCAAAGCAAGCGAAAAGTGTATTACTTGCATGTTACCCAACAGTTTGACAGTCGTGAAAGACGATGTCTATCGTGTGCTCTATGGCAGGGTGAGAGCAGGCACGGTGACTTGGGCGTGATTTACTTTATAGTGAGAGCTGACTTGCGGTGCATCTACTGGAATCTGTCCTCCTCCCCCACCTGGGTCTGATGTCAAGACATAGTCAAGAGGACTGGGGGTGGAAAGGGTGCATGTGGCTGGCGCAGCCGGTGCCGCCACACCCGACTCAGATCCCAGTTGGTGGGAAAGTCAGAGCTCACGTTAAGAGAGCGACGTTGGAGCCTGACTCTCGGCCCACCAGTGCGTCACTCCACATAAACAAGCACAACTAGGCAGACTACGTGGACCGCGCTCAGGCGTCAGTCAGTAACCTTCCAAGCCGTGGTGCTTGGTGCACTGTGATAGATTGGGCTAGGATCACATAGGCAGCGAAGGAGCCACATGGAGGAGCCGAGAAGCACACTTCTCACTTACGTGAAAGGTGTCAATTGCGTGCTTGCTTTGTGTAGTGATGGGTGACTTTGAATGTGCGTTGCAGGTGCTGGTGGGGAAAGGTGTGACGGTGTGGTATAGCCGGCGGTGATTTACCGCAGGCTTTGATGAGTGCGCATGCAGCCTTGTAGGCCATGCTGGAGATGAATGCGCGAGGACAATTCAGGCAGCTGAGGCAAGTGCGTCTAGCGCACGTTGGTGCTTCAGGCACCGGTTCGCCAGTACCTGTGCGATAGACTCACAAGAGACCGAACAGGCCGATGCGTCAAACGAGTGTGCGGAGGCAGTGTGGACAGGAGAGGTCGGGGGCGTCAGAAGCGGTTTCAGTGGTGGTGATGGTGTGCACGCCGGGTGATGGGTGTTGATAGAGCCAGGCATGGTAAGTGTGCAAGGGTTGCTAGGTGTGTCAATACAGCGACGGATCCGCTGTCGTGGATACGCATGCGCCCGGCTGGGTCCATGCGGTGAATGGATGTGTGCAGACAGTGAAGGCGAATGTTGCGAAAGTATGCGGGTTCGCCCGTCTCTGGACGATACTAACAAGTGGCAGACTAATGCGTGAGGTGAACGTGCGGTCGCAATGAGAACAGGTTAAGACTGAGTCCACATCCCCGGAGGTGGGGATGTTGATGATGGTGGTGGTGATGGTGATGGTAGCAGTAGATGGCGGGACGTCGGGCGTCGTCCCAACGGTGGGGGAAGTGCGAGGGATCGTGGTGTCGGCGATGCTGGCCGCTGTGATCGACGCGGGGGTTCGGGCAGGACGGACGATGACGAAGGTCGATGGCGGCGGAGTATCGGTAGTATGATCACGATAACGTGGATGATTGTCGTCGTGGAGTTTCCGGCAGGGCGAGAGTAGGGGTGATCGTGGGAGGAGCTGCCGTTGCATGGTTATTGGTGCATTTCTTCCGAAGGTGTCCTACGAGGCCGATCTGCGCGCGGAAGGTGCGTTAGTAGCTCCGGCATGTTAGAAGCGGCCGGCTGCTGGAGTTGAGGAATCCAGACACTTGTGAATGCGGGGAAGTGTGGCTTCTAGGAAAGCGAAGTAGTCCACGGTTTTCAGCTGGGTGCCATCGACATTGATTCGAGTACTCTGTTGCGCGTTGGATGACGGTTGGTGTATGACCCCCGTTTTGTCCGTGTTGACTGTGAGGCCAAAGTTGGCACACACGGGGGCGAAGAGGTCATGCTCTGTTGCGTGTCCTATTCGGTCCTGGTGTTGAGCGCGCAGTCGTCGGTGAAGAACAGGTCGTAGACTGCAATCGTAGATAGTCGCGTGAGGGGCTGCATTCGCACGCTGCTCAGAAGAAGCTCGTCAGTTCAGCAGACGATGCGTGTCCCAAGGCACTCAACTGCTGTGTTACCCTCCAACGCAGGAAGTCTACGCTTTAGAGCTAACGTCGTGTTTCGGGGCGCCCGGAGACAACAGTATTCCCTCTGAAGTCATTAAGTCGCGTGTCGACACCAGTGCTCTGGCTCCATGAAATGATTAGATAAGCATGGGGATATAAGATCGTTCCTGATTAGTTAGGTTTCCCCATCCTTGCGTCCGTCTTCAAGAGGGGAAATAAAATGCAATGACAACCGCATCACAGGTCTCACAGACATTGGTGCAAAAGTCTGACATTGTCATTACCAGGTGGTTTAAATCTGTACGTGACTTGTGAATCAGACTCAACTTGCGTTACGAGCTGAATGTGGAAGCATCGACCAAGTAATTGAAGTGCGATGCGCTCTCAAACTCCGCCATGACTATCAACAACTAACGGCCATCTGTCTCACTGACTTCGATGCAGCCTTTGATTCCATTCATCATGGTGGAAAGCGGGACTAGGTGGCACGCTGACATAATCTACAGTTAGGATCAAAACCAACTATCGCTCCAAAATTACGCGAGCTCCGGTCCATATCTACCTCTTACAAACGCTACATGTTGGGCCTGACACTCGAAAAGGTTGCATCCTGTCAGCTATACCGTCTAATTACATTATTAGCCGGATTTCCAAAGGAGATTAAAGCAATATCATCAGAGTTAAATTTTTACCGGAAGGCCGGTCGGCTGACCTGAACTGGGCTATGTTAATGCGAAATAATTATAACTTACAAAATGTAAGTATCGGATAAACGAGGTCGCTAGCTCAGTCGGTTTATGCTGTGACGGCCACTATTTTCAAACTGAATTTCTAGCCAGACGTCAGCTCTGGAGATTCATGACAGTCGGTTCACACCGGCAAGCAGTCCTAAATACCCCAGAACGAAGTTGTTACTAACTGGATAAAATAATAATAACAGCGCTGTTTAAGCCTATGAAGCTCGCAGTCTTCGAAAACCTTAACGTTTCCGGAAATCAGTTAGCGCCACAAGGATATGAGCGTACTAGGCATCCTCCGGTTAGTCCTTCTATGCAGCTGTGAATTCCGGGCTATGAGTGTGGGAAATGAGCAAAAACCGAAGTTGTCTGTTGCCTGTTGTCTAAGAACCCCCTTCGAGTAAAGTACGGCGAATTCGAGCTGAAGGACACGGTGCATACTCGCTATACTATCGCGAAGACATCTTTGGATATGCAAAAAGATGAAAAGTGGTCTTGGCACGTACTTCGTCAATGGCCGCATGCGCTTGGTGTTGCCCCTTACCTAACGTCAGTATCTGCTTGTGGGCGAAGCGATGAGATCAACCTAAAATCAGGCTCAAAAACGCTTAACAATACATGGAAATGGCACCTGGGTCTTTGGTATTTGGTCCTTGATTCCGGAGAAGAGAGCGCGCCACAAACTCTAGGTCCACCAATACAAATCGGCATGATCTGCGATATCGTTGGAACCGGATAGATCAGGCACGATCGCGGTCGTATTGAGCGTAATTACACCTAGCGACAATAGCCAGTCGTGGAAGGACGGCTGCCACGACACGCGCTCGGACAGTCAAGATGGTTAAAAGGCCCAAACTACTCTTAATGACGACTAGAAAGGGCTGGAAACAATCTCATTTCAGTTCATAACATACGTACAATGATAAGATATTGCCCTTTTAGTCTAAAACGAACTCCCCCTTCTCAGAAAATGACAAAAGGGGAACACTACGCTACTTGAAAGTTTGCATGCGTGGACGATGACGGATTTCATTGCGTATTTACAAATAGCGCAAGTCTGAAGATGACCGTTGATAGCTTTGGCATATTGTGTCTACTTAATTTATCAGATTAGTCTGCGCATCCATAAACACAAACCGATGGAAGACCCATGTACTTAGCAATCACGTAATCGAGCAGAAGAAGATGCTGGAAGACATCACAAACGACACTCACTGTCTTAGGTGGTGTCTGTCTAAGGAGTTGCAGAACAGGAATTAAAGAATGGACCTCTGAAGGTTTCATCGGCCACTTGTTCGTTAGAAGGCAGGTATTAAACACAGCAAACTAGGGCTCAGACTTTTTGGCGTGGTGGGTTAGGAGGGAAAATGAACGATGAAGTATTGATAGAAGAGCGAACTGATCTCAAATGAATAGATTGGGTGGTAGTCCGGAAAGTCGGCTGTTGAAGATGTTATACAAGAAGCAAAAAGTTGCATTTGTGTAGCACAACTGCCAGTCCCTCCAATTGATAGATTTGAGGTATAAGTTGGAAGGACTGTTGTGGCTTACGCTGGCTCCGAGAGCTATGGAGATGCATAGTACTCAGAAAAGTCGTACGACGCAGTTATTTACCAAGCGTGAATCACGAGACAAATAAACTCTAAACACCAGTATACGACGAACCCAGAACATAGGCTGAAACGATAATAGCGGCAACAAAAACTTCTCAGTCGCGTACTTCGCAGTGTACGGTAGGTGAAATGCAAAGTAGATTTCTCAGACCCAACCATCCAATTTTCCAAAAGCTGAAATTCCGAGAACGCGGGCCCCAGCCCATATTCTACTCAATCGTTATAAGTTACACCGAGAGTAAGGACTTCTGCCCCAGGGTCTACGTTCTTTGCGGATAGACGGCGGAACCGTCGGTATGATCTTTGGCGCCTGGTTACAGGAAGAAGTGTGAAATGAGAACCAGCCTTTACACTACCTTTGGGGATTCAAAATAATCCATTTGCGCGCCACGTCTACTTTATTAGCAAGAGAAGAAAGAGGTGGGGCTGACTTTTCAAAGCTTATGTGCGATAATAACTACTAGTTGCTGGTGTTATTGTACGGCGAGAAGAAAACGCGAGATTAATTCCCCTTAACTCTCATAACGAATCTTGTGAAAAGAGCACTGTGAGTTATGCGCTTAGGTGCGCTTTCCTTGCAAAACAAGAAACAGGTGTTTGTTGTGGGGAAATATCACAACAAGTATTTGAAAACTGCGTAGGGATCGACTTTTAAACGCCGCATATGCTAAAAGAATGACAGCATACGAAGGGGTACTGGGCCAAACACACTTATCATCACTTCATATAGATTGTCTACCAACTACCCAGTCTTAATGATGAGAAAAATCGCAAAACCTACTTCGAATGACCTATTCAGTAACCTGAATTTGTCCTCAAACTGCACCTTACTCAAACCATAACCCTGGGCATAGTAGCTAACCGAATACCTAACTCTAGGACACCCTATTCCTTAACCGAACTGTTAGTGTACTGTAATGTCAAATCTGGTCATATCTTCGACCATCATCGTAAAATCAACAATAACTTCATCCCGTTTAAAAA
>CACRXP010000839.1:12099-30529 GCA_902702965.1 Spirometra erinaceieuropaei
TAACATGTAAAAGTTAAAAACAACCGGGTAGGGCGCTGGAATATGGCCACCCGCGTACTTCATGTGGCCTCGCCCTAAATTCCAGTGGGAATTAAGGTTAATGTTAGGGTTTAAATTATTAAGTTCACTGCCAGGGTTGGGATTAGGGCCAGGAGGATTATGGTTTGTATTAAGGTCAAATTTCATGGCACGGGAATAGGTACCCCCTGGAATTTAACGAAAGGACGTCTGCAGTGCGCAAGCGTAATGTCCCCGTATCCGACCGAAAATCGTGCTGACGTCTTGTCAGAAATGGGCTTATGTATGGTTGGCCATGTCTTATATAACGAATCTATGCCTCTAAAATGCGTCACACAGAAAGTGGGCTGGATCACCACGGGAGTCAGATGAGGGCATGGCAGGCGTTATTACGGATAGGCATCCATAGCAAATTCCACATCTGGGAGTTGTTGCAGCACGCGTAGGACCGGAGAGGGCATTCATTGAAGGGTACGGGACATACTAGTCCCGTAACGAACGCCCTGGGATCCGCATAGTCTACAGGATGAACAGCCTGCTCTTCAACCGTCGGCGGATGCACTCCCAGTTGCGTGTATCCACAGCTACCGTCCACGAGCTTCTGTTCGCCAACGACTGAGCACTCATTACTACGACCGAAGAAGACATACAACGGAGTACGGATCTATTCGCCTCCGTCTGCGCCCACTTCGGACTGACCATCAACACGGACAAGACAGCGGTAATGCATCAACAGTCACCGAACGCTGAATACGGTGTCGCTCACATCCACATAAACGGCACCGAACTGAAGACCGTAAGCAACTACAACTACTTAGGAGGCACAATTTCACGCCGAATCAGAATCGAAGACGAAATGACCAACCGAATCTCCAAAGCCAGCTAAGTCTTCTGGCCGGCCGCAGAACTCCGTGTGGAATGGTCACGGTCCGCAACTGAATATCAATCTGAAGATTACAAGACCGTTGTCCTGGTGACGCTTTCCTACCGAACGGTGACCTGGACCGTCTACTCCAGCCATGTCAAGAAACCCAACCACTTCCATCTCAGCTGCCTTCGCAGTATACCAAAGCTGAGATGGCGGGACCAGATTCTGGATAAGAAAATGCTCGAACGGACAAGAATCCTAAGGCCACGGCAAGCAAGTCGGAACGGCCATCTCCTGAGGATGGAAGGTACACGTCTACCGAACCAACTCTCCTTTGGAGATGTCGCCGCGGGTACACGGCGACAAGGAAGACAAAAGTGACTTTAAAAGGGCACCGAAGAACTCTCTGAAGCAACTGCCGATCAACCCGAAGACCTGGTACGACCTCGCTCAGAACGGACTGGCCTGGGAAAAGAACTGAGGACCGGTGCGGCCATCTACGAAACCAATCACGGTGCGCCAAGCGCCATGGCTTGTAAGGCCGCCGACTGACGTCTCAACTCCGCCCACGCGGCCAGCCCAGTTGCGTGTGTTTTTGTGGAGTAACGGACTGGCTGGTGGGTAATACCTTCCAGTCGCTGACTGACTGGTTACCCAGCATTTGAAGGATGATCGCCCAAGCTAAACGCAGGACTGGGTCTCACCCTTCTGGGTTTTAAGGACTATGTGCTTCTTCAATGCCATGATTCGGAAAACCATGGCCCTCGCAGCCTGGTGTACGCTGACAGCTCTCTGGAACCTGGTTTCCTGCCGGTGGTTGCGCTTGCGCTCCCGCTGGGAATACAGATCGTGTGCACGGTTGCCCAGTGGCCCGTGCCATCCTCCTCTTTTCGACCCATTTTTGTTTCTGGTTAGAATCCTGGTCAAGTGTATGTTGTGGACCAGTGGGCGTAGTGGTACGCCTTGGCGCGGGTCCGGCCGTGTCAGACACCTGTGCCTTCTCCCGCCTCCAGTTTTCTTAACTGTGTCTTGACATGGAGCCCAGGTGGGGAAGGAAAGAGTGTAGTAGATGCTGCGCAAGTGTACTCTCACTATAAACTAATTCGTGCGCAAGTCACCGGGTCTATTCTCACCTTGCTGTGGAGCACACGGTGGACATCGTCGGCAACGACGGTCAAACTGCCACCTAGATGGCATGGCTGAGGCATTTACCTGTCTCCTAGGAACGTTGGGGATCAGCGCCGGTCACCTTCTGTGGTCAGACATTCGACTTCTGATCATGAGACCTATGATCCCCTGCAACGAGGTAGAACGACAGGCGTCGTCCGCCGGGTCTGGTGTGATTCCAGCTGACTTAACTGCATTGAACAGACGGGCAAACGACAGTAGACCCTAGCTAAGGGAAAATTTGGGCACAGTGACGAGAATGAACCCGTTATCTGTTGTGCAGAAATCACTGCCAACTCTGGACACACGGTCGCCTTCCAAAATGTTGAAATGCTGAATCGAGGGGATCATCTTGTAGGTAGGGAAACAAACAAGACGCCACACGTGGTGCGACCTAAATCAACCAATGCGTAAGCTGTCATGCAACCTGCCAAACCCTCCAAATACATCTCAACGAATGGGAGAGCAGACGAGAACCTAGGCCAGATATGAATTCAGACTGGGGGTGAACCTACGTTGTACACGCCCGCGACATCACCACAACCCTGATCCAGCAAAGGCGCGACTGCCAGTTTTGTCGCAACATCCACTACCCTTGCAGATGAGGAAAAAAGGCAGTCAGATATGCTCAAACAAAACAAGCATCCCAAGGGGACAAATAAAGTTAGTGCGGATGCGAGCGATTGCCCCTGACGTAGGTCCTGTAGATTGACGACTTTCCGCCATCCACCCTGGGTGGATGTGTACGACCACCAAAGGCCAAACCTCAGTTGCTAGTAAAAGTAGTAGGTGCGGCGCCCACATTCTACTTAGATAACCTGAGTTGAACGAAAGGTACGATTTGCAATAACAGTTCCCCACCGCCGCGGCTGCTACAGTGCTAACTTCTCTTTTACTAACACCGCCTTAAAATTATATTCATCCCCATAAATACTGTGTGGTTCTGTATGATACTCACCTCTGTTGATTGAAACTGGCTTGTTTGAAACGTCAAAACAATACACTTATAGCTCTCGGGATCACCGTTTCTTCCCATTTATGTTTAAGAATGCGTCCGACGAGAGGCGCTTGAGTCAGCAAGACTTTGGGAAGTGTTTACCTTTCATATGTAATCAACATATGGGCAACTTAAAATTCTGCGCAGATGTCTTCGCAAACATGTGCTTCCAAAGAATTCGTCCTAAGAAGCACCGGCGAAACAGTCTGACAAAATAGTGAATGACTCCTCACGGCTGGTGAATGTTTCGGACTCTGGCCCATGCCTGGAATTTTTCACTGCTGGATATAATGGGATTAGAGTCAAGCGGGTGCAAATGGCATGAAAGCATCGACGATGACGGAACTATGCTGTTACAAAAGTTGGCTAATAAACGATCCAGAGAACAACTGACCAATGAGAGATTTTAAACTGGCAAAACGCCAAAATATGTCACTTGTCTCGGGGAGAAATTAAAGCCCCAGTCTGCAATTTGCACAGCAAACAACCACGCTCCAGTAATTTAAAGCACTGGGCCATGAAGTTCGCTTCGAAATCACATGCGCCGACTGGGCAAAACTTGTGGTTCTGATCGATTTGATTCTCAAGCAAACCGGGGAGTCCGACAAGACATCGCCTCAGGCAGCAAGTTACCTCCTTGATGATGGCGTCCCAACCACTCGCGATTATTGTCCTAGGGGTGCAGACTGCTCTCAACACAGTAAAGACTGAAATGTACATTCTAATATTACCAGCAGGCAAGGGACGTTTCGCTGTTGTATTGGATAAAGCAGACTACCTTCAGAACGCCAACACCTCGCTGGAGGATCGGCAGACTTACTTCCGATATGGCAATGAACTGATGAAGTGGCTGATAACACAATCGGCAAAGTCTCTCGTTAACTTGCTGACAAAAACAGCAAAAATGTCACCACGACTGGTCATTAAACCAACGTATAATACTACAGCAAAGTTCCATGGACCATTCAAGGTAAACAAGTTCTATGTCACCCCTTCGGACAATTGCGTCATTGCTTGGCGTATTAAAATTTAATCTGGTTAGTTGTCTGCTCTAACACCTGCGGTTCAGTCCCTCGAATGCAGCCAAGACCCTGAGTTTAGCTAGTCAACTCTCGGAAGTTTATTTTTTGCTCGTAAACATCGGTTGACATTATATAGGTTAGACCACCTGGCCCAAGTAGCAATGCGCACCCTTGATATTATGGAAAACTCCGTTGGATACATAAGTTGCACTGTCGTCGACTGCAAATGTAAGAAAAGATGAGAGTCCTCTGAGCCTATTCAGTTGGGTGGAACATTCATCAATTGGCAGTGTAAACCGGGAAGCTGCCTATAAAATCCCAGGGGTAAATAGAAGAGAAGACAGGCAATCCACAAAGGGCGATGGTGTATGACGACCGCTTGTTGGCATTAACTTCAGACAAGTACTGATGTTTTAGACCCGTCTTTTAAAGTCAAATGTCTTCTACATTTACTTAACGCCTACCCAAAACCTGGGAAGCCGGCATCGAGAATTAGAGAAACAAAGTCAGTAACTTTCCCAGAAAACCTATTTGACTTTCACTTATTTAAATAGAATGGTCATTTTGCTATACACAAAACCTATTTTGTGTCCTGCGATCTTATGGCTAGGTCAGGTGTATAAACTCATTTACATAAAAAGACAGCCTCGTAGTTCTATTCTAATTGTCACTAAATAACATTCCATATACCAGGAACATTTTCTAGATTTGTAAAATTTCAAATGCATTCTAACCGAACCGAAAGCATGCGTATTATAAAAAACCACCTTTAATTTTTTTGAATTCGGGAGTTTTCTTGCCTTCTAATAATTCCTTTCGAATAGACCTAAGTTCCTGCTCATTACGCTTTTGCCAATGCTTCCCGCAAAGAATACTCAGACATTTTGTGGCAGCTGGCGAAACTCATAAATGTGTGGATATGACTTCGGCTAAAGGGAATTGTTTGAGCCAATTACGTAGAAACTGTACACAGAAGTCGTTTCCGGCGCAGATCTTACGATAACCCACGTCTTATTCAAATCGATTTAGTTTGGAAAATGTGAATGGCTTTAAGATTTACGTAATTCATAATGCGCAGCCTTTATTTTAGCCACTAACCGGATGTCACGAAATGCTCATAAATTCTCCATTAAATATGATTTATGTTTAATCCGCCAATAGGATTTTTAATAGACAAACAGATAATCCATTCAGTATCTTAAAATAACAAGCACTTATCGACCGTTTCTAAACCATCAGATACGCCTACTTCAAAACAGCAACTTATATAAGATATTCTTTCCTACAGACTAAGCATAAAAATAACTTCCTCTTCATTCTGCCAGCAGCATATGGTCGAACTTCTTCTAGCATCAGAATTTCGTCGGAAAACCGAAGCGGATACTTTGAGAGTCGACGACATGATTGACTGAGAAATTGCCAATCCAACTGTCAGTCTTTTAACACACATGAAATAGCTGGGAGATTTGCATCATGATCAGTAGCGCAAATTCACTTCGGTGATCCTTTCGGCAAGACACGGAAGTAGGAGTCCTCACGGCGTACCGCAGGTGGCTGTGCGTTAAACCCCTGGAAGGGTATCTGGAGTAGGTGGGCTAACTCATGAAATGTCGAACGAAATTCCGAAATGCGTTTCCGTTTCGGAAAGAGTAAGTAAGTAGAGTTGAAGAACTAATTATCAAGCAGCATAATTCTATAATAACTCAGTTAGCTCGGGATGCCGGCTTTCGAATGAACTACCTTCCGGCTGCATGCAAAACGACACTGCAAAAATGACTACTTAAGTAGCATGATGTTTTTTCATAGATTTCCAATGCACCAAAAAGTCCAATTATATTTCGTGGAAAACATGCATAAAATATTCATTCCTTTGCTCATTCGGTAGAAAATTACGTTTACTTCCAATTTTTTACTCGAAGGAGGGACATAATTCGGTTTTAAAAAGTTTCTAATTTTGGGACTTTTTAATACCGTGAAATGGCCGTTCAGAAATCTTCATGTCTCTGCATTTACCAATGTGACTTGTTAAGTTAACAATATGGATTAAACCCATTGCCTGATTTTATGAACCCTATATGGTCCTCCTTTAGTACCGTAGAGAAATGTGTGATTTTCCACACACGGAAAATATACGGCTTGTAGTTTCGAAACCCTGAATCCAAGTGTAACGGTAAAGCGGGTTTAAAATTATTCGGGAATTGGCAGTGCGTTTAAAAACCAAATTAAACCTTACCTCGAGCATAAAATTGAAAGAAGACGTAATCATCTACTCACTGAGCAAAGGACTGAAAATTTTTATGCATGTTTTCCACGAAATGTAATTGGACTTTTAGGTACATTGAAAATCAATGAGAAAACATCATGCTACTTAAGTAGTCATTTTTACAGTGTATTTTTTGCATGCATGCTCATCACAGACGGAGGCGTGGAGTTTATGCCTCGGCTGCGCTATGAATTTCTAACATTGACAATAGGTTTACAAATAAAAGAGTGCATTACTTTTAGAGTAAAGTATGTTGACAGCGTTAGTTACTTTTGCCAGATCAGCTAACAGTGTTGCTTGACAAAAGTTTTAACAGGTCAACCAAAGAGAACTGTCGCATGTCAAGTCTATGAAAGCAAAATTAAGCGGCAACTAATGTTTTTAGATTCAGACACAGTAGTTTTTATCGAAAAGCAAAACTGTAGAAAGTACTGCGTGAATTTCCTGCAATCAAGCCAATGAGGGAAAACAAGTTTTGTCCACAGTGATATTCATCTTCAACTTTGTCATGCATCAGTCCCATTAAGTGTGCACCTATGAAGACGGCCCTATACTCTTTCGCAGACGTTTTGTGTCTCGCGGTCCCCACAACGCACATGCGGAAATTTAGTGCCCAGCTGCAATTAATTAACTTAAATCACAAATACTGGGATTAAAGAAACAAACAGGTCGGCTTTTATGAACAGATAATTCGGCATACGGCGATGCGTAGTCCTGGGATGTCGCTGGAACGCTGAATGAAAGGCACCCCTTTGGGCAAGATGTCACGACAAGGCGGGAAATGATACGGTTCTGCTGTTTACTGCAATATGAAAATACTGCCGACATTGCTTAGCGTATAAGGTATATCTTTGATTGTATTACTGAGAGATAAGTGAAATATCCATTCCTGGCAAAAAAATGTGCACCTGGTAGCTCTTGAATTTGAAAGCGACAATGCATTTACAAAGTAAAAGACGTAACCAATGAGGCTGGCCCGTGTTGTCATTAAGGTATTAAGCTGAAAACCTCAATAGTTTGAAACGGCCCAGCACGCCTGTACCTGTCCATATAATGAAACTTTTGTCAGTAACACAGGGAAGAAGTGCAAACTGGTGTCTTGTCTGACAGTTTTGAGAAAGGAGCCAAAGCTTTGCATATTTAAACTTGAGGCTATCAGTATAACTTTTTCCTCTCTATAAACAAGAAACAGGCCATGAGAAAGTGTCTAGAGAAAAATGATGAGGAATTGTATGGTCGAAAACCCCTGGCTCGCCCAGAAGAGGTGTCAGTCCAGTTACTCTGCTGGAGTGATTGAACCCTCCCCCCATTGCTTGGTTACAAACGGGTTGTGTGGCAATCCGACATGCTCAGTCTGCAGCTGAGGAATAATCGGTTAGCGACGGCAGGTAAGCCATTTCAGAATCCTTGCGTTAAGCCCTTCTGCTTTCCTCTGAAATTGCTGTAAACGCGTGAGGTGAATTTGCCGCCATTGAACTAATGATTTGGTCAAAAGGTCCGAAAGCGTGTGCTATGCAAGTAGCAGCAAACCATGGCCCTCGCAGCCCGGTTTGCACTGGCAGTTCCCCGACACTTGGTTCCCTGCCGGTAGATGCGCTTGCGCTCCCGCTGGGTATAAAGGCCGTGGACATCGTTGCCCAGTCATCCTCGCCCTTCTGACCCCTGTTGGGGTGTTTTTGTTGGTGAAAAATCCTTGTTCCATGTATATTGCAGACCAGGGGTGTGAAGTGGAACGACAGTGTGCGGGCTGCGTCCTCCCCCGCCTCCGGTCTTCTTGACTTTGTCTCGACACCCGGTCCAGTTGGGGAAGGAGAGAGTACGGTAGACGCAACGCAAGTCACCGTGTCTGCTTCACCTTTCAGTGGAGCAGACGGTGGACATCGTCGACAACGACGGACGAACTGACGGACTCCTAATTTACCTAGAGAATTTTGGTGTGGATAGTTGATCCGTGTAAAGAATGTAGCGAACTGTAGCGGATGGAGCATTGGGGCTTTCAGCTGGCGGCTGTGTGCGTGCAGTATGGTGGGGCAGTACCATGTAAGGTGGATGTGGATTTAATACGTTCTTTCTTCGTAACTTTGCATTGAAAAGCAGCATTTTCGTAACGTATGCCGGCTTCCATTAAAAACCCGAGTTTTGTTGCATCCTCTGGGGTGTTTTAACAAACATGCAGTCATTCACACTGTCACTTCTTAGTCTGCCACCTGACTAGGCAGGAAATTATTCGGTTTACCATAGAGGTCATTTAGAAGGACAAGATGCGACAGCCGAAACAAGGAGTTTATTGTCTTGACGTTTCGGACACTCGACCGCACCAATCACCATAAACAGCTGCAGAAAATGGTAGCAGAGACACATCTTCGTTTTCTCTATCAATTCCGTCTGGCTGGGGATTGACTTAACCGCAGCAAACAATGGTGGCAGTTTTGGCATCAGCTGTGCTAAATGAGGCTTCGTTTATCAACGTTTGCATTTGTTCCTCCGTCATTTCATTTGAAATGTCCAGTGAGAAAGTTGCAAAAGGCGTCAAGATCCTTTTCAAGAACAGTTTACACGAAGACTCATGGTTTTTAAGCCCACTCAACTACGTTAGGATCAAGTGATGACTGATTAGCGATGCTGTTTCATTTGCTTCAAATACTATGCTGAGAAAAAGTTCTAGATTGTCCAGCATGTAGAAAGGCTAACAATTGCCCAGAAGGCTCGTGTGGTAGAGCTGGAGAGGTGGAGGTGCAAACCCCAGTTTACTATTTTATCTGGGCTTTATAAACCGTCATATAATGGGTTTTACATGTGTTTTTTGCAATAGTTTTTCGTTTTCAAACGAAGCTTTGAATATGCCGTAATTTTTACTCACAGACATGAAGATAAGTGTTTATCTGCTAATACGTTTACTGCACCAATCGATGTGATTAATGGATGAGATATCATCCAAGTGGAAATGACGCCTTCAAATGGCCTATTCTGTCGGTCAACATGTCTGGGTTTCAAGAATTCTAATTGGAAGAGAAACAGACTCAAGTTATTTCCAACCTTTCATTATCCGCCTATATGTTTACCCATGAACTGTGCTTAGATGAGATCTTCAGTCCTAATTCATGCTACAAACAAAATATCATTTAAATACGCACAAATTTTCCACAGAGCTCGCTCACGCAGCATTCGGGAATTTGTAAGTTTTAGCGAATCAGGCCGTATTAGCACTTACGACCTCAATATTTCAAAGGAGGCGATAAAGGTGCCTGCGAAAAGTCTTGTTTAACATTTTTATTTTGTTTTGCTTCAGCACCTCTCTTGCTTATATTTGATCCTTATTATCTCAGAGAAGCAATACGAGCACGGACATTTGAGCAGAATCGCCCGAAACGGGCATCACGCCCGGTCCTCGTGAAAATTCCCCGGCCTCTAGCTGCACAGCCTTTGCGCGCGAGCCATCTGTTACTGCGAACGGGGACATGAAGTTGACAAACTTTGAAAACAAACATTTATTGAAGACCAAACGACAACATCTATTTAAGGAGCTGAAATCACCCTTTCGATGGTCGGCCACTGCTATAAAATGGTGCCATGAGTTGAATTATAGACCAAACCTATTCGCAGTATAAAATTTTGAAAGTCTTGTCGTAAAGTCCTCTCGATGAGTCTGCTTTCAGACATCAGATTCCCACTTTTAACTTGTAGACCTTCGAGGTTGCAGTTTAGTCTGCTCTAGGGATGCACGAGCGATGCTCGATTTCTTTCGATTTGCAGGATCAGATAAATAAACAACCACTCAGATTGCAAAAATAGGACAGTGGTTTCATGCAGCATCACACAATTGGATTGGAAATCAAAATCTTTTTGTCTCTGTGCATGAATTAGAATTCGTATTATCTTGTGTGACTTTCAAGCAGTCGTGACACAGGTTATAGCTTATGGAAACATAGGTCAAGCAAAGGAAAAAGTACATCTAATAAATTCAGTGATGATACTCAGGAAACATTGAAGAGTTCAAATTTGGAGAACATATGTATTCAATTTTTCATCTCCAGACCCATAGAGCAGTATAACTATTTTGCGATAAAACGACGAAATCTGAAAACAATCTATGAACATTAGCAATAGGGAGAAGCTTAAGGGCGTTTATGCATGCCGGACGTCATGGGGTAACCATAGTCTGGCTCTGTCAGAGAAATCGAGCAAAGAGAGGATGATTTGCCAGTGAAGAATGCTTGTATTTCGTCTGCGTAAAGCAACGTGGCGGGATGAGGAGGTGAAAATGTGAAACTCAGGTTTGGCCAAGGATACATGACGGCACGTAAAAGAGCCTCCTGCGAGCACGTGGTCGGATTGGCTAACCGTGTGGCCACTACCGCTACCAACTTAAGTATCCACTGGCGCTGGGATTTTAAGTGCCTTGAAGGCACTTTAGAGATGATTCGGAATGATTGGTTGACGTTTCCCCATTGGCCGCTGTCAATCCAGTGAGTCACGAAACTGCTAGAGCTGAACTTTCCCATGCCTCTATTTAACCAGGCAAGTTGGCGATGTTCCATTTGCTGGGATAGACGTCTGGTTGTTCGACTAATATAACTTGGCCCAAAAGAGCAAATAACGGCTTAGATACAAAGTGGAGAAGTTTGAAAGGGCAGCCAAGGGAGTGCTTTGGGAAAATTAGTCTTATCATGGCGGCTACGTTCGCGCGCAAAATAGCAGAGTTTAAGCAACGCTGTGGAAGTTCGTGGGCTGCCTCCTCCCTCCCCCCCCCCAGAACGGTTAAGTGAGAATTAGCCATCGGCAAGCCCGTTTTTGGCGAAAGTTCATACATACTTCGTAGAAGGCTTATTGCGTTTCATAAAACGTTAATTTCGTCCTCCAACTTATTCGGAGTGCATATTCTCCTGGCTCTTTTAGTTGAGCAGCCGACTACGCCTCGTTTCTGATTGAGAGGGGCAGGGTCATGGGCATTTGTGCATTGTCTTGTCTATGTTTTTTAACGAAATAAACTTCCACTTATTGTCCTACCAGACGTTCTACTAAATAAGATGTCTAGAAATGGGGGACAAAATGAAGGTTGACGCTTCTAATAGAAATATACGGAGCGAATAAAAATATGCTGATCAAACCAGCAACCTAATAGACAACAGTAATCGGATATTAATAAACATTTAAAAAACACTTAGCGTTCTGCAGGTTTTCTGCCAGCGTCTTATCGAACATGTCCTGGTCTTCGGTATTTCCAATTGCATTTGTCTTACAAGGCGAGGCAAAAAGGGAAATTCCTTATAACCCACTACAAATGGCCGGCAAACCCTAAAGATCTTTCGAAAAGCCCCGTAACGAGCTACGTAGGGTGGCTTTTGCACACAGGCCCACATCCGAAATGCTTTCATTAACGAACTGCGGTTGAATGCGGCATCTATATATTCTGCATATTCTTAATGGTCAGACACGTATAGTAGGAGGCTTGGCTGGAGTCCATCCGACGATTAAACAATTGATTCTGCACCCCAACTGTAGCATTTGCATGTCTCTCCACCTCTGGGTCCCTCAGATAGTTCACTTTCTAAAAATGTGCTTTGTTTCTACAGCCCTTTTGGGGTTCCATACTTTTTTGCGCCGTTTTAACAGTCATTCAATATCCGTCGATAGAGGACTAGAAATGTAATAAAACACGTATTTTGATCCTCCTGCTCATGAATAGCGGACCTACAGTAGATCCGAAAAAGCGCCCCGGAAAACAACAAAAGATAAATATTGAGAAAATTATGAATTTCAATGATGTAGTGAGAAATATATTAACGTTTCTCTCGATGATATGTGGACAAAATGTCCAAAGAAATATTTCAGGCTGCAGATTAGCATAAGTACGATAGGTTAACACACGCGGTGACTTCGGCAGACACAAGGTCTGGCATATGGTATAATTCTCCACACTGACACTATCAGTACTACTTAAAGGCCCACAAGCCCGTTTAATCAATATTTTTCGTCTGCATGACACAGCTACGAGAGATTCGTCTCATCGGCGAACAGCAAGGCGTCCCCTTTGCGCTTTCTGTAAGATACTGAAGTCTTGAAATTCTAGTTTGTTGTTCTCTTCAAAAACTAATGGGGAGATTAGAAGGCTGAAATTGGTTGCATTTGAGTCATCGTTTTGTAACGAAATGACCGAACACGACCTGTATTGCAGTACGACTTATCTGTACAGTTTGACTTGCTGATCGGTAGCAGAAATTTGTGCCTCTTAAATTGGAAAATTAAGTTTCTAAAAGTGATGAACGAAGGGCAGATCGAAGTCATTTTATTTGCATATTTGTTTGGTATTGACGAAACAAAGTGGTTTTCCGTCGAGAGATCCGTAGAAAGTCAGTTATTGCCAGTGCCTTTAAACACGCCTCGAGTTTTTATTTTTTATAGGACTAAATGTTTTGCAATTAGTGGGTTTTTACTTGGTTGCAGAATCCAATCTTTAGAGGAAAAAATTACTTTGAGAGAGCAATATATTTTGCTCCTCCAAAATCAACGCATGCTGCACGCATTGCAAGATGTGTCTGGTCGGCTGAGCATTAGCCAATCATGAAAAAGCTGGAGGTAGCCTGCATTGCTGTTTTACTCCTTTTATACCGAGTCTACTCGTTCCAACTCGCAAGTCCGCAACGGTGGCTAAGCAGATCGGGTGAATTTAGTTTTGCTTTGGATGTAAAAATGTGCAAATCGTCATTAACGCGAAAAATAAGTGACTCCTCTGCTATCCCAGACTTCAATATTATCCTTATGGGTTCACATGGTGTTGGAAAGTCTGCTATTGCGCGAAGGTTTTTAAAAAACAGTTTCTCAGAAAGTTACCAGCCTACAGTCGAGGAAACCTACTCAACAGTTCTTCAGACTTTAAGTAAGTTCATTTTCAGTATTCCCTTAAAAAATACAAATGTTGAATAAAGAGAGTTTGAAACGAATTTTTTATTTTACAAATTTTAACTATTGCTGACCAGGAGATTTTCTAGTATCACTTTTTGTCCATAGTGAAGTTAAAAGTAATTTGTTCAAATTCATCTTTATGAAGGAGGAAGTTATAATTTTGGAGGGATGGAATGCAATTTCCTTTTTGGATAATCCGTGATATATTTTGTGTTTTCCGTTAATTTTGTTCGGCGAAGTGAACGTGGCTTGGAATTGAATGAAATTGCCAGTGTGAGTGGAAAACCCAGTTAAAGCTTTCGAGAGTTTTTGCCTCAATAATTGCTTCGTTTTACGACGTGAGTATACGCTTAATTGACTACCGTTTACTTGGTGATGGAGGCGTAGATGTCTGGTAGAGGATAAAAGAGTCTATCTAAAGTCGAGGGACGCCATATTTTTACAGGGTATCAAATCAATAATTCTACAAAACATTGCGGACCTGTCGAACATTGTGGTAAAACTTAATGGGCTAGATATAAAATGAAAAAAGTTAGTTAATTGTGCATACTTGTTATTACTTCCACTATCAACTTTTTTAACAACACTCTACACAAGGTTTATGTACACTATTTATTACGTCACTGCATTTTTCTGGATTTTCTGGCTTAGCTGCCTCGTCCATTAATGCATCTAACCAGAAACAATATTTAAAAGCTATGCAAATTATAAGTATCTGGTTTTTCACAGAAACAGTCGCCTTAAAATGGCTGGTGAGGGTTAGTTACTTATCAACCGCTTTCGCTGTCCATAGCTGGGTCCTGCATACGACTAGTGCTTACTGACACAGCTGGACTCCATCACTTTCCGGCAATGCGAGAACTCCGGATGCGGACCGGAGATGCTTTTCTCTTGGTGTTCTCTTTCGACTCGCAGGAGTCCTTCCAAGAGGCTCTGAGACTCCACAAGAAGTTGAAACAAGTCCGGGGTAAATGTTTATTTTCTAAATTAACCTGATAAAAGACTAATCGTAACCTATAAACCATGCATTAATAACGAGCATTTTTGTTATTTGACGCAGATTCATAATCACATATAACCACATAAATTCGAGTCGCAGGTACCTGCGTGAAAATTATCCTGGTCGATATTCGAATTTGCATTTTTTATGCAAGAGAGCAGAGGCAAAAGACTAAGGCAAAAACACTACTGAGTTTGTCTGTTGACAATGCATTCCCTTAATGTCCTGCAGTCACAAATAATGGTCTTTTTGTAATAAACCTGTCTTATGCCAAATGTCAGTCTAAAACTCCCCGTTGTGGACCGGAAATTTCACAACGAGGTTGTTAAAGACCGGTCAGAAGAGCGACAAATCAGCTGACCGTACTATTAAATGAATTCGGAGGTACAGTGCATGACCCATCTTATGAAATGTTGGCTGAAATTCTGAAATGCGTTCTCGATTAGGAAGGATTACTTGGTCGCGGTTGTGGTATTGATTAGCTTAAGGCATACTCTTATAACATTTTGGACTCGGCAGGATGTCGGCTTTTAAATGCACTTCTTTTCAATCTCCTGTAGAAAAGGTGCTCGGTAAAAAATGACTACTCAAGTAGCATGCATTTTTCCCATTGATTTTCGATGGTCTTGGAAATTCAAATATATTTTATAGAAACCACAAACAAAAATATGCTTTCTTTTAGTCACTCAATGGAGAATCACGTCTTCTTTATATTCTATACTTACGGAAGGAGTATAATTAGGTTTTAAAAAAAGGTTTTTTATCGGACGAAAAATTTGGAGCCTGATCATTCGTTGCATTAGCGCTTAGTGATTACACTCTACAAGGTGCATGCGTTCCGCGTAAAGAAAATCCCAGATTTTTCTATGTCATTAAATAGATATCATACAGGGTCCAGAAAATTTTGCAATGGATGCGGACCATGTTGTACATTTCATGAGGAGCAGTGGTAAACGGCCAGGTACGATGCTATGCGAATGGACATATCGCGGTCTTAAAAAGTCTCATAATTAGAAACTTTTTTAAAACCTAATTATACTCCTTCCTTGAGTATAAAATATAAAGAAGACGTCATACTCTATTGATTGACTAAAAGAAAGCATATTTTTGTTTGTGGTTTCTATAAAATATATTTGAATTTGAAAGAGCATCGAAAATCAATGGGAAAAATGCATGCTACTTGAGTAGTCATTTTTTGCCGAGCACGCTTTCTACAGGAGATTGCGAAGAAGTGCATTTAAAAGCCGACATCCTGCCGCATCCAAAATGTTATAAGAGTATGCCTTAAGCTAATCAGTATCACAACCGCGACCAAGTAATCCTTCCTAATCGAAAACGCATTTCAGAATTTCAGCCAACATTTCATGAGATAGGTCACGCACTGTAAATGCAGGTTAGCTTAGATAAGGATTTGGAGGTGAACTTTTTCCATTGTGTCTATTCGGAATTCTACGGTCTGCCAAAAATCCGTTAAACACTTATGCACTGTTATTAGCTTTTATCCTACTCTCAGTACCACAGAGTGGATTTCCCCCAAATTTGCTTAATTCCAAGACTGACTGAAGACTGCGGTCCTCACAGTTCGCAATTCCTTTTGCGTTGTCTGGGTCGAAATCCGAGTGGAACTACATTGCAATGTCCTCCAACTTGACGCCGTTTTTCTCACTCATATCGCTAGCTTGATATATCAAGTGAAAAGGCATACGAAGAAACGCAGAGACCTCCCAAGACACAACAACTAAATTGTCTGTCGAAAATTACCTTCGAGATTAAGGAAACTTTTCGGTAGAGGACGGGAATAGGAATCTCCGTAATATACAGTAGGTGGGCTAACTCATGAAATCTCAACAAAAATTCCGAAATAGCCTTCCTTCAAGTGTAAAATTAAAAGAAGGCGTAATTTTCTACTGAACGAGCAAAAGAATGAATAGTTTTTTGCATGTTTTCCATGAAACATAATTTAATCCTCAAGGGCCTCGAAAATCAATGAAAAAATACATTCTACTTAAGTGGCCATTTCTACGGAGTATGCTTTTTGGATGCAGCCGAAAAGTAGTTTGTTCGAAAGCCAGCCTCTTGGAGTAACTGACTTATTATTGAATTATACTGCACGATAATTGGTTTTACAACGCTACTTAACGGAATCGCATTTCATTATTTCTGTTGAGATTTTATGAGTTAGCCCACTTACTGTAAGTGACCGTGCGCCAAATGCCATGGACATTAGGGTCACGCACAGCCTTAGATTCGCGTGTTCAGAGTAGACATCTTAACGAAGCTACCGCACGCGGAAACATCATGGTTATCTAATATCGACTAACTACGGGTAGGTAATTCGGCATTGCCTCGTGAAAGCTTCTTGAATGCCGGAGGGACAAGTAATCCACTTTCCTTTTCAGAATGTTTAAACATTTCACATGCTCGAATTTGTAGCCGCTGAGAGTATTACACAGGTTTGAAGCAATAGCAACTTTGGGTCACCTGGTGTCCAAACCTTCAAAGAAAATTCGTTCAATCAACTTATTCAGCTTCTCTCCATAGACAGTTGTTCTCATGTTTACCGGCAGTATGCTAAAGTTGGTCTCTGGCCGATTGACTTTTTTTATAAGAATTCCATGTTCGTTGCAGTTGCCCTCATGAGTGATGTGCTCTCGGGCGTATTTAAAGGTGCGGAAAATAAAAAGGGGGTTCATATGCTCGATCCGACTCTATTTTTCCTTATTCTAAATGAAAATCAGTTTTAATCGTCATGACGGATTCAAACATGAGCAGGAACCGCCTGATAAATCAGGATTCAATTAGACAATTACTTATCTGGCGCCTTTCACAGTTAAACGAATTCTCGCAATTCTCTAAACCCAAATAAATCTTTTGTTATTAAGTCCCCTCAATGATTAATCCCTTGTCCATAGGGAACTTTAGTCGGAATACAAACAGGAAATGTGGAAGGAATCTCTCAAACCAAATGAAACTAAAATTGTGAAGTATTGGTTATTACAGTCTTCCGATTATGGACTTCGCAAGTTATAAGGCCAAATACTTATTAAATATATCAAGGTTTGCTTAATGCTTCTGCCGTTATGTTAGGATTGAATATCAGCGATTAGTAATATGCGACAGCTAAGCTCAATGATTTCGGATAAGGTCCTTCGGTTGCAGTTCAATCATCACAAACTACCTGACTTCAAATGCACAGCCGTTAAATTTTGCCTCCATTCTTAAGTAGAAAATGTGTCTTTTTATACATTTTACGGCAAAAGTTAGCCTCTATTGCCCATAAAACCGAAGACGAAAATCAATTTGTTTCTGCAGTTTTGTATTCTGTTCATTATAAACATTCTCATATGAACAATTTGTATAGTATGGAACGATTTACAGAAAAGAACGTACGAATCGTGCCCTACTTAAGATGCCTTCATAAAACAAGAAATTTACCCAGCGAAGAAGAAGAAGAAGAAGAGAAAGAAAGGTTGCCGAGCAGTTGCCCTTCGTAAATGTGCTTGTCAGACGAAGCCCTAGCGATGAACTTGAAACTACGGTTTATAGGAAAGTCACGAACACCAAACAGCTTCTCAGTTTTCATAGCAACCATCTGGTGGCTCACAACCGAAGCTGTGTTAAGACGTTCTTCAAACGAATCCAAACTCATTGCTGCAGACCGGAGGAGCAAGCACGTGAGGCCCGTTATCTCCGCGGCAAGTTTATTCAAAATGGCTGTCCGAAGGCATTCAGAAGTCGCTGCCTACGCGATCGTCCCCTAAATGACCCAACCATTAACACCACCAACGATATGGCATTCCTTGCCATACAACAAGGACGTTTTAGAAGCAAATGAGCGCTTTGCTGCTGAGTTAGGCGTTGCGATTGCACACCGCCCTAAAGCAACCATGCTCACTGAGGTTATGGCAACTAATGACCGGTTAAAGTCTGAGAAGCGGTCTGGAGTAGTTTATTGCATCCGGTATCAAAATTTTCTTGACTGACCAGAATGAACGCAAGCTCGGATCGCGCATACACGAACATAGGCTGGCTGTGCGACGAGGCGACGCATTATCACAGGTGGCCGCCACACCTACGAAATGGGTCACGAGTTTAACTTCGCAGCCACCAAAATAGTCTCCCACGCCGGAAACAAAACAAGCCGAGAATCGATTGAAACCTGGGCCTCGGATGAGAACTCAGTCGACCAATT
>CACRXP010000839.1:32522-58671 GCA_902702965.1 Spirometra erinaceieuropaei
TGTCTAATTGACTCGCATAAACTTATATGTCATCGCGTTCTCTTGCAATTATATTTTCGATAAAGGAAGTTTTATTTAATTTTGTTAAGATTCCCTTTGAAATTCACTTTCCCCTCCGTCAACGGATACCGTCCGCTGAATTAACAGAAGAGGACAATGTCTCAGTGGATGATATACGTGTCGTGTGCGTAGGTGCTTCGGAAACAGATGATGTTCACGGAGCTCCGCTTCAAACTAAAACTGGATTTCGTCGAAGATTTAGCATCGGACAACGACTGTTTCCTGCCATCTCCTCAAAACATCGGCGGAAACAGTCTGAATGTACAATGCGCAAACCGGCCGCTAGAAGTACTTCAGTCGACAACTCTGCGTTGAAGAAAATTCAAAGTCACGATGCCATCAAAGATCTGACCACAACTTGTAGTAATTTTGATGAAAACAGCATTAACTCCACTAGCTTTCATTGCTTGACTGAAGGCGGAGATATCAGCCTTCGCTCCGCCTCCTTCTGTTCGGATGTGTCGTTTGCCTCGGGAAACTCGAAGTATGGTCAGTTCCTCTCACCCGGTCTAATCAGTGGTGGGAGTTCAATGCGGGGATCAATGGAAATACCGACGCAAGCGCTAGACTTTGTGAAGGAGGTTGGTCGGCTTTTAGATCCATCCAACAAGTCAGTTAACGCTGCAGAGTTTCGAATACCCCACACAGCCCTCATGAGTAGACAGCAAAAGTCACCAGGTTCCGCTTGGGAGCGAGTGAGAAAGAAAGGTGTCTTTCAGTGACCTCCGTTCTTGGTGAGTAGAAAGATGTGAAAACTGACTGAAACCTCTTACTTGAAATGAGATGGCAGCGGATAGCCAGAGTCACTTTACTGTGAAGCAGACCACTCATAGAATAAGTGTGTGAAGTGCCAGAATGCTATCGTATTAATCAGTTATTATGTTTTATCTAAAAGTTCTTGAGTAAACTGTAAATGTCATTGAATAGATCTTCTGACTGTACTACCTAGTTCTACTTTCCATTAGGAACGGTGGCTGACAGCGGTTATCTTTTTTATCCCGGTCCATTGAAAGGCCTCATTCTACTTGTCCAACCACAGTCAAACATACTACAGCCCTGTCATCGCCGCCATTGCAACCGTAATGACCTCATGAATGATTTTGATGGTTTAATTTTTCAGTAAACCGATCGTTTCCCCTTGTATCCACTTTCAGCAGAGTCAGATACTGATGTTTTTTGCGTGATTATTATGGCCAGGGTATTTAGTTCGTAAAATGCAGTCGGTCTTCGTAAGTGCAAATAGGCAACTCGATTGATTTATTTTACGCACAAGAACAATGACGTGAGTGTTCGTCAGAGAGTATTTATACACATAATATCAAGCGTCTGATTAGTATTTTCTTCATAATCCATAGCGTAGGGAAGGTCGTGTCGTTCTCCCTTCAGTTCCGCCGTTCGGTCTTAAAATTTCATTCATACTAAACAACTTGCAAAACAACTAAAATGCTTAATATGTCTGATCGAAGTTTGACATTTAATGAGTCTTCCAAATGAAAGCTGTTTTGCTCGACTGTTTGCGACATTTTCCAGCTGCGCTTTGTCATGCTTGCATAACCTTTACTATGTCGTTTCGCCCTTGGTGAAGGGTGGCTTCTTCATCCTCACAGAAGCATTTTTACCACTTGACGATATTTCTGGTCTCTTCAAGGGCGTATGTCGTGACGCGAATTCGAAGGCAACGGTGAATATGTAGGACAGCGACACGAAATGTGCTGAGATGTGACCGAAGTGTCTGACAAGCTGGACCTTATACTGTACTGTGAAATATGGAAGATCGTTGAAGTTGTTTTCGAATTTAGCAAAGGTTTCAACAGCAGCAAACGATGCAAACCAATTTCGGATTGTTATCTTGCAGAACAATCAGTCCAAACCCCTATAAAGGATGAAGGTACATATTGCCCTCTGTCATAGATAGGCCCGAGTCACGTGACTACACTGTCATGTTACATAGTGCTCGAGGCCTACAGTTAACGCGAAAGGAGACAGAGACTAGAATCGCTTTCAGTTAATACAGTGTGGGGTATTGACAGCTATAAGTTGCGCACAATATATGACCGGGATGAAGGGACAATCTGACTGTCGCCAAGGTCGGCGCCCACCAAGAATACCGATAACATGCCAGTGAGTTGGTTTATATTTAGACAGAGTTGCTTATCATCTGCCGCGCTATCCCCTTCACACCTAATGGGCCCCGACGGCAAGGCAAAGTCAAGACAACCGGGGACGGTATTGGGCAGCAGCGACTTCTAAAGACCATAAACCTGCAGTGCTGGCAACGTTCCTGCGCTGAAGGATGATTGTAACGTCTGATAGGCTGAACATTGGGGGTTGTTATAACAACATGCTTTATGGTATCGAGGAAGACAGGAGGTCGCACATTTTGTTATCAATTGTTGCATTGGGTTAGCAGATGCCGCCTTCGACTTCTGCTAAACACCTTGGACACCAGTATCCACTTTTAAGCTTAAAAGTTTGCTTGCCTTTATCAAATTGTACAGTTTTATTGAACTATGATCGTTTTCTGCTAGGCCTCTAGCCAAAGTCATGCAGTAAACAGAAGCGCCTAGAGTTCAACGTTTAAGCACATGAAAAGGAACTATACTTGGGGCTTTAGATTCCTTCTAGAGTGCGGTATCTCATCCCTACCGTTAAATTTGGTGACTGGACTTAATGGCCTAACCTAGAGGATGTCTTGTATGATAATTTATGCACCCTGAAATATGTGTCTATAGGCGTCTCATCACAAGAAAGGATTGATGCATGCGTAGTCTTGCTCCACCAGTTAGTTTTGTAAAGTGAAAGTCGAGGAACATTAAGTGAACATTCTGCAGGGGTTTCCGACTGGAAAAGACCAATCTCGTAAAATTACAAGAATTCAGAACTCAAGATCAAAAATTCAACGTGTTTAACACAAATTAGCACCCAGGCTTGTGATCGGATACCTTTTCGGCCACTCCTGTAAACCCCAATGCGGAAAGATAATAGCCCAGGGCGCATCTTCAGAGTTTGAATTTTGCAGCTGGATCAGACTTTCCAAATACGGAACACGGACGCCTCACTGCTCATGCAAAATTTCTTCAAGAGTACAGTAGCGTTGTCGACGATTCTTAGAAAAATTGACGCTCATCACGAAGTCCACAAAGTTACGTGCACTGGTCGGTATGGGATCGTAGTCCCACTCAGTACACCAATACTCATACGTCGTATAGCAGTTCTTAATACTGAATTTCGATAACTCTCATACCAGGGACATACTGCTCGGGCACAGTTTGCACCTTAATTCAAGATTTTTTAATTCTCTATCAAGGGATTCGGACTGAAGACGTATAATATCTTTCGTGAATCACCATCTAGCATCTCCATAGCTGGTCAAAACTGTCAGGCAAATTTCCCATCCGTCGGAATGGAGGCCAAAGGCCAGAAGTTTGTTTACTTCCTCATTCACGCGGTCGTCCATTATTTCAGTCAATAACGTCTGCTCGTCATGTGTGTGACCTCGACTGTACTGGAAAAATATGTTAGTGATCGTACTCAGATTGTCCTCTGAGCGCAATTTAGGACTCTAAGCCTGTATACATATGATGCAAATAACGCAATAACTGTTACGAGTAAACTACTAATGGTGGTTGGTCATAAGTTGCCTCAATGCTGAGGGACTCTAAGCTTACTGAGTCTTGAGGATGCACGGCACCAGCTTTAGTGGGCAAAGTTGAAAGTCATAAATTTACAAAAAAATCAAACGGGACAAAAGAAAGATAAGACTGTCACATGCCTTTTTAAGATAGAAAATCTGGTAAAAGGTCCAAATAGATACTGCCTTCGGAGTGCTAGAGCAGACACCCAAAGTTTGATGGGTGGATAAACATTATCTGCATGCTAACCACTACTACATCACAGGCGTATTTTCCGAAAAGTACATTTATAAATACTTGCCAGAAATTTGTGTCCTTCCTCTGTCCAAAGCGGTCTTGGGTGATAAAAGTGCGTTTTCATACACATCATTTTATAATTTTCCGATGAAATGGTTTGTTATGGGGCAGGTTAACACAGTGTGATATGGTGAAATTAGCATTAATCCCTTTTCTGCACTTACTTAGTGGGGAAGTACCCGCGATTAGAGTTTATTTAGTTTGCAAACTTCATGTCTCACTCTGTGGTCAGGCAGAGTTCGTTATCTGTCAGCTCACCTAGATAGGACAATATAGTTGTAAATTGCATCCTGCAATAATCAAAGCATTTTTCGCAAGTGAGAGGAGATGACAGCTGGTGAGGGTCAAAGGACATAGAGAATGCTGTGGCATAGAATCATCCAATCCCTCTTGTTATGGAATATGTCCCACAAACGGTCGGGAGGAAATAGACGTGAATCACCAAATAACTATTCCAACCAGTCCATGAATATTGAGCAAAGTAAAAGGAAACTTTCTGAGTCCGGAAATTCTCCGAAGGATGTATAGACTTACAGTATCTTGAAAGACTGTTATCAATTGTCATTATAATGCCCTGTAACAGACTGCATCATGCATTACGAAACATGTCAAAATAAAAAGGCAGAAAAAGTTAATTATACCGTGGGCTTTATGTGAGTTCAATTAGGAATATTAACTACCAAGCAAACAGGACTCCGCTACCAACAGGAATTGTGATAAGAATCTGCCACTCTGTAGCTGACTTGCTAGAGCAGTAAACACAAAAACACTTTGTTGAAAGAGGAGGATTAAATAAGTGAAACCGCAGTGAGGTGCCAAACGTCAAAAATGCTTATATGTTTATATGAGGATTGCTGTTCTGTCCACTTTGTGTTTTGTCGTTTTTGACGCTCTCGCCATCGACAACATGATACCTTCATGGCAGTTGTTCAAGTGGTCTAACAGTGTCATCTGTTCGGAGTTCCAGAGCGCGCCATGCTTTGTAGACAATCGTAAACACTGTTGAAGTTACTTCTGGTAACTCTTTCTTTTAGCAGTTTCTGCTCTTTATGTTGACAGTTCTTAAGTTGATAATCGTGGATGTTAAGAGCACGAGAGGGTTTTCCAGCATAACGCTCATCTATGTGAAAATGATTGCGTTCGCATATGAGATCATCCTTGGGGCGTGAATAACAGACTTTCTCGTACTGCAGATTCTTCATATATTTTATTCGAGACTGCGCGTCTGATTCCGATTTTCATCTCATTCATACAGTCTTACGCGGTCCTGTAAAGCTGTCCGGCGACGCGGCAACTTTGCCGAACTTTCTGCTTGTATCGTTGAAAGTGAAGGTCGAAAGATGTGTTCTACTTGTCCACTTAATTAGATCTTGGTGGAAAAATAATTGTATAAGTGTCGCCCAGGTAACCAACCCACTAAAGCAATTATGATGGTGCCCGTCTTTGCCTGCTTTGTGAATGTAATGGTGTCTTAGCGCAATTTAGGTTTGCTAAATTTCCGACTATGCAGCGTACATCATCACAACAAGCGTATCATGCGCGTAGATCCATTTGATTTTCGGAAAACTATTAAGGGCACATGCGCAGAAGCTTTGGGGGCTAGATCGCAGTTGGTAGCCATGAATGGAGAAGCGGACGGCGACCCTAACCCTAATCCTAATCCTAACCTCAACCTTAAACGTTAACCATTAACCCTAATGGCAACGCTAACCCTAATAGGAATCACAAACGTAAACGTAGCCCTTAGACATCGCCGCAAGTGGAATACCTAACCATAATACTGTAACCTAATCGTACGCTCAAACCCTAACCGTAACCCGAAAACCTAAGCCTAAAGGCATAATCCTAACCCGAAAATCGGAACCCACTAACCGGTACCCTAATCCTAACCTCAAACATAAAAAGGAAGCCAAACGGATCAGATGTGATTATGGAAGCTCACAAAATAGCCCCAGTAAACAAACCCCCAAGCCATGTAGCCGCTTTGGGTTCTCTCAACAAGGGTTTTCAGTCAATTAAAACAGTAAGGATCCCAAGGAAAGGCCTTTCTTTTGCGTGCGTGTGGTACCCCGGCAGATGACATTCGTTGACTTTGCGCAAAAGGTAAGAACCTGAATTATTTTCACCTCGTAAACTTCGTCCCCCTCATAGTGTCTCAACCGTGTCCAGTCTCGAGACTTTACATATCTGTAAAAATGTTAAATCATTGGCAAGAGATAAGTGAACAACCACCGAAACGAAATCGCAAGTGGCTATAGTTAAATCCTTTGATAGCCTTATTCCCGTCAGTCGGGGCAAAACTACGATATAATCCGTTGCATGAGCTCCTGCGTCCTACAATACCTCACTTTAAACCCCCGAGTATTTGAGCCTACTTATGTATTGGGGACTCGATGAAATCTGAAACGCATATTAAACTCGGTCCTGTCAGTGAACTTTCGACAGACACTGTAGACTGGGATATCTATACGATTCTGAGCCCAGTCAGAAGTACAGTTTGCAAACTAACCTTGTGATAATGTCTAAGAGCCTTTTTGGTGGCTCATTCTGTAGTCGGTGATGTTCTCATCCTTTGAAAGGACAACGTTCAGGTAATACGCCGATGTGCCTTCGCCAACGTGTTTTTAAAGGCTGCTGTTAATTGGTGTTGTGAAGGACCTTTGCCTTTGCCTGAATTGTGTTTTCTGCCCTTCAGACGAATTTCTGTCCTGAAGCTAGTTCTCTCTACCATCGATGCCCGACTGCTGACGGGGAGGCAGCGACTCCGCTATGGTTATCCTCCCTTAAAGCACAACAGTATAGCGAACTCGTTTTTGCTTTAAAGATGTCTGAATGACGTTTTGCAGATTCTTCGTGTTACTTTACGTTAAACCAAACACAAAATGTTGTCAGAGATAAATTAAAAACCTAGTTTGGAGTAACAAAATATGTTTGGCTCTGCCTGTGCGGTGAAGGCGTAGATAACTGCTGGCATATGAAAGGAGCTAGCAAAAATATATACCATAAGGAGTGCTTTCAAGGCAACTAGTGAGTCCGCACCGTAAAATGTCGTGATCACATCATACAAGACGATACGTTTCCATGAATTCCAACCAACAGATGTAGTGCTTAAAATATCGCGCAAATCAGGGAAGAGGCGTATAACGAAACCGAAACGAATTTGAATATCTTCTGAGACCGTTATAACTTAGGAAAATTTCCCCTATCAATTTTAAAATACAGATCTCTGGGCAGGCAAAGGTACTTCACTAGGATCCACGTCCTCTGACTTTGTGCGGAATCAGTATATTTAAAACTAAGAACCATCTCTGATCAACGTGACCCTGTCTGCGGTGTTTAATTTGCGGAAAATTCAGTACTCAAGCTTGGAGTAAAGCAATCGAACAAAGCTTCTTTGGGCTCGGTTCGTGGCTAAAATCCTCTAGCTACTGCAAAATAACCGCATAATACGCACGAGCTGCCGACAGTAACTGGTATTTGTGCTGTCGGTATGGCGTACCACTTAGTATTGCCCTGTCTCCTCGCACCATCGCATCGACATTTAATCCGCCGTAAGGCACAGCACTTCAGCACCTGTTGAAGGCAATTTTTTGGATTTAGCATTATTGAGGGGACAAGAAGCCTTGCGCCAGCTGCCCTTCATAGTATCCTCATTAGAAGACTCCAAATGGCGCAAGTTGGGAAGACACCAAACTTCGCATAAGTTTCCAAATTTTTAAATACCATTGACTAGCGCACAAGCGAAACTTTTTGGAACGCTCTTCAAACGGACTTAGACTCATCTCAGCAACTGGAGACAGAGGAAGTAAATTGTGATACCTTAGACACAAGCTTGTGCTGAATTAATACTCAAAGCCCTATTGATTAACTGTTTACGAGTGCACACTTTGAGGTTGCCTGCAGACGGCCCACCAATGGCATGCATCAACACTTATTCAGAGGAGATAAAACGCGTGTCCGTATTGCGACCTTACCTAGATCTCTCCTGGCAAATTGTGGCATGACGTGCAGGGACCAGAAGACTTGGCCATATTCTTCACTTATTCATAAGTTGGCCAAACCCGTTATGTTCTTTTTAAAGTAAATTCATATGTTGTCAGGTCTATAAAAATTAATCACCCGGAGCATCTTGAAAAAATGCCCCATATGTGGACTACCCTCTGTGTGAACCTGACAGAAATAAACGTCTGGAAATATCATGCCGAACCATCGAGGAGGTATGACCATTTTAAGCTTGTTTCAAACAAACAGAATTACCTTATCCAAGTATGAAAATCGAGAAAAAATTCGCCCCCTGTAAAGTTAGTGTAGACAACGAACTCTTGTGTAGGCCTGGAAAACTAATCTTCGTGAATAGTACAGTGTGACAACCTTTTTTCATATATACATACACATTGTCTGAATTCTGGCACAGCCTACACCTGCGCCCGCATAATTATTGTAGAAAATCGGTAAATCAGCGGCAGGGTATTTCCTAGCTGAGTCACAAAGACTGCTTTCTGTTGACCTGGATCAGGAATTTGGTGCCGTTACGCCAATATAATGATTTTTATCGTCCTCAGTAGCCTTTGCATCATATGTCCAGCAAAATACTTCACGCAATTCTTGGCCGCAAATAAAAACAGCGTGAACTTATAGCTCCACATTCTCAAACGCACACCGGTCCAAATTCTGTCAGCAAACTGGAGTTAACCCGTTTCGTTGAGTCCGACAACACTCTTAGGAGTTCTGAAAAACTTTCTTGCATCATATTAGGCGGCTCTTTAGATACCTCTCACAAACAAAATCAGAGTCGCTACGTTCTATCCTGAGGCTAAGCTGACAAGGAATAGTTATTTTAGGTTTTATCCCTCGATGCTATGTTGACCGCCTCAGAATTACCTAACCATTAAAATATCTGATTGTGTGACGCGCTAGGCCCCATTTTAAAAATGGCAGGAAGGACCCCACCAGCTGTTTCAGGACTGCGTTTAATTTGCGCACTGACTGGAGGCGTTGCACTAGTGTACTGTTAGAGGTTAAGGCAAACTAAGATCCAGAGCAGCGTCTTCAAATTTACATGTCCGAAATGTTGACTGACCTCGTAATTCGCCTATCAGATTGCTGAAAAAGATTGACTCCACACGGACAGAGACGAGCGGCGAAAAAACAAAACTAGTTACTCGTTCTGCCAATTTCGTCTACAAGCACGATCTTGCTTAACGGTTCGACACTGTTCAAGCGATGTCCTAGACTGGGCTAAAGGCGAGTCATAAGGTAATCGAGGAGTGAATGACTAACTATTTATACACATGAAAAAACGAAGAGGTTTTTCGGAAAAATCGAGTTGTAATCGTGAGGTTTCATCTGACGACAGGTTGGTGTCACCAACTTGAACATCCGCGAGTATAATTCAGTTTTACGAAAAACCTCTCCCCTTTCTCATTATATCGGCTCGGAATGCATTCCACCTCTGATCTACCACATACACATAAAGTAGGTGGGCTAACTCATGAAATGTCAACCAAAATTCCGAAATGTGTTTCCGTTTCAAAAAAGATTAATTAAGTAGTGTTGTAAAACTAATCAATGTGGATCCTACTTCCATAATAATTCAGTTACCTCAGGATGCCGTCCTTCGAAAGAACATCTTTTCGGCTGCATGCAAAAACTATGCTCTGTAAAAAAGCATTTTTTCATTGACTTTCAATGCCCTTAAAAATTCAATAATATTTCATAGAAAACAGGCATAAAAATATTCATGTTTTTGCTCATTCAGTAGAAAATTGCGTCTTCTTTTATTTTATACTCGGAGGAAGTGCATAATCCGGTTTTAAAAACTTTTCCAATTTCCGAATAATTTGGAACCCGACCTTCCGTTAGACTTGCCTTCAGGGTTTCCAAACTGCCAGCCGTATATTTTCCGCGAACGAAAAACCATACATTTCTTTACGACACTTAGAGGAGATGATATGGAGTTCATAAAATTTAGCAGTGGATTTGAGCCATACTGTTGACTTTACACGCCTCATTGGTGAATGCAAAGTCATTACGATTCATGTACGGTCATTTCACGGTATTAAAAAATCTCACAATAAGAAATCTTTTTAGAACCGAATTATACCCTTCCTCCGAGTATAAAATTGGAAGAAGACGAAAATGTCTACCGAATGGGCAAAAGCATTAATATTTTTATGCATGTTTTCTATGAAACATTATTGAATTTTTGGGAGCGTCGAAAAATGAGAAGAATGCATGCTATGTAAGTTGTCATTTTTTACAGAGTATAGTTTTCGCATGCAGTCCGTACGGACTGGCTAAGTGGCTGTTCCGGCGTCTCAAGTTCCTGACCGCTGAGTCAGACACCACGGTCTCTTCGTCAGCACAATTCCTGGAGAAACTCAAAGGGGTAAGCATTCATCTAAATTAGGTCATGGTATCTTTTGATGTTACATCTCTTTTTACTTCTATTCCCCAGAACCTGGCGATCGAGATAATTGAGCTGCTACTACAAAGCAAATACGATGAAACGGAGAACCGTCTTGGACACGCCCAAATCCTTTAGCTCCTGAAGCTCTGTCTCAGGACGTACTTCATGTTCAACGGGACAATCTACGAACAGGTGAAGGGCACACCAATGGGTTCGCCGATTTCGGGATTCATCGCCGAGGCGGTCCTGCAACGGTTAGAATCGCTGGTCTTCCAACACCACAGACCAAAATTCTGGGCCCGGTATTTGGATGACACCTTCGTCGTCATCGAACGGGATCAGGTGTTGACATTCCAAGAACATCTCAACGCCGTCTTCCCGGACATTCAATTTACGATGGAGGAGGAAGAGAACAACCAGCTGGCCTTCCTGGATGTACTCGTATGCCGCAAAGATTCTGGTGAACTAAAAACCAAAGTGTTCAGGAAAGCGACAAATACGATGTAAATACTGAACTTCAACAGTAACCACCCAATCAGCCACAAACGCAGTCGTGTAAGGACGCTCTATCGGCGTGTCGAAACGCACTGCAGTGAGCCGGAAGACAAAATTGCCGAACTACAATACCTCCGACGGGTCTTCAAAGCCAATGGCTACCCGCGCAACTTCATCGACCGGTGCATACGCAAAAGGGACGAAAGGCCTAACCGCACGGACACCAAATCTTGGCGGCACTTCCGTATGTGAAGAACGTTTCGGAAGCTGTCGGCCGCCTTCTCGCACCACTTGGGGTTGGAGTGGCACACAGACCGGAGGCAACCATCAGGCGTCTGGTCATGAAACCGAAAGACCCACTGCCACGGCTAGAAACGTCTGGAGTCGTTTATCGGATCTGGTGCAGTTGCGGACAAAGCAACTGCGTCGGAGAAACCGGAAGACAGCTCCGAACGAGAATGGCTGAACACGCGGCAGCGGTGCGCAGAAATGACGCCAGCTCTCAAGTTGCGGCTCATTCGACGAGATCCGGCCACACATTCAAATTCGATGAGGCCGAAATTCTCGCAAGAGGTGACAACCGCGTGAGCCGGGAGCTACTGGAATCATGGTTTACTGGCCCCCAGTCCATCAACAAGTGCAACGAGCTTCCCACTCCATACTGCGTGCTAAAATTTCGCCTAGGCGGAGTAACAAGCCATGCGGGGAGCGCAGAGGTGAACACTTTTCCCAACACCGGGGTCGGTGCGTCAGATGGTCGAGCAATCATCACGCCAACATCCAACGCACGTGATGAAATTGCAGCAATTATCGACTCGAATGTCGACCAACAAGCAGTGATCACACCAAGTGCGACGATCCCGGATGAAGGGGGGAGCCGTGAATGTTCATAGGTATGCGGTAGCATGTCTACTGCATCCTATAAATGCCGCAGCCCTTTGTGCAGCAACCACCCGTTTCTGCTTTTTTGTCTCTGATGATGAATTCGAGTAGGAATCCGAAACGTCAGGCTAATAAAGCTCTTGTCCCGGCGATCGTGTCTCCTTCTTCAATAACCTTTATTGCTTAACTTTTTGAGAATAGCTTCCCAACTCATCGTCAGGCTTTTGGTTCATGTACAAAAATAGTAAATTATTTAACAAGTGATTTTGTGGTTGGCCGAAGACTAGGCCAATGCTTGTCAGTCGTATTTTGTCATCCCCTCTGCATTAGTTGCGCTTGTTTCAATATGTCCTTGAGAAGGTTTTGCACGGTATCGAAATCCATATGCCGATTCATGTATGCTCATCTGTGTGCATTGCCTCCGGGAATTCGCGGCCTCTCCTTATTGGGCAGGCGCCGACAGTGCGAGTCTTCTCCCAGGAAAATTTCTGTCCAGTGTCTAGTATGTTCATAGCCACCTAGGATATATGATCTCGTCTCCTCGTCGTTAACCGGTGTTCATATATACGGGTTGAGACAGATTTCCCAGTTTGGCCACAATAGACGACGCGCGATATAGGCAGAATAGCATTACCGCTGCGCAGCTGCTGGCGGGATTCGAAGGAGAGCCCTAAGGCACAAGGGGACGAGGGAGTCCTATGGCGCAATCTGTGAGCGCCCCTCTACCATTGTATGTACCTGATTGCAACCGACAGGAAAACGAACCCTTGGCTCAGTGGGTAGGGGCGTTGAACTTCTAACTAACAGGTCGCGAGTTTGAACCTCAGGTGTCCTCCACCTCGAGTTTGTGCATGGCCGGCTGATGGTGGCTAATATGCTAGAAATGGCCATTACAGCGTCCCTGGCCACTGTCGGTAGTTCCATTCTGTCCATACATATGTATATGCAAAATTAGTATATCGAAAAAACGGAGGAGACTGAAAGGATAATTTCTAGCCTATCGCCGCCATCAGTCGGCCATACTCAATCACTGGTTTGGTACACTCGAGGTTTGAATCCGAGTTCTGTTCTGCATGAAAGAGTTATCACGTAAGCGCATCTGAAGTACTCAGATATCTGCTCATTCATCTAAGGACCTAAACTGACTTAAAGGCCTTGGTAGTGAATACTAGACAAGTTCTTTCGAAGGCGGAACAATTTCATACAGTGGTCCTTGCAATCCAAAAGGAATGACGACATTTGTAATAATTTATGCAGCCAACAAATACGATTCCAGATGGAAGTTTTGAAAATTACGCCATATGGTAGTGCGAATGCAGTACAATATATAGAATAGAACACATAGTATTCGCGTAGTTAAATTAAGTAGACAGCACAATAGCTGTGATCATAAACGTTGTTTCAACAGTGGCTTGCAGTTGACTCATTTCAAACTATCTCACTGCGGCCTGAATATAAAATTGTAAAATGGGTACAAATTACAAAGCTGTCATTTGTTACAGAAGCACTATGCATGGTAGGTATCTGTTTCTGTAAGTCATCTCTCACCCATTGCTGTTTTTTCTTATTTTTATTATTTAAAATAACCAATTCAGGTAAATATGATGATCGAAAATTTACCCAGGTAAAATAACATATTACATGTGCGATGCCGCGCCGATAAATGTTTTCGAATTATCTTTGAGCGTTTTTACTTGGCAAAGGTTCTGAATATTTCTGCAAATGACGACCATCCAGTTTGCTTTGATTATTAAATAGTATTACGGAGAAGCCAGTGGTTACAGACGTGCACCTTAGCAATATGTAATGGTTCACTTAATGCGGCCCAATAATAATTTTCGTAATGTCATTAAGATCCTCTCAAACAATGAATTTTTAATTTCCCTTCGTTTTGTCAATCCTTAAAGAAGACAGGGCAGTATATTTGAAATAGGAAAACTTGCTGCAAAAGTGGTCAAAAACTGTGCCGCGGCACCTAAAGTAATATTTAGGAGGAGTTTTGGTTTGGTTTTTCACCCTTTAAAGTACTCGCGGTACGTAATACTTTGCACTGCATTTGCAAGTAGATTCCAATTTTGGCAATGCATGGGGCCGAATGTATATGAAAAGTATGTGCAAAAACCAAAATTGATAGGGTAAGGACGGCAGTGGACGAAATAAATTCAAATATGTAAATGTGATCTGGACTATTCTCAGACCGACTTTACTTCGTGAAGGGATAGAGTCCTTTTTCGAGGTTTTTCATCTGTTCAGAGGCAGTTCCAAACGCGGCAGCTGCAGCAAATAGTTCGGAATTCAATCTGGAGGGAGAAACTACCGGAGTGAAGGCTAGATTAAATGAATATTATAAAAAATCCGGGGGGCTTAAGATGTTTCGTTAAATCCAGAACCATTTTCTTATTGCGGCCTGTATTTTTATGTAGTTTTTAGAACGAAAAAAGCACCCATACTCAAATATTGCGAATAATATATTGCTAGCAAAGTTACGTGCCTTTAAGTCGATTTTCGACATTAGAGTCATACCAAACTAGCGAACTCTACATAGCTATATATTCTAAATATATGTAAAATGCAGAATTTGTTGTGAGGCGCCGATTTTCTGCAGAAGTATTAACTTTGAATACATAAGAAAAAATAATAGGCTTTAGATATCAAGACAGAAGAAAATATAAGCATCGATCACCAAGTCAACTCTCCCATATTTTGAGGTTTTACTATGCTATGAAGGTTGGTATCATCTTTTATGCTATTGAGCCTTTCGGGCGATGAAGGAAAGACGGAAGATCTTCGCGGTAAATGGCAAAAATGCTCCTTAGAAAAGTTAACGAGCCAGTGTTTCACCCGATGGTGCACCTTTACTGCGATATCAAAAGAAGTAATTCGTGGCGAACGTCACGGATTGCAATTAGCATTGACCTCTATTTTACTGTATCATTCTTCTTAAAGTTTTGCGCCAAAGACTGTCCAAACAACGCTTAGCTGTCAGTATGGTTGGCAAACCGATTTATCACATCAGGCCACCTCCGCTAACTTCAGAGCATTTTTGTCAAATGTCGCTGATCGTATGAGCCTGTCATGGCATACGGAATGCCGCCGACATTTGAAATGAAGGTATTCACAAAAGTTGTCTTTTGAGATTAGAAACGGCCTTTTCATCCATTTAGGAAAGACAAGACCGGATCACCACTCTCTCTTATAAGGCAATTTAAGGCTGCTTATCTCAGACAACGCTTTGAAGCACTGGCGGATTGAAATTTAAGCATAGAAGGTACAGAAGAAGAAATAATCACAATTCTTCTAAAGTTTGTAATATCCGGTAAAATCTGCAACCATGAATTAAACAAGTAGGTTATCGGTTCAGATTTTTGCTACTGTTGAGGTTTCTCTACAAAAAAGCAACCTAACACGAGCAATTAAGGCAACACCTGAGATTTATAAAGCATCGGTAGATTAAAGAACTGCCTCGTCACAAACGATAACGCTCGGTTGAACCTGCTTCACTTTAGTGGGTCATAAAAGTACATGATTTTTATGAACAAAAAGGACTCATCCGACCCATTAACCATTTGCATTGCTGACGGTCTTTTGCCAATCAAAAGTTTTGGTAAACTATGTTTTAGGTTTTTGATATATTTCTTGCCCGAGCAAATAAATCAACCAAGCCTTTTTTAACTTTAAGGCTTTTTCTAGGAGAAATCAGGTTGAAAAACGAAGGCCCTGTGAATAGTTAATAGCGAGGTTTACATGCGCTTGTCCTCTATACATAAGTGTTTTCAGTTGACTGTATTGTAGAAACAAGCAGAGCCTTCTCAATAATTTAAACACTCTTAATTTAAGAATTAAATCCAAACGAAATATAGTGTTCAATACCGTAAGGCAGAATATGGCATATTTTTAAAAACGCGTGTCATAATGGCTATTTGGCATGCCCAAATTAAAAATAAATTAGACAAGAATTTGGCATCTGATTAGCATAGCGCAGGTCGCAATAAATTTGAAGTGGCTCTCGTAAGTCAATTCAACCTATTATTATCCCAACCAATCAAAACAGATTCTAGCTAACTCTGAAAAACATAAAAATAGTGCCTAGGCGTGAACCTTCTAATGTTAATGTCTAATAAAAATATGTATATTTGAGTTTCTGCATGCTATTTAATTTAGAAAACACTGATGCAACGTTGGATTGACCGCTAGCATTTTAAAATAGCATTAATGTTCTTCTCAAAAAAACTCATGCGATGTCCCTAAACTACCTCAAAAATGGTAGGAATCTCTACAGCATGCAGATTCTCGACAAACCCCTAGTTCTTGCTTCCGACACAACCTTCAAATCACCTAAGCAGCATTTGCGGCAGTACTTACAGGCTGCAAAGACGCGGAAACTGGCCTACACATTTCGTGCTTTTTTAAACGTTTATTGATACATTTAAGGTTGAACGAGGCAAAGGCGAAGAAGCGGCTAAAACTCTATGGTGTCACAAATTTCGTGAATTCTTACTTAACTACACACGGTCATTGCGTATTTATAAGACAAGGTTAACTGTTCAATCAGAGGTCGACCCAGGGAGATGAAACGTGATAGGTAAACTGAAACATGGATTGTCGATACAAGCGAAAATGCGAGCTCAGGAACTAGTTGACGAGAAGAGGAAGAAGAAGGGGCGATCGCTGAAACAAGGAATTTATTCGCCTGGCGTTTTGGATTCTCTTTTGAACGCATCATCAGAGACAGTGGCAGACACCGCCTCTGATGATGGGTTCAAGTGAGACTCCGAAACGTTAGGCAAATAAAGCCCTCGTTCCAGCGATCGCTTCTTCTTGGAAACATGGATTGTGTGTCTGGTATGCGGATGCGCATGGTGAGGGGGGAAGGAGAGGGAAGTCCTCTAAGCAAGCGAGTTCATATAACAGTGAAATTATCGCTTTTATCCTTATATTCACAGGCGTACGAACGACAAGATAATCCAGATTTTCAGATATGTTTTCCTCAGCCCATGAAACCTGAACATTATTCGGAGGACTTTCCTAAACTAAACGTTTTAAACACGCCTCCGACTTCATTCAATTCTGGTTCTTCGTTCTGAGTAGCAGGCGTCCTTGAAAGTAAATCTGTTACATCTGATAGTCATTTCAGTCTAAAATCATCTCACGGAGTGCCTTGGGCCTTTTACTCATCTCAACACTGATTCTTATGAACTATGGTTCTGAAGTAGACAATGCTTTTTTTCTCCGCGAATTCACATCAAACAGTTTCAAAAAGTGACTTGAAATTTTATCTTGAACCGTTAAAACGTTTAAGTTAAATCGCACTTAGATAAAAAGAACTTGGACACAAAGTTTTGATAACCACAGGTCTTATTCGCTGTTATACTTTTACGGCGACGCTTATGGGTCGAAGGCACTTAGTACGGTGAAGATGCAAGTTCCAGGAACTAGTTGATAAGAAGAAGTGATCGGTAGAACAAGGGCTTTATTTGCCTGGCGTTTCGGACTCACTCTTGAACCCGTCGTCAGAGGCCGTGGCAGAAACTGTTTAATGTTACGCATTAGTTAATCCTAAAACAAACTGCTTGAAATATGGAGAAAAATAGATAATTAATCTTTTTATGCGTATGATGTTTTCATTTTTTACTCATTTCTTTGCATATATACATTAAAAACACCATAAATATTGCAACATACAGTAGGTGAGCTAACTCATGAAATGTCAACCGAAATTCCGAAATGCGTTTTCGTTTCAAAAAGATTAATTAAGTTAAGTTGTAGAACTAATCAGCCTGCAACATAAATCTATAATATTTCAGTTATCCCAGGATGCCTGCTTTCGAAATAATGTCCTTTCGGTTTCATGCAAAAACTACACTGTAACAAATGACTACTTACGTAGCATGAATTTTTCTCACTGATATTTGGTGTCCCTAAAAGTCCAATTATATTTCATGCAAAACATGCAGAAAAATATACATTCGTTTGTCCATTTGGTAAATACTTACGTCTTCTTCCAATCTTATACTCGAAGGAAGGGTATAATTCAGTTTTCAAAAACCTTTCCAATTCCCAAATAATTTTGAACCCGCCCTACCGTTACACTTGGATGCAGGGTTTCCAAACAACAAACCGTCTATTTTCCGCGTACGGAAAACCATACATTTCTCTACGGTGCTAAAGGAGACCATATAGGGTTCATAAAATAAAGCAGTGGATTTGATCCATATTGTTAACTTTACAAGCCACATTGGTAAATGCAGAGACATGACGTTTTATGAACGGCCTTTTACGGTATTTAAATGTCCCATAATTAGAAACATTTACCAAATGGGAAAACGAATGAATATTTTTCTGCATGTTTTGCATGAAATATAATTGGACTTTTAGGGACACCAAATATCAGTGAGAAAAATTCATGCTACGTAAGTAGTCATTTGTTATAGTGTAGTTTTTGCATGCAACCGAAAGGACATTATTTCGAAAGCAGGCATCCTGGGATAACTGAAATATTATAGATTTATGTTGCAGGCTGACTAGTTCTACAACTTAACTTGATTAATTTTTTTGAAACGCAAACGCATTTCGGAATTTCGGTTGACATTTCATGAGTTAGCCCACCTACTGAATGTACTGATAAGCAAAACCTAACCCCAATTGTAAATGCTATATTACGTCCTTCCGGCATATTACAATATTTATATCTCTCTTACGTCAAGGGATAACCAGAATACCGTAAATAAATCATGCTCAAAATTTAAGCTAATTATAAAACTCTAAAAGAAAGGTTTAAACACGATATGTATTTAGGGAACAAGTAAAGTAGTCACTCTAACTTTTGTATTTTTAGACATCACAGAAATGTATGTCTGCGTTTCTGCTCAGCAGGTGAGCCGACATTAATGTGACTAGCGCAGACATTTGGCCTATGAGATGCACTTTAAGCAAAGAACGAGGAGCGCCCTATTTTGGCCTAAGGTAATCGCTACATTCAACAAGATAACAATCAAGTGTGACGAATAAGGCAGTTGAAATTTTCTTAACTGCTATATTTCAGCTTTTTATAGTAATACAAACTACTCTACCGGAACAGTGGAAGCTATTTTCCCTAAGTAATAGCTGGCGGCACATGTTAGGGGCTTTAAGACTTTTCAGTGAACATATCAGCATAATTAAACTGAACGTTGCGGATAGGTTTATATTATTTTTTATGCTCATGTCCAGTTGATGAATGTGAACAAATGACGAATGATAAGCAATTTGATTCAGCCATATATGGAATGACAGTTTTGAAGTTTACCGAGCTATTTTGCGCCTCATAGACCATTGAGTGTATTTTCGACTATTACGTTATTCGACCGTTTAAGACTCAAGGTCCCATATATGGAAGATAGCGTCCTTTCGATATTTTGACTAAATTTGAAGCAGACTCCGCGTAAACAAAATTCATCAACCCCAGAAGAATTTATTTCATACAGTTTGTCCCCGCGTATCCGAAGGTAGTTCACTAGAGTTAAAAATACTTGGACCCTCCATCACCAAATGAAGTAGAACATTAAAGACTAGACAACTTCAAAAGGACATGAAAGGCCACAGTTATTTTGACATGCATTGAACCTAGCCGAATATACCATATGTTATTCGAAGTAGTGTGACCAAACGAAAATTTTAGGGCCATTTCCAACGTTGGATTATAATCAAACTATCTATCGAGTAAAAAATTAGGTTACCCTCACAGTTGTAAGTTGGTAGTTATCATATAAGGCGCACATCTGACTTTTTGACAGTGAGAAACTGTTAGCGACGGCATTCAATCTTAACAGCTAGCGAATTGTGTCCCAGAGTCTCCTATCACAGGAGAATTAAACATTCAGTACTAGTATTAGCGTATAATTGAAGGCATTTTAAAAATAACTCAGTAACTTTAAATAAATAAAGATGGTGGAACGAGATCTAGGGCCGGATATATGAGTTTATACCGAATTTAGCATTGGAGGGCAGTTACCACAAACATTCGGAATTGGATGATGAGGTATGGAAAAAATAACTATCTTGAGCTCCTTGTAAAACCATAATACTTGAAGGTAGGTAGGAGCATTTTGAACTGATAGTAATGCTTATTTCATTTTTTCGAATGAAACAGTCAATCAGACTAAGACCATATCAAATGCAAGCGCGTTAGGTTGACCCAAGTATTCACACTGTCTGCGCCGAACTGTTCACGAAAGCAGCGTTTTATATATATGCGGAAGCCTGAAGTAACTTCTTTAAGCTTTATGTGGTCAGAATGAGAGTAAGAACTCGTCTGGTGATTTGGCCGATGTGAACTAAAAAGCACTTTATTTAAAGTTTATACAATAAGCCTGTGCGCGTTTGACCTATTCTTAATTTGTGCCGCAAAGCTCCGTTCTTTTTGCTTAAGTACACCTTTTTCTATGTTTATTAAAGACCTATTTTAAGAAAACAAATAAAATTTAATTCTACAGAAAGTGATGCTACTCTTCAGACTTTTGGGTGTTTTTTAAGGTAGATCGCACTTTTTATGAAAAAAATCAGTTCGGCTGGCAGCTCTGAAACAAATGTATCCGACTGCCGTCTTTCTTGTTAGGTGCGTATTCTTTGAAGAAAACGAGGGATTTATCAAAAGAACAAATCATCTACTGTTGTTAATTTTACTCATTGTCTAGGAATTCTTTTATGGGTTCTTTTTTCAGATGGATGAATATATAAAACGAGGAGGCAAATTGGTTAGTCAGATAAAACTTGACTAAACTTAATGGGTAAATTGCTGCTAGCCACCAAGATGAAAAGCTGTCAAGAGACCTTATCTATTCGGGATTATAATATGCATTTTAACGTAAAACGAAATATTTGTTACTCCGAATAATCCTCCCAAAATATATTTCTCATGTAATTAGGCGGTTTACTATAAAAGGAAGGTAATCTCACCTGTCCTTCATCCTCATAGTAAGATTTTGAAAATTGTTACCGAAAACACGATTAAAAATTAAATTAAATCTTAAATCAAACAACTCTCCTTAACTTGTTCAAACATCGGAACAAGCCTTTTATTTAAGGCATACTCTTTTAAAATATTCGTCTTTTTTATTCAAAAAAGCACCGAACCATCCTTTGAATTATACTGAAATAGAGTTACTGCTAATATAGTCAGTGACGTCCATTTTAACCCCCGAAAATCAACTTTGAGATAACAATGTTCAAAACCGACTTTTGGCCATCGAGCTTTTTGTATTTCGTGTACAGATTCATACATTGCGACGAATGGCAGCCCTTTGCTACACTGGACATATGTCCTCCAGTAAAAATAATCCTATACTGCCAACTATGTGGTCGATTAATATCTTCTACTGTACAAATGAACAGAATGAAAATTCCTCGTTGGACGGCTGTAACTTGCATGAGTGAGGAATCCAAGCTCATAAGACTCATAAAATTTTCTCCAGAGCAATCATCGCGGATTCTATAAGGGAAAAGTGGCACTGCGAAAAGTTTCAAGGCACAACAGGACAGAAAAGCCGCTCTGCCAACTACAGTATTTATACAATTGTATTTTCGTATTTGATGCATTAACCAAACCTTTTTAAAGCAACATTTTGGGTTCGAAATAGGTTCATTGCGCAGAAGCAATTAAAAATGCCTGGAATATGCCACCTTATCGACGAAGACTCAGTTGAATATTTGAAGCTGAGTTCCAACAATTCTGTTACAGTGTTTAATTCTGCGTTTTAGTCGAGTTTTCAAACAGCAACTCCGCTCCAACTGTTTTTACCAGTATGTGATTAATTCGTGGCTAACCGCTCACATGTATCATGTCAGTTTGCTCATAGTACGGCTCAAGTGTAATCGGTTTTTCCGGTTTCAGCAAAACTAAGTGACAACTTACTTCAGCCGACCACGAACGTTTATGAATGTCATTTGTTGCGCATAGACGCCGGTTACGTGTAGGACTAAGAGATCTTCTGGTACTCAGTGCATCCACCAGCCTCTTCCAGCTGTCATACTGGTCTTCTAGTCATATATTAGCTCGCTTTGGGAATTGCTATCATTGCTCTCCATAATGTGGTATTGTTTCTGCTTGTACGAGGCAGCAACTGCTGTCCTGCCAACTTGTGTATTTTCCTATCCTTATATTCTAGTTTTCGTAAGGGAAGTTATGTAAAATAACAAACAACAAAACGCGTACAGTACCTGCATTCACCTTTTGCGAACGCAACTATATTGAGCTTGACATTCAACTGATATACAGCCGGGTTGCATATTTTTGGCAGGCAGGCTTGTCAATGGGTGACAAAAGGTAAACTATACTTGTTCTACTGCGCACATTTAACAAAAACGACATGGCTCTCCGTGTACCACGCAGAAAACGGAATTCAAGTGACAGCATTTGTCGTGACAAACTGTGTTGTCGCACTGAATGCAAGCAGGACAACTTACGCCTCAGGTATTTAAGGATCGAACAAGCCGCTGATAATCGTTCACTTACGGACAATCAGGAAAGACTAAACAACGCATCGGTGGCATGCATATACCACAACGCGCACAGGTTGACTAGTCACTTGTGGAAGAAAATCGTAGACGAGGAAGACATTTTACCGGAATGAACATAGTAAAAATGAATAATGAGAGACCCATGTGTATGTCTGTGTGCAAAACGTTATCGGGAAGTGGTCTGCAAATAATAAAGATGTAAGAAAGTAAGGGTTGGAATAATATTAAATCGAAGGTATTTATATTAACCAACTGCACATACAAGTTCGCCGAAGCCGAAATTCCCGCTAACGGCGACGACCGCGTGAGCCACGAAGTGCTGGAGTCATTGTTTTTCGGTCCCCATTCAATCGACAAGCGTAATGACCTCCCCGCTCCATATTCTATACTGAGACTTTGTTCAGGCAAAGCAATTGGCCACGCGGGTTTATCTCTTTTCGGTGCTCGACATCCAGCAATCGAAAGGCCTACCAGGATATGTTGTTTCGTGCATCGTTCTATAAAATTCTCATTAGGATCTCTTTTACTGAGGGATATATTGTTAACTAAACTTAACAGGGGGATAAAATGGGAAGATCGCAACTGTATTTAAACATTTCACCCTGTTAAACGTCATTATTTGCCAGGTGTGATGTAGCAATCGATTTCTTGTACGTTTGGGCAAAATGGGACTGTTTCTGAAGTGTTTACATAAACTTGTCCTCCTTTCCTCGTCTGTTTTTCATAAAAAATACCCGGGTGTGGCGTATAGGTGACGACATTCGTGGTTATTGAACTCACCTCCGACAAGTATATTAATATCTGGTAGATATTTATGGTCACCAGTTATATTGAGACAGGAGTTCGTTTGCGAGGAGAAACACACTTATAAATCCAAACTACTGGGCTTCTGAACAGCATCATGATAAATGGTCTGTTGCTCTGTATTCGATGTTTCCTTTACTGGTTGAAAGGTATAAATAGTGGTTTTGGCCAACAACAGAGCAGTTGAATGGGTTATGAAAGTTGAAGAACCGAAGAAAAAACGGCCTTTACATATGAACATGTTTATGTGCGTACGGATATGGACACACTTTTTACTGTGAAATAATGCATAAAAACCAACGAAATTACTGAAAGAAGTTATTAATTTAAGACGATACCAGAATCAGTTTCTAGTATTATTGCAAGGGAATATCATACTCTCGTGGAATTCGTTTGACAAGGAGAACTACTCAGGATCCGGATGAGAGCCCGGAATTCAGAAACCCTCTTTGATTTACAAAGTGCCTTGTCTAATTATAGTCGCGTATAGATTTTTAAAGCAGCTTCTGTTTTCAAACATGAAAAAGTTGTTTAAACTAACTTATTATGTACTTTATAAAGTAGAAATAGTACAAACGTCCTAAAATTACTAAGTCAACTCAACTGAGAAACAGTTGTGCAATACTAAAAACTTTGTGCGCTTGAGAATTAGTAAGCAGCGTTTAGATAAGAATTTCACTGAGGAAGATGGCGGGAATTAATTTCAAGAGTGACATACCATGCTGAAATTTAAGGCCTTCTAAACGAATATTCCCAAAACACCCGTTTCACACCACAAAATAAACCGTTCATCCCAGGAATTGGAATTTTTATTTTAGAGCAAAAAACATGAGCTATCCTTTGGGTTATTCTTCCTGTCAGCTAGGTTCATCCTAACCTACAAAACTCTTGCACTAAGGGACATTCCAATTTTTCCAATAATTATTCATTCGAATCCGCACGATAATAGTACAAATATTTTCCCCTTATATAATACGTTAGGCAATTGTCCAAAGGATCCCTCCTAACACATCCGTAAGTACTTACTGCACACAATTACCAAGGAATGTTTTTGTATTATGGCTGCAAAATTTTATGCATTAAGGACTTGTCATTCCCTAGGTAGCGTTCTCAGATAAAAAGCACTGGTCCCTGGAAGACACCCTGGGCATCTAATACGTTCGAAAGTTGGATCTACTGTAGATGCATAAAGCGATGCAGGGAAAACACTATTTTCATGATAGGAACGAATAGTTGAGTTCCTGGAAGCAGTTACGAAGAGAAAGATGCGATTGGTCAAAAAGAAGTACATTAGCTGGCTGTTTAAGATCCTCGCTAGAAGGCATCATCAGAGGCTGTCACAGATAAATGTACGAGGGTCACGGGAAGTTCACCAGTTGTTATGCAACGACATAGTTGCTTTATTTAAGAGTACATTCGTTTATCGATGGGACACGTATTTGATGTGATTATTGCATCTTAGTACACGTCCGAGTCGTTAATCGTCGTGATTTCATCAATGTTATTGACTCTTTGCGTGATACTTACTCCACCATCTGGCTCGCTGTCACTGCGATCGTTGGTCGGCAGCGCCCTTCCCATGTGACTAATTGTTTTGCCCAGGCAAAGTCTCGGCGCCGTATGTTGAAACGAGAGGTGATTGCCATTGTTAACCGACTGCGGCCGAATAAAAATGATTTAAGCGACTCGTCGCTCACGAAGTTGTCACCTCTTATCGGAATTTTGGACACGCCAAACATCAAAGTGCGGCCGGGTCCCATCAAATGAGCCGCGACCTGGGACCCAGCGTCGTCCACTCTCACTTCTTCTGCGTGCTCGACCACTCGCGTCCGGAATAATCTCCCAGTATCCACGATGTGGCTACTTTGTCTGCCACCGCACCAGATCCACTAAACGGCCCTGGATATTTACTGCCGTGGCAGTGGGTCTTTCGGCCACATGTGCAACCTTAACTCCATACCGCGTGAGAATGTGGCTGACGAATCACGAGAGGTCCTTCAAGTACGGCAACGCTTGCTAAAATTTGGCGTCGCTTTGATTGAGTCTCTCGTCTCGCTTGCACATGCATGCCTTTGCGACGTGTTTCTTCTCACTTTAGTCGGCGGTCGTAACGACAAGCGAGTACTTACGGTTTCCGCCTGTATTTCGATCTAGTGAAGCCAAATTTCAGAGTAAATTTGATCCCCATATTGCCTCTGGATATTTGCACTTACACATGGAGAATCTGAAGTGGCAGAAAACTCTCACGGAAAGACAGAGCGGAGGACGTCGACCGATAAATTATTAGAACACCTAACAAATATAGACATAATTCAGGCAGCTGAGTCTTAGGAAGCAGGCAGCAGGCAGATCTAATCTTCTCTTAAAAGTCCAGACTACTAAGCAAACTTCGTAGAGTTTATTGGTCAGATTACTCCCCTATTGATTTAATGAAAAGGAGGACACCAGTTAGAATGAAGGAGAAAAAATTTTGGACATTGTAGAGGGACGCTCACCGATCGTTCTACGATTCGCGTATATGACGAGTCAGCTCCACGACGGAATGGTGGCGTGGACCGTTGACAATGGAACAGTCCAAGAAGCATTAGCAGTAGCCAATGGAGTAAAGCAGGCCTACGCGCTCGATCCCTCCCTTCAGTCCCGTGTTCTCTGGCATGCAGACAGACACCTGCCACGATCCATCTCCGAGACCCTCATGGTAAGCAACGCCGACAGACATTCGGCTGATCACCCGGCTGGCTCCCACTGTTTATACTGGTTTGAACGGTTAGCATGCCATTTAATGTCTGGATGTCTCTTACTAGAAAATGAATTGCTAACAGCCACTTAAAATAACTAACTCTCCGCAACACGCCTGTACAGACCACCAAAATAAAAATACGTTTAAGATGCCGGTGAATGATAGAGAGTCCAGCCGTAAATATCACCGTTAAGACAACGGAGTCAATGTTTAAAACAAACAAACTTTGGACAGTATTTAGACATTTTATTTCTACTTTGGCGGATAATGGTGCGAACCGACAAGAACTGCTAGAGGCCTGCATGTCTGGCATCAGCTCCATCAACGGGCATGTTG